>JANRGV010000018.1:1381471-1393445 GCA_024734035.1 Alethe castanea
CCCACAGCAGGGCTCCACAGCAGGGCCCCACAGCAGGGCCAGCCCCGGGCCCCACAGCAGGGCTCCACAGCAGGGCCCCACAGCAGGGCCAGCCCCGGGCCCCACAGCAGGGCTCCACAGCAGGGCCAGCCCCGGGCCCCACAGCAGGGCCAGCCCCGGGCCCCACAGCAGGGCCCCAGCCACGGCCCTTCTGCAGGATAAACGGGCTCTGGCCCACGGAGCAGATGTTGGGGTGACGTTTCTGGCGACTTGGCTGGTGCACACAGAATCAAGTCTTTTGTGATGAGATTAGAGAGATTCAAGTGATTGAAATGTTACATGAGACTGGCTCGAAAAGGTTTCATCCCATTAGGAGCCAAGATCCCAGCCTTGCTGGGTGGTTTGGGCTTGGATATTTTTTCTAATCTGGGCAGGGAAGGATGTGAGGTTTCAGCTGACAAATGTGAAGAGTCACAGATGCTGCTTGTGCTCGGAGATGTGAGGGCTGGGATATTTCCCCGAGTAGTTTAATCCAAATATTGGTCTCTTTGGTATGGAATATGTCACAATTGTCCCCTCAACCCCCTCATTGTAACAGAGGGCTTGTGGGTATTTTCCTGGCTGATCTCAGCCCTTCATGCCCCAAAATGAGTTTCTGAATTAAAAGAGAGAAGAGCAGCTGAGCCGAGGCAGAGCCGCCCCTGCCTCGTTTCACAGCAAACTCCTGGATCCCACTGGAAACCCCAGCACTTGGCATTTTGACCAGGGAAGCGTTCATTGCTGCAGAGGTTCTCTTGTTCCAAAGAGCCCTAGAAATCGATCCCACAAGGAGTTTCTGTCCTTGACAGCAGCAGAGCAAGGCGAGTTCCCAGGTGCTCGCAGGCAGGGTCAGTGCAGGGAGGGCTGGAGGGGAAGGATGAGCCCAGCCAGGGGCAGAGCTGCTCTCACACTCTGGGCTTTTCCTGGAGCTTTCATGAAGGAAACTCCTGAAATTCCTTCAAGGGGAATGTGGCTCCTCGTCCCAGATTGCACAGTGGGTGTTTCCCACACAGCCCACTGGCTCAGAGGTTGTCACACGTGTTGCTCCATGACTTTTGAGCCAAGGACAGTCTGGGGTTTTCTCTTGCTTGTTATTAATGAGGTTTCGGATTTTTTATTTTCTCCTTTTAGACTGCATGTCCATCGAGTGTTGGTGGTGTTAAACTGGTTTGGTGTGATCTGGAGCATCTCAGCCAGAGTGGCAGGGGACCAGCTCCTCCCAACACCCCAGTCTGCATCTGGTGCTGGGGTGGAGGGCAGCCCCTCCATCCAGGTGGAGAAATAATCCCCCAGGTGTGATGGGACAGGACAGCAAGAGACTAAATGGGAGTTTTATCCCCGTGAGCTGAGAGAGGTTTCCTGCCCTGATCCCAGCAGACTGGAATGGAGCCAGCACAGGATAGTTCAGGGTTATTTTTGTGAGATTTTTGGTGTATTTCCCCTCTTCTATTTTCAGCCATATTTCCTTGTGCTGAAAATAGCTGTGTGGTGAGCTTAGGAGAAACCTGTGCAGGTATGGCAGGCTCATCCCGTGCCCAGGCCTGGGGGAAGCAGCACCTCTCCCAAAGCACTGTAAAACTGAGGATGTCATGCTTGCTTTGCCATCTCTGTGCTGAGTTTTCAGAGTATCTGACCACGCTGCTGCCACGCTGCTGCTTTGTCACCCACCAACACCCACGGGGCTCGAAATTCTCCCTGGCTTCCATCTCTTCTCCACTCCTGTCCTTCTCATCAGGGGCACTGCCCAGGGCTTCTCAGCTGCTGCTCTGCAGTCTGTGCAGGGCTGGCAGGCAGCACGGGAAGCCTTTGGGAACCACGATCCGATGCAGATGAGCAGAGCACGGAGCGCTTTTCTCTGGGATTGCACTGGGGGACTGGGGCCAGGGAAGGGCCCCTGCTCTTCCCAGAGCTCCAGCTGCCCTCTTCAGAGCAGGATGTGCCAATCCCAGGCTGAGAACTGAGCCAGCCTGGCTGCTCAGCCCGGTGGGGGCTGAGATGTGCCCCAGCTGGACCAGTCTGACCCAATGGGACCTCCCAGTGTGGCTGCAGTGAGTTCCCTGGCAGCTCTGGCTGCCTCAACACCAAAGTGCTGGGGGGGATTGCAGGAGCAACAGCTGAACCAGCTCAGGGGCATCAGGTCCTGCAGCAAATTATTCCAGCCCCCTGCCTGAGGAGGATCTGCCTGTCCATCCCAAAAGGTGACCCCAGAGCCTGGGACAGCCCGGGACAGCCCAGGGCAGGGACGGCTGTGCTGGAGGAGGAACGACCCACCAGCCATGGCTGGGACAGGAGCAGTTGGGTGCCCCCAGGCCTGGCTGCACTCTGGGGGTGCTGGAGGTCAGAGCTCAGCGTCCATGAGCACACCAAAACCTCCAGAGCAATGTGGTACAAAAGACAGCCCAGAGAATCTGCAAAAGACAGCCCAGAGAATCCCTGAAAAGACCTTAAAGATCATCAAGTCCAGTTCCTGAAAAGCCTCCCCTGCTTCCCCCCATCTGCATATTCCCATCTCCTGCCCACATCCCCATGGCTGGCTGGATCCTGCCCTCGCCCCCCTTTCTGTTGGAGCTGTTCCTGATCCTGGTGGGGCTGTGCCATTTGCTGCGTGGGTTCCTCTGGCAGCGTTTGCTCATTCCAAGTCCACTTTGGAATCGCTAACACGCATCTGCTCTTCGGATTTTCCTTTTTGTTTTGCTCTGATTCCCACATTGAAAATGGGGCCATCACGGGAACACTCTCATTTTACTGTTATTTTTTTTTTAATTTCCTTTATTTTTATTTTTTACTTCCAAGGACACAATTTCGAGCCCTGAATTCTTCTCTTCTAACCTCCCTACTTTCATTGCAGATCTTACATTGTAATTTATTTTCTTTTCTTGTTCCTTCTTTCTTATAAAATGCGCAACGGTTGTGAATTTTAGTTATTATTAAATGAGATTCTTTTCCTTCTATCTTGTCTTTTAGGTATGCTCAGCCACCCACCCATCCCTGTTTCCGAGCTGGCTGAACACACAGAGCATCTCAAAGCTAATGATAACCTGAAATTATCCCAAGAGTATGAGGTATGAGCAAGAGTGAGTGCTGTGCATGGGTTTGCAGAGCCAGGAATTAGGGAATTCAGACCGGCCTTCATCCAAATGAACAGCTTTGTTTTAAGGATCTGGTTAGCTGAAATTTAAAAGCTATTTATATATTGAAAATTGAGTACTTGCTGAAGGCTTTGCTGGGTTCAGTTCTTGCTCATGAAAAGAAGGAGGTTGATCCTTTGGGTCAGCAGAGGCTGAGCTCTCTCAGAAGGGGATGCAGTCCTGGGAGGTGACTGGGGTGGGATGGGGCTGTCCTGGGGGTGCCCATGTCTTGCTGCTGGACCCAGGGGACCAAGCAAAGGACTGTGACACCCAGTTTATACAGCTGAGCTCGAGTGAGGTGAGCAGGGAGCCCTCCACACTGATGCCACCAGCAGCCACGGAGCTAAAGAAGGGAAAACGGTGATTTGTGCTTCCTTGTCATGTCTGAGGGGTTTGTGCACATTTTCCCCATCCTGATGGTGTTTGGTTACCTGATCCCAGACTGGTCTGGGTTGGAAGAGACCTTAAATCCCACCCAGTGCCACCCTGCCATGGCAGGGACACCTCCCACTGTCCCATTGCTCCAGCCCCAGTGTCCGGCCTGGCCTTGGGCACTGCCAGGGATCCAGGGGCAGCCACAGCTGCTCTGGGCACCTGTGCCAGGGCTGCCCACCCTCCACAGCCAAGAACTGATTCCAAATCTCTCATCTGAACCTGGCTCAGGGAAGTCCTGCTGGTGCAATACATGACATTCTTCTAAAGCATCTCGCACGATCTCTTTCTGAACTGGAAACTGTCCCCTGCCCTGGGAAAACAAAGCCAGGCTTGTGTTCCCCTGCTGGGGGTTCCATGAACTTTTGTATTTATCCCTGGCTCAGGTGTTTTGGGTTTGATGTTAACAAAGCTGTTACATCATTTCACCTGCGTTGTCCGTTAGCTTGAGCCAGGTGTTTCCATTTGGAACTCAATTAGCACACCCACGAATAATCTCCCCCTCAGAGCTGGGAGTTAGAAGTTTTTGGAGTGTGCTTTGTGCTCCTTTAGAGGAGGTCTTACTTGTGGATTCTTTTTCCTGGGATGGTTACTGGTGTGGCTTTTCTGGTTCCCTCCTTCTGTAATATTCAGCAAATGGAAAGAGTCATCCCATTTTTTGTCTCCTTCCTCCTGCCTGGAAAAAGGAGCTGAGGAACAGCAGGAGAGTTGCTGGTGAGTTTGGACAGTGACCTTTGTGTTTATGGGGGATATTTGGGATAGAGAGTCGATATGAAGGTAACAAAAGTATTGTTTGTTGGATAATTGAAAGAGTTGTTTATTGCACGGGGGCTGTAAGAGAAGGGGAGGTATGGAAGAGGCACTTCTGGATATCAGTGCTTCCCAATATCTGGCCTGTCTAATTTTGGGGAAGACTTCCATTAATTTAAACTTGTGGCATCAGTGCTTCATTATTGCTCAGAATACACATGGTGGAAGGGTTTAAACACAGCCTGTTGTGTGGGTTTGTCCAGCCACAGCTCCTCATGGTGCCTCCAAGCCCTGCTGCTCTCACCCTGGGAGTCCCTCACAGTGTGGGGGAGGCAGACCAGCTTTATGAGAGATGCTGAAATGCTGAGTGATTGGTGATATTAAAATGTTCGGTTTAGGGTTTTCTGTTATTACCAAGTCAATCTTTAGATCAAGACAGTGTAGTCTGGCTGCTGATCCATGGTGCCAGATGTAATTCTCTACCATTTTGAAATGATTGTAGTAGTGAGTCATTACTCTGCTGTAGAAGAAACAGATTGCTTGTATGTACGGGAGAGGGGTTTGGGAATCTGTGTGAGGTCATGAAAAATCCTGTGTTTTCCTCATCTCACCTAGGGCTCTGTTGTGTTGAACTATGAATGGGGTAAAGTGGTGAGAGGTTCAGGGTGGGTGAAAAATGGGTGAAAGCTTGTTTTCCTTTGTTAGGTAAAATTGTTGTGGAAGGAGAGCTTAAAATGGAGCTGGAAGAGTGAACTGGAGGTGAACTTGGTGATGCTCATCTGAGGCACCTGGTGCAGCTGGGAATTTGTGTTGCAGTCTCTGGGATGAGACTGCAAATCCCTTTTGTTACATTGCATGTATTAAGCTGTTTAATTTCTCCCTATATAAATAATCCTTTCTACTCATAAATCATTGTTGTGACCCCTTTCTGCGCTCCTTTGGATTACTTAATATTCTTGTGAAAATTGGAATTTAGAAGGTTACTTCTGCCTGAATTGTGAGTTTGTGTCTTCACCTCACTCCACTGAATTTTGGTGGCTGAGGCTGTGTGTTGTACCAGGATGGTGGAGCCTGGGGCATGTGAGCCTGTGACTCAGCAACTGGAGTTAAGGGAGATGTGCTCAGAAACCTCACTACAACCCCAGGCTAGAGGAAACTGGAGAGAAAGACAGGAAAGTTTTCTGGTAGGTAAAAGGCCCAGGAATCAAAGAAGCCCTTTCTGACAGCGGTGTGGTGGAAGCTGAAGCATCCCAAGTGATAAACAAAGGAATTCCATGAGTTTTTGGTGTCACCATCAGTGCTCTTGGGGACCTGGTGCAACCCTTTCTCCAGCTGGGAGTGTTGCCAGTTCTCCTTCAGCTCAGCTGTGCTTTCTTTGGGCTGATTTTGGCCCCAAAGGGTCCCAGTTTCAGGGGTCTCCCAGGGAGAGTGATTAGGAGCATTTTTGAAGGCTCCCTCTGGCTTCCTGGTTTCCTCTGGAACAGTCTCTGAAAGAGTAAAGTAATCCCTTTGAAGTGTTTTATGTTACATTGCTCATGTTTTCTGTGACTTTGTTCTGAATAGCCTATTCAGATATTGAAAGTTGCTATTTTACATTAAAAGGTAGCGCATTTGCTGTGTGATGTACTCGAGATACCTCCTGAAGGGTTTCTTAAATGGTGGTGTTGAGCACAGACATTCCATAGTCTGTCATTCCCTGGCTGAGAGTTTTAGCTGCCTTATCTATGTCTGCTTTAGGCTCTGTATCCTTCCTCCTGTAGTTAGATACGTTTTTTTAAAAATTCCCTTATTTAAGGACTCTTCTCTTTGTGCTGCTCTTCTTTTCGTGTCAGGTTTAACTTTTCCTTTGATTTGACCTTCATTTATGGATCATCATCTCCATCAGATTCCTTCTGCCAGTCTCTTTTGTGTCTATTAGAATATTGATTTGCAGAGAGTGAAGTATAAAAAGTCAATATCCTGTTAAGTGGAGTCAAGTGACAATGTTCCAAGGCTGGGCAAGCTCAGACTGGTGTCCCCACACTGAGGTGGGGTTGGCTGGGCAGGTGAGATAAAACCATGTCCTGGCAGGGTGTTGTTCAGGTTTGTTAATTGCAAATAGTCACATCTTTAAGTGCTTATAATGCAAGCAGGTGCTTGCATTTATTAGGACACTTGCAGTTTGTTTTTTACTAGTGAAATCGTAGGATATAAATGTTCTGCAGAGCGTTTAGGCCAGATAGGAGCAATCTGATGTGTCATAGTAGTGCCTGCTCTGAAGTGCTCAGGGAGTTGTGGAGATAACAAGTATGGAGAACTTGTTTTTTGTCAGTATGAGATCTCTGCCACACAGGTGATGACTGCAGCTCACCCACCTGCCTCAGCAGGGGAACCGAAATGGGGAACTCAAACACATATTTTGTGTTTCCCACTTTTGAACCATTCTCAGAGCAGTGTGCAGTTATTTTATCATGTGCTCCTTGTGTTTCGGAGCCAGCCACAAACACCTGACTGACCACAGGTGCGTTCCCCTCTGATTAAAATGTAATAAACACATTAACACTTGCTGCTAATTGCCTAGCTGGGAAGCTGTGGCTGGGCCGTTCACAGCTCAGTCCGTTTGTGCTTCCCAGGCTGTGCAGTCGCTGCAGTGCTCTCTGGCTGGGGTTTGGCCTGTGTGGCTGCCGGGCCAGCGCTGCCAGGCTGCCAGCAGCCCTGGGGACGGTCACTGCTCGGCCCGGCTCCTGCTGTGTGCCAATGAGCCGCCGCAGCCTTCCCAAGGAAATGCGCGCTGCAGCCAGAGCTCTGGTAATGATGTTTGCGGGTCCCGAGAAGGAGAAGCTGAAGAGCAGTTTATTTAAGCGTGCCTTAGCTGCGCAGAGAGGGCTGACCTTGGAAAATGCTGTGTTTGAATAACGCAGTTTATCAAAATATCTCCAAGTGCTTTTGCAGAGAGAGATTAACTTTGTTTCCTTTCTTGTACAGATAAGAAAACTGACGCAGGGACACATGAAAGAAGCTAAGCAGTGGTTGAGCTCTTGGTTATCACAGGGCTCTGCATTTCATCCCTTCCCATGTGCTGCTCCTGCAGCATCGATTGGGTAATAGGAACCATAAATCTCTTTGCCAATACACGGGCACTCCCAAAGTCTTGACTTTGAGATGAGTAACAAAAGTTTTATAACTCAGTGTGTTGCCACATCCTTGGATGTAAGCAAAGAAGTTAGAGTAATGAGAACAATTCAGCTCTCACCATGCAAATGGATTCCTCATTAATAGTAATGTACTTTTGTAAAAATTATTATTTATTGATGTATTTCAAGTAATTAAATTCACTCCTGTTATTGGCCTGGCAGCAGCGAGTGCACCACTTACAAAGTCTAGATGGACAACTCATCTCCTGGCTAAAACTGTGCTGATGTTTTGCAGGGAATCTTTCCTGAAAGTATTATTCTGTTTTTGTTAGTAGAGAAAGCCATAAAACAGCCTTGCAGTTAAACAGACTTCTGTGTAACAGTATTTCTTCAAAAGAAACTCATTACCAAGTGAGACACAGAGCTTCTTCCCAGACTGGACAAATTTCTTCCCTTTGAAGTGCACATCAAATTCCTTCTGTGCTCCCCATCTGCCTTGTATGAGCAAACTTCATCTGACATCAGTGACCTCTGGCATTTCCCTCTGGGCGAGGGAGATGGATTTGCTCACCATTCAAGTCTTTCATGGACTACACATGTAATAGGCAGTTCCAGGGGATTGCAGGGGCTGTTTAAGTGGATGTGTCAGTGATACAGCAGGCTCAGCAAACTTCTGCTGCAAGCTGTGCTTGGTGGTTTCACTTACTGTGCTGCTGCTTGCCAGAGGCAGAAGTGCACATTCTGCCAGAGTAAATGGAGCTGAGAGAGAATTCCCATGGATTTGCTGTCCTGCCTGCCCCCAGGATGTGTTGTGCAGCTCCTGTGCAGGGGCTGTGGGTTGTGGTTAGTGTGACATGGCTGTGCTTCCAGTGTCTTCAGCCCCCAGGTGACTCCTGCAGCAGCTGGAGTTCTGTTAGCACCCAGAGAGGGCTTTCCCTGGCCCACGGGTGGCTGTGTCAAGGTCTGTGTGGGTGACATTGTGTGTTGTGGGACACTGAGGTGATGCTGCAGCCCCCTGTGAGCTGGCAGTGACACAGTGACAGTGGCACCCTGGCTGGCAGTGTGATGTGCCAGGGTGGGAGTGCTGCTGCTCACAGCCTCACTGCTGCTCTCAGAGCTGGCTTGGAGGGATTTAATGTTTATTTCAGGGCTTTTCTTAGCCTGTACACTGCACATTGTGCTGCACACTGGCAGGAGAGGTTTGCAGCGCCAGGGTCTGCAGTTCTGTTTTGTTTTGTCAAGGTGTCTTCTCCATTATTCAGGATATTCCCCAGAGCACACCTTGTTTGCCTTTGAGACATGGCTTTGCCATCTGTGCTGAAGGTAACTGGGTCACAGAAAAGGCCAGGTGAGCACCTGGGGGTGCCTCTGTGTATCAGTGCCCCCTTGGGGTGTGGATTCACACATTTCATACAGTGCTTTCATCTCCATTTGCCCCAAAGGACTGTATTGATTGAAGTTCTCAGAGAATCTAGATGCTTCCTTATTTTCCCCAGGTGTCACCCCTATACCTCATAAAACAGGGTGTAATGAAAATTTCTTATGTTTTTTAGCTTCCTTTTTAAAATAAAGAATTTAGTTTTCTGTTCTTGATCTCTCATCACTAGTGTGGCCTAGTGCCTGTAAATACTCAGGTTACAGTGGTTGTGTTTGGTGGTTTGCTGCCAGTTGTGAGTGTTTAATCTTGCTGGTTAATGTCTCTCAAGAAGTACTGGAATGCAAGTCATCTGAAAACACACAGAGGCAAAGGCTGATGGAAAATTGTAGTGCTTTGTGAATAAATAGAAGGTTGAGTCAGGAATAATTACTTTTATCTCGAGCGAATGTTGGGTCAGGCGTGATGGATCATGGAAAGAGTTCTTCTAGTTCTCATCTCATGTAGCATCTTCATCTGAGCCTTTCCTTTATTAAATGATTTAACAGTAATAAAAATAGGATGGAGTTTGGTGTTTTTTCCCTCACAAGCAACATTTGCTTAGTATATTACAAATTTTTCATAGTGATGATTCTGTACTGTTTATGCTTTCAAAAAGATTTCATGTTGCATTTTTTTTCATTTGAATTGTTGAAAAAGATATGTTTTGAGAATAAAAATGCCCCTTATCTTGTCTTGCTGTTCCATAACTGTAGTTTGGTTTAAATGAAATCCATAATTTTTCCTTGTTGGTAGGACAACTGAAAACAAAGGTGAAATTAGAATAGGAATATAGATTAATGTTAACTGTGTGTGCTGTGGTTAAATAAATTCCTTAATGATTACAGAATAATAATTCAGTGTGGCCTGCAGTCAGATGGGGTGCTTTTAAGGGGGGAGGAGAAGCAAAAAGAGTGAATTATGTGTGTTTAATGTAGTATTTCACTGTGATAGTAAATCAATTCCTATCATCAAATTACCCAAACAAATCTGTGTGTGTGTGTATCCAGGGCAATTAATAAAGCATCTTACACAGGACTGAGAGATGTATTTAAAGGTTACAGCACAAAACTGCAATTTATCTTGAAACCATAATGCTTAAATGCTAAATGTTCCTTCTCAAAGAAAATTTAGGAAGGAAAAAAATAAAGTTAGCTTATGTAGTATTTCAGTTTCTTCAAAATTAATTGCCCTTCAGAGCTATTATTTTGATGTAATCCCTCCATTTTTATCATAATGTTCTATGCAACACTGGTTTTGTGTGGCTTTAAACTGACAGAGTAGGTTTAGATCAGCTGTTAGGAAGGAATTGTTGCTGGGCTGCCCCTGGATCCCTGGCAGTGCCCAAGGCCAGGCTGGGCACTGGGGCTGGGGCAGCTGGGACAGTGCAAGTGTCCCTGCCATGGCAGGGGTGGGATGGATGGGACCATTCTGGGATTCTGTGGAAACCTCTCAGTCTTGGGAGTGCTCCCAGTGCACAGCAGGCACCGGAGCCAGGAGCAATGGGCTCTCTGTACCTCGGCACGTGCCAGGCTCCTTCAGTGCCAGCACTCACAGCAGCCGTTCCTCAACATCCAAATCAAACCCAAAACCCCCAATGGGAGCCTCCCAGGGAGATTTCTGGGCAGTCTCCAGGTGGGAAGTGAACTTTTTATGAATCCATCCCTGTGATCATTAGTGCTGCTCTGGCTCTGAGCTCCGTGAGCACGTCCTTTGCATCCTGCCCCCATCACAAAGTGCTGAGCAGGCAGGGATGGTGAACGCTCTTCCTGTGTGGAAAACATCTGGAGCTCTGATTTTATTGCAGCATTAGCTGGCTTTAAAGAGTGTTGCATAGCAAGGTCTTCAGTTCCTTTCCCTGTTCCCAGAGTGAAAATAGTGATAGAACTCCTGTAAAACAGATCAGCCAAGTAATCCTTTGTGCCAGCAGTTTTTCTCACTGGCTGTTCTGATGTGATGGTGCTGAGCCCTGCAGGGAGGGCTGAGCTGCCTGCCTGGCCAGGCAGCTGTGCCTCTGCTCTCATGGGCTAGCCAGCTCTGACCACATTACATGAAACGTGGACCAAGTGAAAAGCAATCTTGCTTTCAAAGGATTGTTGGTGACCTTTAAATTAGGGCTGGGAGTCTCATCATACACTGCCAGGGCAGGAGACATGACTTACTCCCCTTTCCCTTGGAACTGAAAGGTTATTTTCACTGAAATTACCACTTTTTACAGAAAGGTCAAATCCATATAGCTGCATCTCGAGGAGGTAGTCAGTGACCTTGTTTATCTCTCAGTGTTTGCAACTTCATAATTCTGGGTGGTTTTTTACAGATCTTGCTGGTGTCATTCTTTTATAACGTTTGATGGGCTCGATGTTGAACTGCTGCAAATTGTTTCTGTTCACTCAGATGGAATAATGGTAAATGACCCTGGTGCTGGGCTTGGTGCTCTGGAGGAGCTGTTGTTTAACTGCATTCTGGCTGCTGCCTCCCTAAAAACCACCAGAGGCTCTGAGCCTCTGGTTTAGGGGTATGTGTTCTCTGGGGCCTGCCAAGACTTCCTGGTGTGTATTTTAATTGATGACTTGCACATAGTTATGGAAATGATGAATAAAATTTATATGAGTCTCCCAAGTGCTATAGGATTTCTCTAGGACTAAATCCCCAAATTATTTTAGGGACTTGCTCTTAGACTAGATTTTACAGCCCTGAGCTAGATTAAAAAAAATAAAATCCCTTTTCCAAAGGCTTGACGAAAGGTTTTAGAAAATAAAGAAACCAAACTCCCAGCTATTGAAGATATGTTATTTGTCACTTTATATACTTGAAAGAACCAAGAACTTGAGCCATATTTTTGCCCATAAATCTGATAGTCATTTGATACTCTTTTAATCAAGTGGGTAAAATCTTGAATTCAGAATAGTGGTGATGTGCTGCTTATATAAGCTAGCTTTAAAAATTAATTACTCTTTTTTACAATTTTTTTTTTAAGGGGGGAGTGGGCTAGACCGTATTTAAATTTTCAGTTTGTTTTTTAAAGTGTTTAACACTAAGTATTACTAATGAGAGCCAGGAAAAATAAGTGAATATAGACTCCTCGGCTAGACTTTCATTTTTTTTTTTTTGTTTTGTTT
>JANRGV010000018.1:1393456-1406799 GCA_024734035.1 Alethe castanea
GACTTTCATTTTTTTTTTTTTTGTTTTGTTTTGCTTGTAAGAGAAACACGTCTCTGTTTATAGCTTCTAATGTTTTGTTGATGTCCATTTCTTCGTGTGCAGTTACGTTGTTATCTAAACATCTGCCAAGAGATGGCGGTGCAATGCTGCTCCATGTGCTGGGTGAGCCTGAGGGAAGGTCTAAGATCTGGGAAAATCTCAGGGTTTTGGTGGCCTCTCCTAGAACAGACCAATCTGTTCATCACATCACAAGCTGTGGGTTGAGAAAATAAACAAAATTAAAACGATTGTCTGCCTTGAAGTGCTCTGTCAGCTCTGGGAAGTTTCACTCCATCCTACATGCTGAGTACATTTCAAATGTGTGCTTTGGCTGGGATAGAGTTAATTTTGGTCTTAGTGGCTGCTTCTGTGCTGTGTTTCACTCAAGAGAAATCCTAAGACAACTCTGAGGCTTGGCATCATTTCCATCCCCTGACAGTGATGGTTCAACATGGATTTCTGGGGATACAGGACACTGCTGGAAATGTGTTCTTGGAGTGTCCTTTTTTCAAACAAGTATTGGTAGAGAACTCTTCAGTTGGTGCTGTTTGTTGCTGAAATCTGAGGCTGTTTCCATGATGCTGGTACTAGACTGTGTTCTCTCCATTCCCATGGGGTGTTTATCAAAGCACTTTATCAGGACAATTGTGTAATATTGTCTAAATTTCCTCTGTCTTAATACAACCCAATATTGTTTGTTAATGTCTTCATTACTATAATAAGTACTTCATGCTCTTATTCCAATTTTGTAGCTTTTTGTAATTTTAATTCAGAGTGATGTGAGGTGTCTTACCTGTGTGCGTCTTGTCTATTTTTCATTTACTCTTGAATTTAATTGGTCTGGAAGTTTTAGTATACACTCTGGTCATTCTGAAGATGTTCTTCACTTGAGGGAAAAGAAGGAATAGCCTGTGTAATAAGAACAAAATTTACAACCATTTGAAAACTAAACCTAAACTCATGTCCTTCCTGGTGTCTATTCCAAAGCCATGGCTGGAATCGTGCTCTCAGTGGGTTTGTGTCTCTGTTCAGCTCTAGTGCAGATGGCTGGCAGGAGACCAAATGTTCATTCTTGGCCAACAGGACATAAAAGTGGGAAGCTAAACTCTGAACAGGAGTCCAGAGAGGCCTGGGCCTTGACCCGTGTCAGCAGAGGCTGGTGCAGCCTCTGTGCACTGTGCTTTTTACTTTTATGACCACATCAGGAGGATTTCAGAAAGGAGATGAGTGAAGGACAGGAGAGGAGAGGGCCAGAGGACGAATGACTCATCAAAGATTCCCCAGCAGGATGTGGCAGAGGATTCAGGTCTTTTGAGTACATCCCAATCTCCTTGCCAAAGTGGCACAGCTAGAGCAGAGCACCCAGAGCTGTGCTGCTGCTGTGTTCTCCTCAGCCCTGGCTCCAGCAGGGCTCTGCTTTCCCTCTGTTCAGCCAAACACCAGCAAAGGCACTGGGAGCCCTTCCCTTGGCAGCAGCAGCCTTCTGGTTAGACCTGCTTTTACAGAGGAGCCAGCATCATCTTCAGCATTAAACACCTTTGTCATTTTTGTGCTCTTATGGGGGTGTCAGATCAAATATTCCCTAAATTCTTGTTTCTTAGGCATGATGGCCACATGTTGTGCCAGACAGTGTGAGGGTGCTGTGCCTCATCCCATGGTGCCCGGGGCACAATGGCCAATCTGTGTTCCCCCTAGGTCCAGCTGAAATGTGCTCAGCATTTGGAATCCTCTGCCTGGGATTATCTGCACACATGCCGGGGGGCAGCGTCTGAATGATTTCAGTGCAGGGGGGCAGAGAGAAAAGCCTGTTGTTGGGGGTGTCTGTGCAGTGTTTGCTGCCAGGGATGGATTATTTAGTAGTGACTGTGTTTTGTACACGTGCCTAGACAACCCCTGGGGTTGCTTCTGAGTTTTTAGTTGATCCCTTCATAAACCTGTGGTCCTGGAATTCTAGTGAATGAAGTATATTATTAATACCATCACAAATTTAGTTTTGAATATTGAGAAACTCTTAAGATTAAAGGGGAAAATTGATTCCTATTGGTAAGAAAACTGAATGCCATTAGTGAGGGTTTTTGCCATCTGTCAGCATTGTATATACATATATATAAATATCCCCAATCTCTCCAGTCGTTTTGAAAATCACTTTATTTTATTCCCTTCCATATATTTTCATGGAGTGCCCTGTTCTGTACCCCACTTAAATCTTATGCTGAAGTCTGATTTGTTTATATTGTATATTCATCCATTGCTTTATTTTCTGTACATGCTAAAATATCTTTGGGGTTTCTTAGGATCCATTCTCACTTTAGAACTTTTTACTTCAGGCAGCAGTTAAGGGGTAAAGAAAAAAAAATCCCTTGACCTAGTTATGGAACTAAAGCCTGCAAAATGTACACTGGTGGGGAGTCTCCTTGCTGGAACTGTGCATTTTGATTCCTGATTGGCTTTGTCTTTCCATCTGTTCATCTCATCTGCAGCTCCTGCACTGTCTCTCACCGAAGCTGTGATTGCTGGTGTGTTTTATTGTGTGCCAGACTGTTGGGGACTGGCTGCTGACTTCTTTCTACTCTGCTGCTCTGCTTTTGTTCCCCTGACTCAGATCTGCCGCTCTCAGTTCCTCTCGCTTGCTCTGACAGACGCTTTCCTTCCAGGGAAAAGACTCTGACAAGTTTTTTATAAAAAGTAACAAAGCCTGAATTATTTTTTTTTTTTTCTGCATAGGATACACTTTTTCCTGTGGCCTTTTATCTGAGTTTGCTCTTGTCTTCTACCTTCACGATGTCATTTCAAAACTTCATGTTTCCTGTAGTTCTGTCGCATAATCTTAGTGCGAATTAGGACGATTTCTGTTAGGGTTGAAATACCTTTTCTTTTCTGGCAGTGCTTTGAGCTGTATGTTAGATTTATTCTCCCCACCCTTGCCCTCCATCAGGTTCATTCCCTTCTCTTTATTGTGGAAGTGTAAATGCAGAGCAGCTGCACTGGTTTGTGCTGGGTTTCACTGGGCCACCAGCTCGAGTAGAGACCTGGCTGCTGGGGTTCTTCCACTGAACACATCACAAACAGACAGTGAGTGGCTTTGTGACTTTGTGTTTTGAAGGGAGGATGCTGCTGTTCAGGCTTGGTCTGTGCTGAGGGGATATTCCCAAAGTGACTCCAGGATCTAAGTACACAGACAAGCTTGAGATCACAAAATGCTCTTATGGTTGTCTTCTAATTCCAGTCTCCTGAGAAGGATGTACATGTGCTAAAGGGATTTGACTGAGTAATTCATATCCAAGATTCACACTAAAAAAAAAAAAAAGGAAAAGAGCGTAGAACTTTCTACTCTGACAATGCTTCCGTCCCTTTTCTCATACTGCCACTTTACATTGTTTTCCCAGAGGCTTCTGAAACATAATTAAATTATAAGTAAATTTTTCTATCACAATTGGCACACAGTGCTATTGACAATATAAACAAAGCACTCAAATTGTTTAATGCAGGAGAGAGAGATAACAAAGAGGGGGAAATAAAACCTGCCTTGTTCATAGCCAGAAGTTTTGTATTTCCAACAGCCTTTAACACAAACCCAGCGGTTTTGGGCAGGTTCAGTTCCAATATCCCTCACCATCAGTCACAAATTCAGCTCTCCTGAGAGAGTCAATTGTAGAATGGAATGAACTCAGTTTTTGGGAGGCCAGAATACAGGAGCTCTGGCACTTTTTGGCCTTAGAAGCTGCAAACTGGATCTGTGGCTATTTCACAGAATTCAGCTATGTTTTGAGAGGAGACAAGTGATTGCCTTTGTCCCTGGGGTCCCAGTGACTCCCCAAGGGAAGCAGGAGGAGCTGTCCCACTGCACTCAGGCTCTGGTAGCAGTTCTGTTCTGCTGGCAGTGTCTGCTTGTATTTGTTACAGCGTGGGGAAAAGAGCCATCTTTCATAATGGATATAAGATATTCCTGTTTTCTATCAAGCACTTGGACTCTTAGAAAATGACAGAATAGTTGTTGGACCAGTTTAATTGGTTAATCACCACTGATTGTGGTTTGCCTCTGTGAAAAGAAAGGGGTCTCAGGTGATCCAAGTATTTCTCACTGAGATCAAGAGAATTGTGACAGTTTACACCAGCAGAGAATTTGCCACTAAGGGACATCGGGTTGGCTGTTTAATTACAGGAATTAAAATATGTTCACATCAACTTCTTTGTGAATGATTTCCTGTGACTCATTGGTTTTGTTTCAGTTAATTTTGAGTGGCATAATAAAGTAGTATTTCACCTTAATCAAGTAAAATTTGTAGCCTAGTGCTCAGTACTGTAATGTGCAAAAGACTGTTAAGCATTTAAACAAAATAGGAATTGAATTAGTGAGACACTGAGCTTTAAAAAAGGAATTGCTCTGTGTGTGAGCATCTCTGCTTCCATGAAGACATCTGGAATTTCTGCTTACTTTGCATATTTGGTGATGTGGAACAACTTTAAGTGTATTATTTTTGAAATATGTCAGCTTCCAGTGGCACAGAAGAACATAATGACATTGCCTGAGACATGATTTACAGATTGAAATTCTGTTAGCCAATGCTGCCCTGCTGGTGAAGAAGCAGCTCTACTTTAGGATGTTTTGAAATCCTTATAATAAGGGCTGCTTCTGTAGGTGGAATCATTTCCCTGTGGTGCCAGTGGCTGAGATGGGGATGGTTCAGTGCTGAGTGCTGGACGTTTCCTGTCACTTCTAAGGAAGAGCTGATTTTTCCCCAGTTGGATCTAAGTTCAGCTTGCTCAGACTTGGGGTGTTTGATGTAACTTGAAGCAAATCAACTTCCATCAGCTCATCTGCTGAAAAAATGGGAAATTTAAGAACTGCCTCAAATCTGACAATTGCCATCTCTGACAGGTTGTTCTGCTCTGAAGTGAGGGTAGCTTGTGCAATGCTGTTAGAATTCTAAGTTCTGGGAAAGGCTGGGAAGTGGTACTAGCAAAAATTCCCATCTCACATCCCCTTGTTGTTTGGGGTTTTCTGTGGAGTGTGCTCTCAGCTGCAGGGGACTGGTGGAGGTGATGCAGACAGTGAAATGAGGGGTCTGCAGGTGACTGCACAATATTTTACTCTCCTTTTCCTCTTGGAAAGGAGATGCCCTCCAGCTTGGCATTCTTCCAGTCCAGATGCAGTGTTGCTTCAAAGCCTTCCCATGATATTTTGCCTCCCTTTTATGCCTTTAAGAGGTGAGGGAAAAGCAGCAGCTGAAAAGCTGCTGAGCAGAACATTCCCTAAATTGCCATTCCAGGAGCTATAGAGGAAAAAAAGACCCTCGGGTGACCTCCCTGTGTTTGGTTCCTGCTTGTACAACTTATTGTGTGCTGTAGCACGAGCAGCAGCGTCCCGTGCTTTTCTTGGAAAAGCAAAGTAAGAACAAGAGAGGGAGTATTTACAGTAAAGTCAAAACATGACCTGGGCTGGTTGTGGAAAAATTCCAGTGGATTTCAAATCTGGAGATGTTTCCTGACAAATTGTACAGGTGCATTCTAGGGTAAGGATGTTTTCATAGGTGTAAGCTACTAAAATGACTGGAAACTGTGAAAAGCCAACTCGAAAGTTTGAGGGATACATTTAAAAGAAACCTAGACCTGAAGGGGGAAAAATATAACCGTGGCATTGACTGTCTTTGTGATAAGGTCTGAGATTTTTCTCAAATAATTAGCAGGATATAAATATATCAGTTCAAAGAAATGTGCAAATCTCTTCTGACAAACATTATTATCTAGAGGCTTTCTTTTTATCTGCAGGCATTGTTTCTTGTGCATCCATGGTTACTTACTCTCCCAAAAGGGGAAAAAAACTTTATCTGTTCCTAGGTATTGTGTTTTACCTCTGGCTAGAGCTGTGCTATGGGTGAAAGTTGCTCTGCATAATCTATCCTGGGAAACGGTCAATAACTAAACCAGAGTAAAAGTTAATTACCAGCCAGTTAGTAAGGCCATTAAAAACAAGCCCGGGGGAAGAAGAGGCTCTGGAGATAAAAAGGAGGTGAGAAGTGAACGCTTCTCAGTAGGATTGTGTATGTGAAAGGGAGCAGAGTAGTTCATGTGCATGAAAAAAAGGAAGGTGGAAGTTTGTAACTCGGCTGTTAAATATCATCTGCTAAAGACCTTTTAGTTGAAGAAAAAAAATTCTCAGATCAAAGTGTGGTCTGGGTTGGAAGGGACCTTAAAAATCACCTCATTCCCTCCCCTGCCGTGGGCAGGGACACCTACCACGGACCAGGAAGCCAGGACCTGTCCAACCTGCCCTTATGCCATACAACAGGAGCACACTTGATATTTTTTTGCTGAGCAGCTCCTGGGAGTGTCTGCGAAGATCCTAATTCCAGCTTTTTCCCAGTGTCTTTGTCAGGAATCCCTATGTCACACAAAGCAGAAGCATTGCCTTTTCTCCGGGAGGATTCCCGTGTCCCACTGGTTTGGTCACGCTGGGGATGTCCCTGGGCTGGGGATGGCCAGGGGACAGGGGCAGCCCAGGCTGGTGTGACATCAGCTCTGTGTGACATGGGTGAGGCACTGGGACGCTGGGCTGCCAGCTGGGAGCCCCTGCACGTTGTTATTTTTGCTGTGTTTAGCAGCAAAAACAACAGAAAGGGGATGATGGGGCAACAACTGGACTCTGAGATACTTTAGTTAATTTTAGTGCTTTGCTAATGTGCTTTTTAGTATGAGTTTAAGTGCTTGAGAAGGATGCCTGGATCTTGTTCAGCCTAGGTAAGAACTAGCCCCATTCTGTCACACAGTCTGTATTTTAATAAGCCTTGTGCAAGGAGTATGTGCTCCACAGCAGAGCAGAGGTGACCTAAGAGACTTGTGGGTAATAATTCATATTCTGTAATAATGAGCTTTCTCTTACTCTCCTTCCTGCTTCCCATCTGCCTTAGATTTTTCACTGAGTAGAAATTAAAGATTTTATAGACCAGAATTCAGGTTCTGCTTGGTGTCATAAAGAAAAAACATTTGCTGTGGGATGAGACACTTGACCTGCTGTTGCACTGAAGGTGTTCAGGGACCTCCAGGGAACTGAGGCCATCCTGAGCGGGAACAAAAATACTGAATTTAATCCTGAGTGTTTCGGTAGGTCCTCATCAGTTCACGGGCTCAGTAGCTGATTGCAGTCTCAGCCTGAGTGTTTGTAGGCAGTCCCTTCCTGCAAAGGGAGACATTTCATCCTGCAGCTCCAGTGGGATGAGACACATGGAAATCACAACCACAGTGAACTCTGACTGCTGGTGGTGCTGCTGGAGTTGTACAGAAGGAAACACAAAGCACTGGAGGCTTGGAATGAGCTGTCACTGTGGGCAGCTTTTCCAGAACTTTGATATAAAGGCTGAGTGCTGCCAGAGCCTGGAGGGTGAGGAGGAGACAAAACCCTGGGAAAACTGGGATTTCCTCAGGTAGGAATTTGTAGGAGCCCTGGAAAGCAAGTTCAGGCTAGGAAGGGCTGCAGAGCTGGAGCTGGGCTGCTGTGGGACTTCAGGGGACAAAGCAGAGAACTCACTTCAACAGCTGCATGAAAAATGCTGTGGATATTATTTCACTAATGCTTTATTCCAAAACCAAGTGAATGTGGCACTTTGTGATGTGGTGTAGTGTACCTGGTGAGATTCAGTCAAACATTGGACTTGATCTTGGAGGCTTTTCCCAACACTAGTGAGTCTATGATTTAAATTATTTGGAAAGAATCTAGCAGCTGGCTGATAATTTGGACCTGAGCATTCTGGATGTGACAAAGAAATATGGAGCCTGAAAGGCAGCAAGAGTTTTGCCATAAAGGAGATTTCCCTAAAACAGCTGATGTGAAGCAAGGGACAAGTGTAGCTGAGACACTGCATTAGGGAACAGCCATAACTTTTTTTAAAGCATTCTCTAATACAAATTAGTCCAAAGAAGTAATTTTAGCTGCAAGAGCCTAATTAAGCCCTGTGATGTGAACAGAAATAGCCAACACAGAGCAGTAAGTGAGGCTGTTCTGGTCCTGAGGAGTACATTTGGCAGAGAGAGCAGAGAACTGAGGGGTGTGCAGAGCCTGGCACGGGCTGAGAGCCTGCATGTGCCACTGCCCTGGCCTTCCCTTCACTCTGGCCTGCAAGCAGGGCCTCAGATCCTGGTCATGGGCTGAGCAAAAGGCAGAGTTGGATTTGATGAGGACTGTGCACTAACTACTTTTAAGTAATGCAAGGATGAGAATAACCAGCAGCTTTTGGGTGTACAGGTCCAGCAGTAGGTGTTTCTTCAGAGTTTAGACACTTCAAAGTTTGATTTCTATCCCACCACAGTTTTATTAGTTAATTTTATTAAAAGATAGTTCAGAGACCGTAACAAAAGTAAGATTTGTGGGAAAGGGTTGTAACCATAGCACTACAGAACGTGGAATTCGTTGAAACTGTTTTCCTCTGCTTGCCCTTGATGTGCTGTGGCATTGGAGCTGGATGAATTTCATCCAGAATTTGGGATTGAAGGTTTTTCGCCTTGTGATCCATTGCTGTTATTGTCAGTGTTTGGGTTGAGAAGTCTCTTCTATGAGAAAATAAACTTCATGGTTGAAGGTGGCAGCAGTTGAGTGTTGGGAGCTGGGTGAAGCTTTGGGAGCTGCTGAAGGGCTGTGGAGCAGGGTGATCCTGCCCTGCTGGGCTGGCAGCTCCTCTGGCCCAGGAGGTTCTGAGCTCATTTTAGCTGCCTGTTTCCTTCCATGTTTGATGACAAACACAGAAGCAGATGCTGTAAGCATTTCAAACAGGCTGTTGAGCTCTTTGTGGGTATCAGTGTCCTACTAGAGCGGGAGTCAGCAAATTCGTTATTGAGAGAATATTTTTTTATGCTGTGAGGATGAACAGGTTCTGCTGTTATGCTTCAGAAGCAAAAACACAATCTAAGAGTCCTTTTCATGTTCTTTTTGGGGCTTTGGGGTCCCTTTCTGTGTTGAATTATTTTAGTAAGGCTGGTGCACAGCTAAGCTTCAATTTGAGCTTTGGACCATGTTTTGTGCTCTCCTCTCTGGGGAACAAAAGCACAGTGCATGACTTTTCCAGGCTTTAGTCTTTGTCTTACATGGAAACTCATGTTCCAGAATATGCAACAAAAATGAATTTCATTTATGATAATACATGCCCAGCACTCCTAATCCCAAGGGAGGGATTATTAAACTTGCATTTATTCATTGTTAATGCTTCTCCAAAGGTGATGAGATTAGTTATCTTAGGAGCATGAGGTAACTGTTGTATTTATTAGTTCCTGGCAGATGGCAGCTGGGTAATGAATGTGGAGGGAGTGACAATTCACAATCCCAGGAGTTCAAAAGAGAATTTTTGGTCTCCAGAGAGTGGAAATGGGTCTGTTCAGCATCTGTGAGGAGTTTCTGCTATCCATAGAAAATTCTCTTAGCCAGGAAGCCATAGAGTGGTGAAAATTACTACTTTATTCTGCATTTCTCTGACTTCTCTGGGCTTCACAGAAAATAAGTGTTCTTTCTTAAAAAGGGAAAATTGTGTTTATCAGCTATAAAGTTTAGTGTGAATTTCTTTTAGCTTTATACTGGAGGAGCTTCTCTGGGCAATGTTTGGAGTGATCAGCAATAATGGGGTTTTTTCCCAGTAAAGTACTGAATTAGAGAAAATTCCACATATGGGAGGAAACTATCTGTGCTTGTTCTATATAAATAGAAAAAAAAATCACCTTTTCCCTTCCTCAGCCTGTGTTATTAATTTAATATTAATTTATTTAATATTAATGTGTGTTCTGCATGGAGGCACAAAGAAGGGAGCCACAAAAAACCTCTCCAAGGTTTTCAATGCTTTGCTCCAAAGGAGCTCCACTGCTTTGGAGCTCTCCTCACCCATGGAATCCTTCTGCCCTCTCCCTCCATCTCAGCTGCACTGTGGGTTTCTCCCTGGGCTAGGGACACTCTCCATACTTCACAGGAATTCCAGCTTTTTTCCAACCACTTCCTGTAATTAAGGTGGAACATTTTATTTTCTTGGTGAATGGGAAGCTCAAATCCATTTCTAAAACATTTTTTCTGTATCTCTCAGCATTGTTTTTGGAGGCAGTATTATGGCTTGGGAGAGTTTATGGTCACTGAGTGCCTGTTCCACTTCTTCCAGGGAATTTCTGTGTCTGAATCTGTAAAAAGATGATGCAGATTTGCATTTATAAAATGCAGTAAGGTCCTTTTAGAAGAGCAATATGTGTTGCAAAGCAGCATTATGATGATTAAAAAAGATGATAATCTTGAAAATGCCTATCTAGAAATAAAATTGAAAATAAACCCTTTGTGTGTGCGTTCAGAGAAGAGGATTTTTCTTAGTCTGGTGACTCCATTAGTTTAAAGACCACTTCCATGTAGCCAGCAAAGATTATGCCCCCAGAGCAGATGTAGAGTTTGGAGTCCTGCTGAGGTGAATCATCTCTTTAGAGCTTGGGTTTGCTGGCAACAAAAAGAAGGAAACAGCTGGAGAAAGCTCTGAGAGGCTTTTGGGGGTAGGCTTGCTATAGATTATGCTCTTAATTGCTCCAGCTGAGCACACAAGAAGAAAGGCAGAGCCAGGGGAGGGGTCTTTATAAAACAGGTCCTTTCTGGAAGCTGATTATTGCCCTTCTGACTAGTGTGCTGTTAAGGGTGAACTTGGCTTCTGCATTGCATCCTTTAACAAATGAAAACATCACAGCAATCTCCCCTTGCCACCTTGCACTTTCTCGAGGTATATGGTGTTCTAATTGCTATCCAAACTCTAGGTATAAAACTCATTACAGATTTCTAATTTCCATCTCTTTCAGTGGGACTGGGCAGCAGTTTTTTTGTCAGGCCAGAGAGCCTGAACTTGGACTGGTTTGTGCTTGGTGTCCTTAACCCCCAAAGGCAGGAGGATTAATCACATGTGGCTCATTATCTCTGAACACCTGGCAAATAATGAAAGGCAGGGACTCTGGCTGTAGTCGTTGAGGGCACTTCTTGCAAATAAGAGAGCACAACAATAATTCTCCATTATGAAATCCCTGTGATTTATTATGGTTGCATTTCTGTCTGATACAAAGCTTTCTCCTCCATGCTCAGCTCCATTTTGTGGTTGCTGCTTCCTGGAGTTTAAAGTCCTTTAGATAACTAACTAATAAACTAATTGTATTCCAGCCAGGGTTCCTAGGGGAAGTGTACTTGTGTTAGATACAGGCAAATAGCTGCCAATGAAGTCATGAGATGTGGGCACCTGCCTTGTGCCAGCCCTTCTCAGACTATTATGGAATGGTTTGGGTTGGGAGCTGTGGAGCTGCCCAGCCCTTCCTGACCTGCTGAGCTTGTTCCAGCTTTTCTCCTGGCTGCTGCCTTGCTCCTTGGTGCTGTGTGTACCTGGCAGCTGTGCCATGAGGTGCTGCCTGCTGCAAATCAGAGAAGAGACACCAAAGTACTTGCACGGAATCATTGTTTTCATCATCTTTTTGTTTTACTGTAGAAAAGGGGTCCAATTTGGAATAAACACTAGTGGTTGTTGGGCTTGTTCTTTGACACAGATGAACCAAGTTCATGTGTTTTTAGCACTGGTTCACTTGGTTTTCACTAAAAAATCCAGCCCTCTCAAGAGGTACTTCAGTGCAAATCCAATACAATTTCCAATACTGGAAACTGTTACTGCCCTCAGATGCAGGCAAAGTTTAGGGCTATACCAAGAAAAGCAGTCAGAAATCAGCACATCTGTGTTTTTTCCTTTCTCTCTGCTTTTAACTCATGAAATCATGTAAATGACTTCATGCTTTTCAGCATAAGAGACTACCATTGCAGAACATGATGGTGTTTTGGGAACTGCTGAGTATTTGCTGTTCCTCTTTTTACCATTTACTGAAGTTATAATGCCAGAACAGAAACTGAACATGGCCCTTGCCAGGTGAGAAGCACAATATCCCAAGGAAGACTTTGGAAGTGTTTTAGCTGGGACTGTGGATTGAAAGAGGAAGTCCAAGGTGGCAGAAGAGAATTATAGATTTGTCTGTGTACTGAATTTTTTTTTCTGAGAAACTGGTAGGGAAAAAAAAAATCAATTTATCCATCTACTGAGGTACTGAAACAGAAATGGAGGGAATACATCAGTCTCCCAGACAGTTTGGAGGATGACAGCACACTTCATCAGCAATAGGTGCAGTGTTCTGGGAAGCTCCTAATGGTTTTAGAGGGAGGGGTTGTTCAGTGATGTACTGTTTGCCTGGAAGCTCCTTTGGAGATTAGCTCTTAATAATTCCCTTTTAGATGATTAAAATATGTAGCTGGTAGTTTTGATAGCAGCTTTAGTTGCCTCCACTGAATGAGAAAAGCTCCTAGAAAAGTGTGTGGGGAGGTGGGGCTGGATCTGTGAGCCAGAACCCTGCAGCTGAGATCCCTCTGACAATTCTTAGGGCAGGGCAGGATCCTTTGGCTGTGGATTGGGAAGGTGCTCGAATGGGCTCCATCTCTCAGCAGTGCCTCCCTGCCTAAATTTAGTCATTTGGGATGGGTTTCAGCCTCCTGTGCTGCTGTCTCATGGGGATGGTCAGGAATTTGGGAAAATGTGTTTTGGGGGAGCAGGACATCAGTGATGCATTTCTGTATGTAACTGTGGTGGGTACAAATCCCTCTTCTCCTCCGCTCTGCATGGTGCCTTTCCTGCGTATCTTTGGGACTGCTTTGTACAAACAGTTTACTCAGTGCTAAGAGTCCTGGATACACATCATTAATTTCTTCTAGTATGGGATTTGTGCTCAATTCTTTATTTTCCTGTAATAGCCAATAAATATTCTAAGCACTTGTGCTAAGGAGTATTTTACAGAGTGAATTCTCAACCTTTTCCACTGAAGTTGTTCTACTTATTAGGGAAAACTCGGTCTTTGAGAGAGAAGTGATGGAAAAGAGTGATTATAGCCAGTGGGGTAGAGGACTCCCGGGATGGACAAAGTGAGACAGAGAGAGCCTGCATTCTAATTGTGTGTCTCCTGAATATTTATTTATGCAAAAAAGAACAGGTTCAGTAGGAGAAACTTCAGAGGAAGGCCTTGTTCTGTATTCTGGAGCTCGTCTTTGATGCCGAGCCATCGCGAGTGAGAAGCAAGTGGGGCGTGTCGATGCTGCGAGGGACAGCCAGGGCTGGGTGACCCAGCGGAGTGCAGGAGTGGCACCGACCCCCGGCTGGGCCTGCGGGGCTCTCAGCAGCTGCTGGGGGAAAGGGACAAGGGAGCCGAGGGCGCCGCCGTGGGCCGAGGGCGCCGCCGTGGGCCGAGGGCGCCGCCGTGGGCCCCGTGCCGCCGTGGGCCGAGGGCGC
>JANRGV010000018.1:1406819-1416959 GCA_024734035.1 Alethe castanea
ATTTAAAGAGGTCACATTTTTTTTGCCCTCCCAAAATACTGAAAACATTTCTGTTGCCTATTCTAATCTTTTGGCGCCGCCGTGGGCCTGGTGCCGCCTTGGGCCCAGGGCGCCGCCGTGGGCCCGGTGCCGCTGTGGGCCAAGTGCTGCTGTGCCCGGAGCCCGGGAGGTGCGGCAGGGCAGGGCAGGGCAGCAGCCCCGGCTGGGGTGGGTCGCCAAAAGCCATGTCCCAGGTGAAGGGTTCTCCTCTCCCAGCTGTGCTGAGGACACCAAAGAGAGGGAACTGCCTCAGCTATTGTCTTTGAGGCTTTTACCTGGAGACCTAGATCAGGGAATCACAGAATCTTTAAGGAAAGACCTGCAGGATCATCAGGTCCAGCCTTTGACCCAATACCACAGTGTTCAGTCAACCATATCGTGAAGTTCCACATCTTCCCCTTGATTTATTGAACACTTCTAGGAACGGTGACTCCACTGCTTCCCTGTAGAGCCAGTTTTCCTGGATTTCATAGCAGTGTGGTCAGAAGGTGCCTATGGACAAAATGGTTTTTTGGCCTAAGAATTCTTGTTTCATCTGAACAACAATTCCAGTGGAACACAAATTGTTTTTTAAATCTGCAGTTGTTCAATTTAGGTTTCAAAACACTAAGCAAGCCCAAATAACCTTATTCTCTACCAGACCTGAGCTCAGAGGTCACATCCTGTAGGGAACAAGATGCCCCTGAGTGTTCCTCTTGTGCCTTGTCCCCTTGGGAAGCTGTTTGAGTGCGGGAAGCCCAGCGGGCAGAGCTGCAGGAGCTGTAAATCCGCTGCCTGTGGAGGTGTGGGGGGTGTTTGCAGGAGCACAGAGCATGGCTGAGTATTTCTGTGCTGAGACAGAAATATGGCAGCCTGAGGGAAAGCAACAACAGTTTTTTAAATCCCAGACTTTATTTAGAAGAGCTTGTAAGTATTCTCAGTTTGTCTGAAACCCTAAATCTGTGCCTCACTTAGCCCCAGCCCCCAGTGGGGGAATGAAGATCAGTTTACATAAGCTTTTGTCACTGAAATGTTAGATTTATGCACTGTAGTTAAATCAGATTTACGGGACACCATTAACTCTGAGAGAATGACCCAGAGGATGTAAAGAAACTTCAGCTGAAGAAATATTTTATTTTAGTGTCTGGAGGAGTTTTACACCTGACAGACACTTGCACCCTTGTGCTGCTGAGAGTTACAGCAGCATATTTCTGGCTGTAGAGTTAATGAGGTTGCTTGAGTGCGTTTGAAATTCTGTGGCTGTAATTGGCTGGAATTTGGCTGCAGACAGCCAGGGTAACACCTCCCCACTGGAGCTGGGTTCCAGAGCTGGCAGGATTTGGGGCTGGGAGCACCAGTGTGCCTGGTGTCCTGCTCACAGGACCTTCACAGCCTGGATTTCAGAACAGCACAGTTGGTTTTAACAGCAGTTTTTATCATCAGCAGATACCAAATAGTCTCAAAGTATCCGTGGTCCTTGTATTGATGTGTGCAATCAAGGGAACCTGGTGTGATTTAACAATGGAATACTTGTAAGCTGCAAGGGAGGAAAAAATCCTTCCCCAGTTTTCTGTCTGGATGTGCCCCTGTAAACCAGGAGCTTGATAGATCCCATCATCTTTCCTTCTCCTGACATCTGAAGCTGTGGGGGTTGATGAAAACTGTGATTATTTAAAAATACATCTGGAAAGGGCCTTTCTTCTTGCTCTCTTTTCTTGTAGGCCAGAGAGGTGCTGGTTATTCCCTTGTGACAGCCAGGTCTGGAAGCTGTGCCCAGGGGCTGTGTAAGTGGAATATCCCAATCTCTGTGGATTTTCAGGGCTGAACTGCCGTGTGCTTGATAACTGTGAATTAATTATTGTACAGCATGCAATTCCCTGTTTATCAAGCAAATATTTTACCGTTCCATTTAGTCTTCAAATGACAGAGGAGGTTGCTTGGAGCAATGCTCTTATTCGAGAGTAAAAATTACATACAATTCATAGAGCAGAACATACTATGGAGGAATTGTGATATATGTATTCATTCAAGACAGTTCTAAGTCTAATCGGGTAATTTATTAAATTGCATCAAAAGTAGCTGTAAAATTTTATGAATAAAAAATCTGCGTAGAATGATTATAATCATGAGACAATGACAGAAGCTTTTTGTCCTGATATACTGATAGTGTCCATGAAAAGCTAAGAGATTAGCAAAGTTGCCAGAGCAGAAATTAGACTGCAATTATGGGTATATTGGCAGGGTTTGGGGTTGAAGATAAAGTTTTAAATCTTACAAACCTCTGGTATTTGCAGCAAAATAAATAACTTCATCTGCAAAGGCAAAGCAAATCTTGGTTAATCCTGCATAGCGAACAGGACATGATTCAAGATGCTGCAATGAGGTTTGTCATCATTTTATTCAAATGTGACCTCCTGGGAGAAGCAATAAATCCAGCACAGTAGAGCATTTAACTTCAAAAAACACCTAAGAGGCTGTTTAGACATAATTTTAAAGGAACAACTGAGAGTATAATGCTTTCAAGCACAATGATTTGAAAAGGACACCAACAGCATCATTAGAAAAGGAATGGAAAGAGAACAGAAGGAAAATGTAAAGAATACACATTCTGATTAATTTAAATTTAAAACCACAAGAAAAGCTGAAAAAAATTGAGGAATTGACAGCCTTAATAAAAAAAGGCAAAGAAATCACTCTGAAGATGAGGCTTTACCACCCAGGCACTCCTGTTTTAACAGGTAATGGATGGTCAAGTACCAAACAATCATCCAAGTCACATTCGAGGGAAGGAATGTGACAGTAGAAAGAGTGAGTGCAGGATTTGCCTTGGCACACGGGGTGGAGGAGCTTGGGGAGGCTCCCTCTCAGCTCCTGTTCCTGTGGGAATAGTCTCAGGAACTGTCACTAATTGATGTGTCAGGAGGAGATGGTCAGAGCAGTCAATAAAGGAACCAAATGACAGGAACAGATGGCAGCATCCTTGGTGAAAAGGAACTTAAATGGGGGCTATTAAGTGTGGAGTAACCTGTCACTTAAATCAGCCTCAGTGCTACAGAGACAAAAAGGACGTCCTTTATGGGAAAGAATGAGAGAGGTGATGTGGGAGCCACAGGTGTGGCTTCTGTACCAGCTCACTGAGAGAATAAAGATTATTGGACATATAGATAAGCATGAAATAGTAAGCAGACAAAACTTTCTCAGGGATTCATGCCTAGCAAATCAGATTTGTCTAAAGGAGTTAATGGGTGTGTGGATAAGAGTGGTCTAGTCAATATGTGTACATTAATTTTTCACAGCACTTTCAGCAAGGTCCCTCCAAAAAACAAGGCTTTTTATTTGTAGTGTAAAGTGGATTAGTAACTTGCTAGTAGATGGGAAAGACAAGGTAAGAATAAAAGTCTGAATTTAGGAAGGTTTCTGAGTCAGACCAATCAGTTTTTGGATTTATGCTGGCCACTTTATTTGTGGCTTGATCAGCTTCTTCCCTTACCTGCTATGTCAGTTCCTGGGTGTTCATTTTAAGGCCTGATGATGATACTTGGAAAATATCTTTGGGTGAGATGATGTTAATTGCAAAGTGTATTTTCTGTCACAATGAGTTGCCAACTTAAAACTATTTTTAAGTAATTTGTGGGCAGAGGGTAAACTGCTTCCCACCATTTCAGGGGATGAGCAGCTCTGGATTTCTGGTGTGAATGCTCTTGTCCCACACTCAGTTGTGTGTTTATCTGTGCAGTAGACAACGTGGTCACGCCTGCTGCAGTGTCACTGACCTGTGGAGACATCTCCAGAAAGGGTTTCTTATTTGAGCACCAACTATTTGAAGCAGCCGAACCAGTCTAAGTATTTTCAGCTGTGCTGGAAGAACACAAATGAGAAATTTGCTTCTATTAAAGGAAACTGCACTTTGCAGGAGCAAAGCATGTCCCAGCTGCTCCTGTTCCTTCCAGCGTTCTCCATCACCTCAGAGGGGCACACAGTGTGCAGGGCTCAGGGCCAGGCTTCCCTCCCCAGGGAATGAGCTGCCTGCTGGTTCTGCCTCTGCTGTCTGTGCCCTTCCCCACCCTGGGGAGGGAAGGGAAGGGTGGCAGTGCCACGCTGACAGGGGTGGGTGCTCTCTGAGCTGGGGCAATGCTGTCCCTTCTGCCACCCTGCTGCCAGCCAGGGGTCCGAGGCTGCAGCTGGGCTCTGAGCAGTGACCTGCTTCTCCCAAAGCTGTGCACAGCGAGCCATTTCCATGGAACTGCTGCACAAGCAGCACTGGGGTGGCAGCAGAGCTGGGCAATAAAATATGGAATACACAGCTCCTTACCTGGGTCACTGCACTGCTGCCTGCACTGTGTAACCATCACAAAACCAGCAGTGCTGCTGTCACCTCCTGGCCCTGGAAATGGGAATGTTGTGACAAACTGTGTGTTAAGGCGTGAAAAGTTATTTTTAGCTCTCCACCTGGAATAAAACACCTCGTTTGAGTGTGGCAGGCTAAATATTTTCTGACACTCTAATGAACAGCCTGGTTGACAGAAGGATTGTGGGTGCTATTAATAGACCTGTACCTGTCTCAGTAAGTTTTAGGCACCTTTGTTTGGAGCTGTGGGAATTTGTAACTGAAAAGGGAGAAGGTTTGGATGAGATACTGAGAAGGAATCCTTGCCTGGGAGGGTGGGGAGGCCCTGGCACAGGCTCTCAGAGAAGCTGTAGAATCCCTGGCAGTGTCCCAGGCCAGGTTGGACAGGGCTGGAGCAGCCTGGGATAGTGGGAGGTGTCCCTGCCATGGCAGGGGGGAATGGGATGGGATTTAAGGGAATGCTGAGCAGGCAGGGATGCTTTGGGCTCTGCTCTGTGCAATAGAGCAGCAGCAGCACTGCACCTGAGGAGGAGACAATCACTGCTTCACTGCAAAGTGTGCACAGGGACAGAAAATCACCACAGTTCCCTTTGAGGAGCTCTGGCCCAGCTCATGAAATCTGTCAAAGGTGTGTCCTTGAACATTTAAATCTGCTCAGAGATGAAGACTTCATTGTGCTGCACACAGATGTTTTCTGGCATTCAGGGTTTGTCCTTGGATTTTCAGCAGTGTGTTGAACAGGGATGTGAAAACTTGATTATCAGCAATGTCTCTTGGTCTTTCTGTTGTCTTTACTTAGCTTTCTTTTCCTAATATTTGTTGCTAAAATATGCTTTGGTTTAATTTTAAAAAAAATCTTATTTTTTTGGTTCTTGAACACTTCAGCCACTGAATCCTACCATCCAGTTCTAGTTCATTGCTATAAATTATCTTCATGCTTTTTTCCCTTTTTCACTATTAAAAGAATTAGAAAACAGGATGTGTATTTTTTTTAGCTGAAGTCTTATGTCCAGTCTTTGCAAGTTATCCAGCTTTTTTCTATAATAAAAAGTTGATAGTTAATCCTGTAATATTTTCAGATTTCCTGCCCCCCTGCTCTGAAGCAGTGTAGCTCTGTACATACATAGAATTAAATTTGGAATTGGGGAAACTTGGTGTTAAGTGAAGGAGACTCAAGCAGTGTAAAAGCCAAGACAGTGTTCTCTGGAGCGATGGATTTTGTGTACAATCACTGCAAGCTGTTGTATTTTGTATTCCAGTTCTTTATTAAAATCATTTTCCTTGCTTGCTCAGGGCTAAATTTGACTATCTCCACTTCATGGAGCCACGCTCCCAATGCAGGCTAAGCAGGGGAAAAATCCCATGGTATATGCTAAAAATTGGATATTAAGCCATATGACTAATTCTAGTTTTGAATTTTTTTTTTTTTGGTTTTGTGTCATAAGAGGCTTATTTTACCTGACTTCAGGCTTCCCACACAAAACTAAGTGAGCACAGTGTGGAACAGCTTATTTTGAGGTGGAAAAAGTCATTAGCTGTCTCCTGCTGAGACCTTGTATTGAGAAAGCCAAATTATAGCTCACTGAAGTTTAGCATGAAGAAGAGGTAAATTATTGTTTATGATTTCACTGTTTCCTGCTTGGAGCTCTCAGCCTTGTTAGCTGAGCATGGTCCATGACCTTCTGGGGCAGTCAGGGATGGGGCAGGAGCTGAACTCAGGGAACACTCAAATTAAACACTGCCTTCTCCTTTCCTTGCAGCAGAAAAACCTTGCAGGCAGCTTTAGACTGAGAACACAAAATGCCAACAATTTCAGGGTCTCTGAAAGCATCTGTGCCTGCCTGAGCAAATGAGGAGTTCCTGGGGGCCTGAGGAAATAGCTCAGGATGCAGTTTCAGGGATAATATCCCACTACAATTAATGGCTCTTTATTTATTTTATTTTTTTTTTACAATCTCTCTCTAGTTATAAATGTTTCAGGGCTTCTGGGAATATTTCATAGGAGTAGTTTCCACAGATTTTATTAGGTCAAATGTATATTTGTCCAGTGCAGCAGAAGTACTTAGGTAGAAAAAGATATTCAAAAAAATAACTTGTGACTCTTGAAGTTTTCATGCAAGAAGGAAGATTTTATTCATAATTTCAATTGCAGCAATGAATTTTTTTTCGCTGTCACTTGTTGATAAATCTGTTGTTAAGTAAAGGCTCCTCACTGCTCTGACAGGAGATTTCAAAGTCCAGTTATTTATCCTCAGAGCCTCTGTGTTTGTTTCAGGGAGGGTGTGCAAGTCCTGTGCTGCTTTTCCAGCCATCCCTGTCTGTCCTGATGCAGAGGAAGGGGACATCCCTCTTCTGTGGGGCAGGAAAGAGGAGCTCTAGGATGTAAAGCGAATTCTAGAATCACAGAATTGGTCATGGAATGTTAAGCGTTGGAAGAAACTTTAAAGCCCCTCCAATCCCACCCCATGCCCTGGGCAGGGACACCTCCCACTGTCCCACATTGCTGGAGCTCTCATCCAGCCTGAGAGTGGATTTGGGAACCTGTTCCTGTTGACAGCTGGTGGAAACCAAACTACAAATGCAGACAGAGCTGTACTTAAGCCCTGGTTTTGAAATGAGCTCTGTGCTCTTCCTGTGTGGAGAACAGGCAGAGGTGCTGCTGGTGTTTCATCTGTTCAGGACAGACAGATGCATCTCAGGGTGGAAGAACAGCCAAGCATCTCTTTGTTGAATTAGTACTTGCCATTTAATGGGGAACAGAATAGCTTTTGTTCACAAGGGGTTCTGCCAGGACTCTGTGCCTTGTGCAGCACTGAGAGACTACAAGCAGCATCCTGAAATACACAAAAAATGTATTTTCATACAATATATTCTTGGCTTCTTTAACTGTAACCTGAATAGGAACCATAGATGATTATGCTTTTTAAGCACTTCTTAACAAGACTTTTTTTGAGCAGTCTCTGGAGCAGCAATTGGTGATATAAACGAGGGCATTAGCACTCAGACCACAGTAACAGTGTCATTAAAATGCAACTTCTGAGGTGCACTACTTTAAATTTGCCTCATTATATGTGCAATTAGGGAACAAACAATAAAATGGCCATAATTTTTCTGCAATTTCTTATCCTAACTGCCTTTTTTAAAGCTTAATTAATGTTAAAGAAAAAAAACGAGGAAGTGGTGGGCTGAGCCCAAGTTTAACAAGCAGAGCCATCCTTTGGAGTGATGGATGAGCACTGCCTGCACACAGCCCTGAGCTGCTGTTTGCTGTGGCAGGGAAAAACGGGTTCCTGCTTTTAGATCCTGTCTGTGTTTTATCCTCCTCACTGGAGAAAGAACACACAGGTGGAGTAAGGAGGGAGAGATCCTGCCCTCACCAAAGCAACGCTCCCATTCCTCCAGGGAAACGGGAGAGAGCTCTGGAGTTAGTGCTGCACATTGGTTCTGCTCAGATTTGATGTTAATTAAGATAGCAATCACACTGGAGGTCTGATTGTAGTACACACACCCTGCTATTTGTGTGTAAATTTGTAATTTGTCATTTTGGGTTCAACTGGACACATCCACGAGCTGTGGGTTTGGCACGAAGGAAAACCAGCAGGAGGGTGTGGTCTGGAGCCAGAGCTGTTCCAGCAGGGCTAAATGGGGAAAGCATCTTTTTTTTCATCCAGATCTGCTAATCCTCTTCCATATTCACTTGGAATGCCATTGCAGATGTCCCAGTATAGATATTTTGATGTTATTTATTGCTGGTAACTATTGTTTGAATCGATACTGGCTTTGCATTGGTTGAGGAGCAACTGGGAAAGAACAGGACAAGGATAACTGTGGCATCTAACAAGGAGAAATTCATGTGGGAAGTGGGACATCACTTCAAAGCTGGTGGCTCTGGAAATCATGTGGAATGATGCTGTGGTTTGGGACAGGAAGCAAATGATACTGGGATAATTGGAACTGCAGAAAGGAATTTAAAGTAGAGCACAAACAATTGCCAAAGGTAAAACCAGGCCATAGGATGGTTAATGCTGCAGATGGAAAAGGCCTGAGGAAGACTGGATAGCTGGAAATACTTGAGAAATGTTCTCTGTGTAATTAAAAAGATGACCCAGGTACATTCTTTTGAAGTTATGGAGAAACGTGGGTGATTTCTTTGCAGATAACAAGGTAAATTTATTTTTCCAGCTAGTCATGTTTACAGGAGATTTTTATCTGGTAATTGTGTTTGTCTGCAGTGTGCAGATTGATGGGGAACTGATCCTGCTTTTCCTGGGAGCTTTGGCACGTTCAAGGTGTGACTGACACACTGATTTTTCAGGTGTTGCCTTCAGGAACTCCCCTTCCCCAAAACAAAGAAATGAGAGAGAAGAAACAGGAGTTTCCAAATACTATCAAATACTGATAGCTGAGTATCAAGCAGCATTGCAGTGGGGATAGTTTGAGATTTTCTGTGCTTGGTTAAATATCCAGACATATCTAAATCTTCAGGTGTGAATGTACCAAGCTCTTTGTAACCCTTCAAGTACAGAACAAAGACTGTGGACAAGGAGCCATTAAAATTGCTTAGACAAAAATACCTCCCTGCCATGGACAGGGTTCGATAATTTTGTTTCTTTGCTGAAGGGGAAAGAAATCAACCAACGGATGTAGGCTCAGGTACTAACTTTAAATTAGCTTAACTTGCTGATGCCTTAAGACTGGGGATTAGTGAATTTAATTATGGGAGCCAGGAAGCACATTAAGATAACATTGGGCCTTAAACTAAAACCCACAAAGCAATGAAATTAAAGTTGGTGGTTTGTGTTCCATCTTTATAATGTCCTTACTATGCTGTGTCACAGGAGGCCTTTCCTGCCCCTTGGTGAGGGCTTTTGGGGACTTTTTTTTAATGGACAAGTTACCTTTATGGGCTTTTCCAGCTGGTGTCTTTGACTGTCACAATGTACATGGAATAAAATCTGGTTTGCCCAGTGGTGCAGCTGCCATGGTCAGGTCATCTTCTCATTCTGCTTTGTGCTGTTACAGCCCAAATCAAACCTGAATAGTTTTGTGAGGGCTTTAGCAAATGATGTTTGACTTTCTGGTGAGGACAGGCTGTTAGTGTGATGCTGACAGAATGTGTGAGGAAAACCAGATTTTATCCTTGCTTTGCTTCTGCCTTCCTGCTCAACATGGTCTGCTGTTTATTACTGGGGTTTGTATCTGGGCTTTATTTTATATTTTTTTAAGAGGGACTCAAGATTAAACCACTTCAAGACCACTTTTACAAAAAGTTCCAGTTCTGAGTCAATTTGCTGATGAATTATGCAATACTGACCTTCCTCTCTCCAACACAGGATGATGGCTTTTTCTTTCACTTGTCTGTATTGAAGTCACATACCCTGAAGTCACATTGAGAGATCTCTTAAGTCTCACAAGGCTTCTGGTTTGAGATGTGATATTAGAAATTTGGGACTGAAGTTGACACTTGGGACTGTCCCAACCTCTGGTGACGTGGGAAATGGGACAGTACCTGGACATCTGACTTCTGAGTTCCCAGAGAGGTTCAGAGCCAGCATTGGTCTCATTGTCTTCCAATGAAAAGTTATTTAAAAACCTCCTTTCCCCATTTTGTTTGCTAAAGTTGTATTTTTATTCTCTGCTTAGCATCCATCTCTCTTTTTTTTTTTTTTTTTTAAAATGTGTTTAAAAGAACTTCTTATTCCAATCAACATTTTATTCCCTTTCTGGCTGGTGGCTTTTCAAGGACCTTGTGGAACTACAAAATATGCAACTTT
>JANRGV010000018.1:1417059-1441053 GCA_024734035.1 Alethe castanea
ACTTTTTAAATTTTAAAAATAATAAAAACTGTTGGTTTGTATTTTTTTTTCGGATATGAATTTCCCATCTGTTTCAGCTCCACTCCCAAGACAGGTGAGGTCTGAACAGTCATCTCCCAAAAAAAATGTAGAATAATTTAGGTGGATGGGACAAAAAACACTTGGGTCATTCAAAAAACTAATTAGTCAGCCTGGCAGGGAGTGCAAGAGAGCCAAGGGCACATCTCCTGCTGGGCCAAATGGCTTTGATCCTTCTGGGTGTTAAACAGTGCAGCTCCAGACTGAGCTTTTTGTGTTTCAGGCTTGGTTTGGGATGCTCCTACTTCTGGGACAGTGCAATTTGGGAATGAAAACGTTTTAATTTCTAATTAACAAGTAATAATTAAAAAAAAATAGGAATTGACATTCAAAGCATATTTTACAGTATTTTACCATTCAAATGTAAAATTGAGTTTACAGTTCAATTTTCTAGAGTAGGTTTGATGGTCAGGCTCTTACCTGGTCCATCAACACAAAGCTAATCCATTCACCTCCTGCTGGCAGATCTGTGTTGGGATCTTTTTGTGTCTTGGTCCTTGGAATGGTTGGCAGTGTTTGCCTGAGGGGATCTCATTTTGAACACTGCAGACATTTCCATGCACAGTGCTGGTGGCTATTTTGGGGTTTGGTTTTTAGCTGTATCCCTTGGAAGTCTGCTGGTTAAAAGCTGGGAAACGAATCCCAGAATCCCAGAGTGGTTTGGCTTGGAAGGGATCTCAAAGACAATCTTGTTCCAAGTCCCTGCCCTGGGGAGGGATACCTTCCACGAGTCCAGATTGCTCAAAGTGTGTTTCCCTGCTGCTGTGTTAACCTAGGGATCAATCTCTGCATCAGAAATCCTTCAAAACTGCTTCCTTAAATTAGAATTCCCATGCATGTCCCTTGTAGGATGGCTTGTTCTAGAGCACATCTTCCAGCTTCCTTTTTTCCTTTGTGAGTTCTGTGCTCTCAGGCAGCGGAAGCTGTTGCTATTTCTGCCTCGTTTGTGAAGGTTGAGGTTGACTTTGAGCAGCCTTGTCCCAGTTGTGCTCATCCCATCCTGCTGAAAGCCCTTCCGTGCTTCCCTGCCTTTGGGGCGCAGGCGGGTGAGGCGGGAGCTCCCTGTCAGGTGTCACTCCCCAGGCTCAGACACAGCTCCTGCAGCCGTGCCTGGGCAATCCAGAGCCAGCTGTGTCCAGCTGTGTCCTCCCAGCACCCTCCCAGCCTGAGCAATCCAGAGCCAGCTGTGTCCAGCTGTGCCCCCCCAGCACCCTCCCAGCCTGGGCAATCCAGAGCCAGCTGTGTCCAGCTGTGCCCTCCCAGCACCCTCCCAGCCTGGGCAATCCAGAGCCAGCTGTGTCCAGCTGTGCCCTCCCACACCCTCCCAGCCTGCAGCAGGCCGGGCTGGTCGCTGCTGCAGGCGTGGTGGGATGTGCCTGTCCCAAAGGGAGCTGCCTGTCCTGGGTGTGTTGAACCCCCCTTTTGCCCAGTGCATCCCCAGCACCCCCGAGCCTCTGCTGGCCTTCCCTGCCTGCCAGGCTCTGATCACACATCACTCAGCCCTTTTTTTCCCTTTAACCTGGTTATTTATTGATCTGCTTTTGGCACTTGGTAAAACGCCAGTTTTTAGTATTAGCTACTGGCCTCGTTTTATTGCAACCTTATAAAATTTTATTGTTCCTCTTCAGCGTTGAGAATGTGTAAATGTTTCGCCTAGAATGGCTTGGATATTTTGTTATGTTCTGCCTTAACCCTTAAAACTCTTATTGTGAGAGACTTCCTCTTATACCCTTCTTGCAGTGTTGGAAATGTTTTAAAAGCCTGTGGTGTGGCTGGAACATGCTGGCAGGGAGGGCAAGAGAGGTGTGATGGCATTCAGAATTCCTGCAGATAAAAATTTAATAATAAAAGTATCAGCCCCAAAAATTCTTACCCAATTCTTCTAAAGTGTTGCAACAAAACATATTTGAGAAAGTAGAATATTTTTCTCACTAGTATCTTGCTACTAATTAACCTTGTAAAAGATGCAGGAGAACATCTGGCCTGGGAATTGTTTTCCTGCCACAGAAGTGCTGGAGAGCACTACAGGGTTTTTGTTACAGCCAGATGTGGGGAGAGGTGCAGAACTCATTAATAATCAATTTTCCTGGGGTATTGATGTGCCATTGCCACATGCAGGTACAGATAAAGGCCATCTGTACAGAAGGTTTGAGTAACTTTGCAGACCCTCATTACTATAAACAGGTTTGTTCTTAAGGCATCTCTTGGAAGAATTTTCCAGCAGGATCACCTTCAGGCCTGGTACATGACTCAACAGTTCTTACAGATGAGAGCTGTGAGAATATTTTGTGGTTAGTTAAATATAATGTAATTTTAATTAGCCCAGCTATTCTCTATCCATTTTCTTGGTATTTAGTTTTCATTATCTTTACCATGGAATTGTCATTTACATTTTTGTTGTCTCCTTGTTACCCAGTGAGGTTGATTAATCCCTGTTCTGCTGAGAACACTCCAGCAGAACTGTATGGAATTTTTCCTGTTGCAGCTTAGTCCTATTGCTGCCAACTTCCCCCTCTTTAGCTTGACCTGTTCCTTGATGAAGCAAAATATTTATGATTTTAAGACCATAGAAAGCAGTGGTGGTAATGGTGTGTGACCTCTGTGTCACAAAAGCTGTTACCTTTTACTGGCTGAAATAATTGCTTTGCTTATGTTCTGCTGGAAAACTGCCATGTCGTATGGATCAAAGATTACTAAAGAAATGAAAAATAAAAGGCTTGAAAACAGCTATTTAGATAATTTAAGCTGTTATTCATTATTTAAACTTTGGGTTAGAGTTTCCTGTCATTATCTATGGAATAGTTGACTTTCATAATGCCAAATTGGGTAATAAAAGATTAATCACTTGGCAAGAGCATAAAGTCTAGGAGACAGAAGTAGGTTGTGACAATGTTGGGAGGAAATGGTGTACTGGAATTTAGTTCTGATTGTGACTGGCAACTTTTTGTAACCAGTTGCAAAGTTTTAGTGTCAGTCAACTTAGAGAGAGCTGGGTTTTATTTCGCTTCCTGTAGGTAACAGGGGACCTCCTGCAATATCCAGGAATTCTCTGGAGTGTGGGCCATCCCAGAGAAGCTAATAGGATAACCCCATCCACATCCTTTCTGCCCTTGGAGTAGAGACAATATGGAGGACTTTCACTTTAATAAGCGATGTAGTTATTATTTGTGGTGAGTTGCAGCTGCTATCAAAATTCCAGTCTAATTCAGCTTCCATTTATCAAGGAGCAGAGAAAGTCAGCAGACTCTGTGCCCATTTCTCTGCCTTGTGATGCTCCATGTTTCTCCTGGTGAAGTTAATTGTGAATTTCACGTGGGTTTTCCTGCCGAAGGCTGCCACTGCTTCCCTTGCACAGAGCAGCCTCAGCAGCACATTGGGAAAACACAGGTTTCAGCTTTAGTTTTGTTTTAGGCATTTCTCTTATCTCCAACCCCTGCAGTCCTGCCACAATGGCTCTGGAATTCTTTGTGTAGCAAATCCTGGCACCAGATCTAACATCAGCTTTTTCATTACTCACCTTCTATGGCATAATCAGAGAGCCCCAGAGCAGAGGGGTTGTCTCATGCACAGCAGCAGCTTTCAGCTGGCTCGGAGCAGATGGGAGCAGGAAATGAGGAGCAGTGACAAAGATTGCATGTGTTGGATTCTTTGTCATAAATTCATCTGAATGCTGAGTTGCTGTGTGCATGCACAGAATCAGCCCTCATCTCATTTTAGGAGCATGATTTGTTTTGTTTGGCATCTCTATAGCCTTTGGCTTGTCCCCTGTGGCAGTAGGAATAGGATGTAATTTTTTATAGAGCTTAGTTTGCTTTTGTGTATTTCTTTGCAGCAATTAGGTGGCTTAATTTCTTATCTCTTAAAAAGTTGTTCCTGTTCTTAGTTCTCTCTTGTTTAATCCATGCTGCTCTGCTGCAAATGTTATCACTGCTATTCAGAGGCAAGAAAGGAGTTTCACTGGCACTGTGATATAAAGGGTCAGAGATCAAACTACTTAATTCACTTTTGCATTGTGTTACACCAGATCAGGTAAAACACGAGTCTCAGGACCAGTGCTGCTGGGTGTCCAGGTGTCACTGTCCTGAAGCTTGGGTTGATTCCCAAGGTGGTAACACAGGGCCATTCAAAATTCTTGTGCCTTCAACAACTGCTTGTTGGAGATGGAACAACTGGAATTCAGTAGTGCTAATCAAGGTCAAGAGAAAAGAGCTCTCACTCTGTATTGCAAGCAGTAAAATATTAGAATTGGAAAGAAAAGTTGTGACCATGGAAGAAATGGAAAGAGAATATGAATTAGGGGTAGTGTCTGTTGGCAGCTTTGGGTTGAGTGGTTGGGCACTGGAGGGGGCTGGAATCTGTGTGAGTGTTGAAGATGGATGTGGCACTGGGGACATGATTTAAGGGTGATGGTGGGATTGCATCATCCTGCATGTCTCTTGCAGCCTTGATGATTCTGTGATAATTACATAAAAGCAGTATTTGCCCAAATTAATCTCATTGTCCACAGCAGCTCATCTGAGTTGTGCCCCACCTGAGCTGGCACTGGGGGTTGTGCTGATGGGGCACCTCTGCAGATGGCCCTTCTGTGACTCCTGGAGAAGCCCTCAGCGGGCTGGAAAGCCAGGAATTGACACCATGAGGCACCTGCAGGGCTCTGGGGACAGCAATGGCCTGGAGTGACCAGCTGGCCAAGGTGCTGTGAGTGTCCTGCAGGGGCACAGCTGCCTCAGGAAATCCTGATCAGCAAACACAGTTTGTTCAGAACCCCTTAATTCTCCATTTGCTCAGTGCCAAGTGAAGAATATTACACAACGTGACCAAATATTCATACAAATAAGATCTTAAATTGTTTTTCTCCTCATGCCACCTGTTCTAGCAGCCAAACTAATACAGAATTTGATCTTGTATTATTAGCTGGAAATGGAAACAAATGAGCTGGAGCTGCGTGGCAGTGTTTTCATTGCCTGCCATCCATCCCACAGCAGGTCTCTATTAGTCAGGAGCAGGGGCACTGCAGGCAGGGCTGCTGCTTGTGCTTGTGGGCAAACCTTTGCCTTGGTGCTCATTGATTCTGGGAAATGGGAATGGAACTGAGGCTCTGCCTATTCCTCTGACTATTTACTTACTTTGAGTTTGCAGAGGCTGATTGAACCTGAAGATAAATAGCATCATATTTCCAGTAGAACTATTGGATTCATAAATCCTTGGTTATTTTCTCTCTTAAATATTCATGTTCTGTAAAGAAAAGATGGTAGATGGGGTAACCGAGATGTGGAACAACTTGTTCAATCATCAACAACTTGTTCAATCAGTTTCCACTGATTTTCCTGGGATGGAATAATCCTTTCTCCCAGTAATTCACATGCCTCCATTGTCTGTGGCTCCCATGTACCAGCCTGGGGATATTACTTTAAGGTGCAGAATTACTGTCAGAATAATTTCAGATACAAACAAGGCATTTCTTTTCCAGCACAAAAATCAAGACAGTTCCTTGTGCTGAGGGGTTACTGGAGGTTTCATTGTGGATTTAATTACCAAGATGACAATTTTCATGTCTCTTGTTGACTTGCTGTTGCATTCCTGACTCAGAACATTGGCAGCTGCTGCCTGTACTGGGTGCAAAGTTCTTTAAAGGCTGATGCTGGAAAACCCCTCCAAACATACAAACACCTGTGTGTAACTGCTGAGTACTGAAGCACTGTATTTCACAAACCCCTGCCACTGAGAGTTTTTCTGTTAACAGGGGTTAGTTACACCCTTACAAGTTGGAGAGTTGGGTATGACCTGAGTGAGCAGCTGGGACTGATGATTGTAAAATTCAGCGATTAATTCCTATAGAACCACAAGGAGAGAAAGCTCAGAACAGTTCTGTGTGAGAAGCTGAAGTTGGGTCATGTTTCCAGGCCAATGTTTTGTAGGGGAGCTTGTGAGTGCAGCCAGGTTTAGAAATCCCCAGCCTGGTGTGGAGTGAGTTTTGAATTGCTCTGCTGGCTTTTATATATAGGAAGAACCATAAATGTGAAATATTTAGAGAAGAATGTGACAAGCAGCTTGATCATTCTGCCTGCTGAAAGGGAGCTGGACCAACAGTTCAATAATACATCCAGTTTTGTAGTTATTAATGCTGTAATTACTCATGGTGTGAACTGTTTTCTTCTCTGTGGGTACAAGAAGGACTGATGGTGTTCAGATGTTTTTGTTAAAAATGCAGCATGCTGAGCATGATTTTGTACCTTCTTAAATCACTGCAATATCCTGGCAGTGTTTGTACTGGGATTTGTGCAAAACTGGAGATTTATCAGTGCTCTGTGAATACTTAATAATAATAATGCTCCTACCTGTACCTGTTTGGTGTCTTGGTCTGAAAAGTTCCTTGCAAAAGAAGACAAGTCCAAGACCAATATTTCTTGGAAATGTTCAGGCATATCCCTTTAGGCTGTGTTTTTATTGCCCCTTGTTAATACACTGCAATGGAAATGTTCTCCTGTCTGTTATAGAGATCCTGTTCAGGAGAGCTGTAGCCGAGAAATTGTGGATGATTAATAAAGGAACAGACTTGACTCATGTTTCACTCAAAGACAGTGCAAGAGAGGAGAGTGTGGAAGGATAAAAATTAGAGGGCTTAATTATCAGAAGTTTCTAAAGAAGCTGTAGATTTGAAGGCCAAGTCTGAACTGCTGATTTGCCATCAGCAAATGTGGGTTTCTGCAGGACCTGCGAGCCCTGACCCTGCAGGTGTTTGGTGGCACAGCAGTGGGAGGGACAGTGGTCTCAGGAGGGTGTTAATGCTGTCCAGTTTTCCATCTCATCCCTGTGTGTCAGATCTCACAGCCCTCTGGCTGTTGGCAGAGTTGTCAGCACTGTGGTAACCTTTTGTCCTGCCTGAGCCAGCAAAGCACGAACTTGCTTTGTACCAGCTCTCAGAGAACAGCACAGAACACCTCCCATGGTTGTTCCTCTAGGAAAAACAGAACCCAACAATCTCCCTGACATGGCTTTGAAAAGGTGGGGCTCTTTCCAGGTGTTAAACAGCATTAAGAAGAGTGGGTTGCTTTAAAATGCAATCCTTCAGCTCTCTGAGACGCTTGCCACCACTGCAGCCTTACTTTAGCTCTCATCAGATGATAGCAAATGTTCTGGCTCTGTTTTTTTGTGGAGTTTGTCAGAAGGAAGGGCAATTTCTCTTGAAAATATTCTACCTAGGAATAAACACTCTGCTTTTTCTGTTTCCCATATTGAAACAATTGCTCATCCAATCCCAGTGTGTTCCATGTAAGTATCTGGCTAACTTAAGGAAATCAAAGGTGCATATAAAAATTGTCAAATGTCATATTTTCACCTGTTTTAACTTTTCCACCCTGAAAGGGGGCCCTTAAGGTTTAAGCCAACTATAATGCAGATGGTTTGAAATGGTTTCATGGGAATATCAACTATTTTGACTCATCTCCATACCTTTGGTTTTAATATTTTTTTTTCCCCTGGCAGTTTGCTAGAAATGAGAAAGTCTTTGTCATTTTTTCATTTTTTTGACAGGGATTCTTTTTAATATTCCTGCTGTAAATGATTTAGTGGAGAAAGTCATCTCACTGTAGAGAAGGAAGATTCTCTCATAACTTTACTGAATAAAGGTCAGGGATTGGTCATGTTAATGGAAAAGAGAAAGGAATTGTGAAATCTCTTCTAATATTTGTGGTTGGTCTCCAAAAGAAAAGGTTTAAACTACATATAATTACCATTTCCAGGTTTTTGAATGTGCTTCTTTCCTCCACTTTTCTGCTTTGAGTTGTGTTCTTTCCTTATTTATCTGCATTTGAGCATCCATGAAAAGTTTTTTGTGCCTGGTGCAGAAGGTGGGATGGCTTTCTCCTTAACAAAGCCCACAACAAGGGGGATGGCAAAGGAGATAAAGTGACTCCCTGAGAGGAAACAGCACACATAAAATACCATTTTTTGGTTCAGGACAGTCAGGCCATGTCAGAATCTGTGAGGCTCGTGGGAAGATGTGACAGCGCAGAAAAAGAGATCAGGGCTTTGTGTGGAATTCACTCAGGAGGCAAACGGTGGCACTGCCCTTCTGGCATCCTACAAGCCTGAACTGGGATATTTGTCCCCAGGAGCAGGGGCTGTGCCACTCACCCACTGTCAATGTTCAGCTTCCCCACCCTAGTGGCAGAGTGAGTGTATCCTGGGAAAAGGACTCGTGTTATCTCAAGTCCCATCTGGATCACCTCACAGAGCTTGTTAGAACCTGCCCGATTTTTATCTGTCACAGAAAGTTACAGGAGCAGGATTTTTTAAGCGGTAACCAGAATAATTTGAATTCTGTTCAAAGCATGGGATGTTCTGAGATGTCAGCAGGATCTGGTGCTGAGATTCAGGTGTCTCTCTGGAAGGGAGGCCCTTGGACAAGGGCAGCAGCTGAGAAAGTGGCTTTAATCTCTTTTTCATCTCCCTGAAACGTGGAATTCTTTGTTTCCCTGCCGTCTCCCGTGTTCCTCAGAGCTGCTCTAGAGGCAGGCTGAGGGCAGGAAGGGAGCAGTGGGGGCTGTGAGTTCCCTGTCCCTGTCCCTGTCCCTGCCCCATGCTTGGCAAGGCAGTGATGCTGCAGAGCTGCTCCTGCACCTCTGGGTTCTGTGCCAGCCCAGATCCTGGGAATAATCAGCATTTCCCACATAAGCACTAACGTGTTGACAGCGGTTATAATTTAATGGGAAAAATAATTTCCTCAAACAATTTCTTAATTATCTTTAGGACAAGATGCTGGTTACAGGTGATAATTTTTTTATTGAGCAGTAGCTGCAAAGTATGAAATTACAGAAATACTGATGCTGTTTGATCTGTTCACATTCTGTGCACCTTGCTATGGACCAAATTCAATGAGTAGGGAAAAATTATAGCATGTTTAAAACATTTTGGGCACTGTATGTTTAATATGAAGAACATGCCTAAGGAAAACCTTAATTCAGTTATTAATTTGAATTTAGAATACAACTAGAAATCCCTCAGAATGGTAAATACTGGGTTTGGAACTTTGGTGTGCTTAATTAATATTCTTGATAAACCTTTTTCTTTGAAAATCATCTAATTTTAAGAACAAAATTACTTTAAATTTCCCTGCCAGTTTTCTTTTGCTGCCTCACTCATAGTCTGCTGTTGCTTTCAAACAGAAAATTGTTTTGACAGTGTCAAATACCAGAGTTGGTGCTGAAGTTAAATCAGATTTTAATTCCTCACTCTGCTGAAAGTGAGCAGATCTGTTTGTTCACCAGCCACTTAGCACATGACCTTGAGCAAGGCTGTGCAAGGGCTACACTTTTGGAATAGTCGTCTCTAATTAGAAGAATTTTATTCTGTGCCGTGTGCCTTGCGGGGACTTGAATCAGGATGCTGGAAAAACACATTGCTTGGGCCCTGTGTCTGAGGGGAGAGCCAGGATCTCATGAATAAAGCAACTCTGGCTGACCTTGGCCACTCACTTGGCAAGAAGCACAGATGCAAATTCCAGCAGATGAACTTCTGCTCATAGGTTCCATCCCAGAGTTCCCACAGGGCTGGCAGAGCACTGGGAGCACCTTCAGGAACTTCAGGGCTGGTGGAAATGTTTCTGAGATAGGTCTGCTAGTGTTCCACAGCTCCTGATTTTCTTTCCTCACCCTCACCTTCTTACTACTCCCTGGCTATTTAAAATATTCTAATGCATTTCCTGCATGTCTCAAGGAGAACCTGTTACTACTGTTTAGAACTTGCAACCAGTGTTTTTGCTGAATAATGAAGAGTGTTATATTTTATTTTTTTTTTGCTTGCATGATTTTCAAACACAGCAATTCATTCTGGTTCTTAATTGCTCAGATAATCTCACCTCATTGATTTCCAACAAAGCCACCAGACTGACACTTCAACAAATTGGAAGTTCAGTGTGGAGTAAAAGCTGGTGACAAAACCTGACTCCTTGTTTGGAGGCATGAGATTTGTGGTGAATGTAATTTTGCTGCTGTGCTTTGTCTCTGAAAATCAGAGCACAGAGTAGGATCTGTCAGAGCTGATTTTGGGCAGGGATTGTTCCCTGGTAGGGTGGGCAGCCCTGGCACAGGGTACAGAGCAGCTGTGGCTGCCCCTGGATCCCTGGCAGTGCCCAAGGCCAGGCTGGAGCAGCTGGGACAGTGCAAGTGTCCCTGCCATGGCAGGGGTGGGATGGATGGGATTTAAGGTCCTTTCCAGCCCAAACCATTCCATGACTGCACACACAGGGATCAGGGCTGTGTGATGAGCCTGCTGGCTGGTGCTCTCCCTGCTCTTAGGCCCGTGGAAGCAGCTGTTGGTGAATAACCTTTTGGAAAAGTCTGAGAGAGGTAACTGGGGCTGACAAATCAATAGCAGGGCATTGTCAGGACATAACAGAATATGGCACAAAAGAGAGCCCTTCCTCCAGGGCCTCCCAACCTAATTATGGAGCAAATATGTAACTGCATCAGAGACTGCTGAGCTGCTAAAACTCTGTAGAAAAGGTACTATTTTCTGTTCAATTAATTAAGAGCAGGTTTGGGGTTCTGTGTGGTTGCCACTTTTATTGCCAGGATTATTAACTTCCTTGCTACCACAGTCATGGCTTTAATAGGCCTTATTTTTTTTTTCCTCTTCAATGTGATTTTTGTTATTGTTGGGGATTTTTGTTTTAATCAGCTTAACTTAATTACAAGTGCAGCACCTCAGAATCCTCATGGGGACCAGCACCCTATTAGACCAAGTGCTGTCATTGAAGGAACAATGTGTTATATAGTGAATAAACTTGCTTTAGTTATTCTTAGAACTGAAACTTCTGGGTCCAGGGTCAGTCTGTTGAATCTATGTTTTGCTGTCTGTGCAATGAGGAAATTTTAGACCCAATTCAGTCAGGCAGTTACAGACAAACTAAGCAGGTGAAAAATTGCACTGATGTTTGAGATAGGTGCTGATACAGAATTCCTGGTGTACAAACCATGCACGAGCTGGGTTTGCAGGTAAATCTTATGAGTGTTCTATACTTTAGACACACAATTTGAGTTTTCCATGTTCCCCATTATCAGCAAAATTCCCATATACCCAGTGATGCCAGGGATGTGCTTTTGGGATTTTTGGTGTGGGTTTAGGAGTGGGTGTACAGTGCTCTGTTCACAAGCAGCAGGAGCCTGGTCTGTCTGAAAGCTCAGTAATGAAGATGTTCCCAATGGAGCCTGTGTGTTCTGAGGAATTGGTGTGGTTTCACCTAAGAAAAGTTTAGTATTTTTAGGAGGTACAAACAGTTTCAGTATCCTTGAAACAAGAGCAGAAACCAGCAGGAGCTGTCTGCCAGGCTTTCAGGCTTTCAGGAGGCTGCTGGATTATTTGCAAATGCAGACTGTGTTTTGTGGAATGGGAGCAGAGGTCTGGCAGGAGGTGAAGGTGTGGATGTCAAAATCAGTGATCACCCAGGCCAAGCCAGATCTCTAAAGCTTGCTGGACACACTGCCTGTGCCATCCCATGCAGAGCAGGGATTTCAGGATGTACATCTGACTCCCTTTCATTCCCAATAAGCCACCTGTGCTTCTCCCACTTGCTCTCTGTGCACAGGCTGCACCAATTACACAATAAAATATTTTTTTCCTTACGTAATATTCCACCTTCCACAGGAGTGAGGGTGGATTTTATTTCTCCCCTTTTTTATTTTTTAGCTTCTCTAGAACCTTTGTTCTCTGTAGGGAGAGGAGAAAGGGAGCAGCATTTCAGCAGAGAAAAAAAAGGAGAGGCTGCTGCCTGCAGGTGAGCAGGATGGTGGAGAGTCTGTGGTTCAAGCAGCTGGAATTCTGGCTGTCTGCTCCCCAACATTTGGAAGCTGGGCTGCAGCAGTGTTAGAGGGGCTGTTTCTGTATGCAAATACTGTTTGAGTTAATAATGATTTCTGGGATCAGTAACCACTGCAGTCAGTGGTAGCTAATTCTTTGCTTCTGAGAAGGATGTACAATCTTTTGTTACTGGCATTATGTGATTGGAACATGGCAATTCATCTCCTGACAAACACGGCAGTGCTTGGAAATTTTGCTTGTATGAGTGTTTGTGCGTGTATTTGTTTTGCATTATTAATACATAAGCTTTTTTTCAGCAGCTTTTAGTGAATTACCGAGTCTTGACAGCAATAATCATATTTACTTGGCAAATCCTTTTTTTTTTCTTTTGAATCCTGCAGTGTCCTTCAGAGTTTTTGAGCTCTCATCTCTTTCAGTGCTGTTATATTTGTAGTGCTGCTTTTTAAAAATGCTGAGGTCTGAACTTCATTCTCTAAATGTAGAGAACGCTACCAAAAGGGTTGGTTATTTTCTTTGTGAACTCTGGATAGAGTAAAAGTAGTGAGATGATTGATGTGCCCTTCTGGAGTGCTTACAGGTGTTCATCTGCACCACTGCTCTATAATCCAGCTGCTGGCAAGCGAGGGGTTGTGGCAGGGATCAAGTCAGACCCGTGTGCTTCTCCCCTTCCACTGCTCTGGTTCTGCTGACTCCTCTTTCCCAATTTCCAAGTGGCTGATGATAATCTCTTTTTTCCTTGCATTAACTGCTAACGAGTGGGCTGCTGAAACCATCTGAGCATCTGTGGTCAGATGGAATAAAACAGATCAGGAGAGCTTGAGCCCATCAAACACATTTCTGCAGTAGATTCAGAGAGGAGCAAATTGGGTGCTTCAAAACGCAATTCTTGGCAGTCAGAGTGCCGGTTTGGGTTATTTAGTAATTGATAAGCCAATGGCCTGAACTCTTGTGTGAGGATATTGAATTGTTATTGAGGATCTATGGGGAGCTCCTTGACACTCTCATCAGGATTCCCATAAAATACACTAATTAATCTGCAAAACCTTAAGTGTGCAGACATTGACTGCCTTGCTTGTACATCCAGTCGAGGTGGTGTTGCCAATTTCGGCGTCTCCAATTTATCTCAGAACTGTGCAGCATTGCTGGTGTGTCACCCCAGAAGGGTTTGTGGGGCACTGCTGGGTTCCTGGGTCTGGGGGATCACCTCATCTCCCAGCACCAATCCCTTTGGTATGATGAACAAAAGGAAATGTTCCTTTGTGAGAACAGCTCACGAACCATGTGGGCACCTCCCACTCTGCTCTGGAGCAGCCAGCTCTTCCCCCTCAGTGTGGAGGGGATGCAAAGGAGCCAATCTCATCACTTGAGCACCTAAAACTGCCTCCCCTAAAGTTCCTAATTAGAGCTGTGATCTTTCACAAGATCTACAAAGGCAAGTTTTATTCTTCTGGAAACCCCAAAGCTCACTTGATCTTCATGAGGATACGTCAGGAGCAGCCTCAACCCCTCCATCATTTGTCTTTGCCCAAATGTGGTTTGAGCTCCTAAAACTGCACAGTTCTTTAAAAGCAAATTTCCAGACTAGAATCTGATTTCAGACAATCTAGAAAGAAAAAAATTAAGGTTTTCCCTTTGTCCAATCAAAGAAGCAGGGGAGGTTTGGTGTGGGCAGACCTCTGGGTCTGCTTGTTTCCAGCTGGGTAATTAATCTTTCTGCTCCTTCACCTGCACCATGGGAGCTTTTTGATCTGCCGTGGAAATCTCTCTAGGGAATCGAATTACAGAGCAAATGCCCCACTTTGGGTACTTTTAGGGAGCTTTCCCTGGGGAGCACTCTGAGGCTTGCCATCTGCCATCTTAACCTTGGGAAGGGCTCCTGGGCTTTCTGATCAATGAACACGTGCCTTAACTCCCTCTGGATGTGATGGAGATGGGCAAGGGGAGGGAGGGGTGTTGAGAAACCTTCCCAAAATGTTACTGCAAAAATAAGGATGACCATGCTAATGAATAATTTCATTTTTGTGCAGTAACTCCAAAATGATCTATGCTTTTTGGAATGATTTTAACAACAGCACACAACTAAATCAAGACAATCAATAATTAGATTTTTGCAAAATTTCTTTTAAATTGGCAAAAACTGTTGCTTTCAAATACCTTGCAGTTTAGAGCCTTTCTTTTGGCTGGTTTTGGGAAATCGGGATAATTTGGTTCCTGCTGACCCATGGGATCCTCTTGGCTTCACAGGTCTGGGAGGTGCAAAGGCACTTGACAGATTCTTCTTTGCCCAGTTAGGGGAACTGAAATCCCAGAAACAAATCGATTGCAGTCAGGCCCTCTCTTCAGGGAACTGTTCAATAATTTAAGCACACAACTCGGGTAAAATCCTCAAGCAAGGCTCTTGCCTTGCCCAGCCACAGCCACCAGCACCTTGTTCTTTGCCTGTGCAAACTTGGGTCCTTCTATTTAAAATGCATCTTTGAGTGATCTGCTTGATTTTGGAATCTCAGGCTCTCATCTTCAGCTTTTAGATGTCTACTTCATTGTGCTGATGAAGTTTTTAGAACAGATAAGGTTCAAGATTCGCTGTGAGGGAATTACTTGGAAAACTTTGGGAAGGGGATGGATTCATACTTTTCTGTGTAGAACATGGTCACAATACTTAGATTGTAATGTAGAATATGGTCATAAAATCATTGTAGATGAGGTTTTTTTTAACTCTCATCATTATTATCAAGCCCTCTTGCAAATTTCATTTTCAAAGTGCTTCTGCAAGTTTTGTTCCTGTATTTTTGTTTTTGTTCAGCTCTGGCAGTTGGTAAACACGACAGAAGAAGATCCAGTAAAGGACAGATGCTGACTTAGTGGGTTACACAGTTTGAATGACAAACCAAGATCAACAGATCATTATTTTTCACAGCAAGAAGAGAGAAATGGCTGATTTTAGTGCCAACCTGTGCTGATAGGAGCTCTTGTGCTCCAGAATGCAGCACAACAGGAGCAGCTCTCTGCACTATTCCAAGCTTTGCTCTGTTTGATTGCAATTACAATTTTGATATTCAGGCCATTTCCAGTTTGCCACTGCAAAAAGGAGGCTGGTGACCTCATCTGCTCTGGCTCGAATGAGAATAAGTTGTTCCATGTTGTCAAATAATTATTTTAATTTTCTGCATTTCTACTAATTTTTGGCTTTATTCCCAACTTATTTAGCTGTTATCCCTTTTTGTTAAACACACCCTAAATCTTGATATAATTTCAAGTATTCTGCACATCATTTCCTGTCTTCAGAAATCCCACTGTGTCCTCAGCTTTTTGAGGAAAAAACTATTTCTTTCTTAAAAACATGTAATTCAGAACAAATCCAGGGATTGTGGAGAGACTTTTGGAGACTTTTCCCAAGATTAATGGCTCGAGGATGTATCAGATGCTTTCCAGTGACCATCTTTTTATACATATGGACACAGTGATGGTGTAGTTCAAAATTCTTTGTGATTATGAGATGGATTAAGAACCATGTGGAAATGCCAGATAATTTATTTTACATTTTTGTTTGTCTTGCGAGGATTGAGTAGTAATTGGCTGAAGGAAATACTTATTTCTGTTTCATTGATCATATGTTACCATCATCAAATCTGTTCTTGTGAGTGTTTTTCACATCTCTCAGCCTGGTTTTCTCTTTGCCTTTGCTGGCCAGCTGATGAAATGAACACACTGGCTCAATTTTAAACCCAGTTTTTGACTTAATTCTTGCAGACAGGAGCTGAGGATTTTGCTCTGAGCAGCTGGTCCGGTGCAAGCTCTTGGAAAGCACAGCCACAAGCTGCCAGTAACTCACAGCTATAAATCTGTGCTCTTCAGGAGCTGCTGTATTGCTCTCCTGGAGAGCACACACTGCCCTGTAAATTCTGTCACCCAGGAAGGGCTGTTTGACCTGACTGTGCTAGTGTTCTGCTCATAAATACTCAGCCCCTCGGGATTCTGATCAAATGAGGCTGTGCCATGGGACTGCATAAATCCAGCAGGTTTTTCTGGGACTGCCTGTTATCTTCCCAACACCTTCCCTGGCCTTGGCCTTGGATGTTTCCTCTGTAAATGATGTAACAAAACATTAAACATGGCTGTGGCACTGCAGTGTCAGGATGCTGGAAGTGCCCCAGCAGCTCCCAAATGCTGTGAACAGAGGAATTGTCCTGCCCTGACAGTGACACTGGAGTTGTTTACTTATGGTAGCAGAAAGGACTGAAACAGATGTCATTTCAGCACAGGTGCACCTGGTTTTCAGGCACAGGCAATAAATTGTGTTGGCAGGTGAGGGATTTGGGCCCATACATTGCCATGTTGTGCCATCAGATGATTGGCAGAGTAAATCTGGATGTGGAGTGTGAAGGCTTTGACTGGGGATTAGAGCTCCTGACACCTGAGGAATGTCCCTCACATCAGTGGCCCTGTGCCACTGCAGGCTGTACCCATGGGAATCCAACTGGTTTTTCCTCAGTCTCATCTTGGGATCCCAAAGGAGCCCAGAGCTGGGGTTTCAGCTTGTAAGCAAATGACATTTAATTTGAAAATCCTAAATACTTGGAATTAACCACTAATTGAGTGAGCTAGTTGTGGGTGTGTTTAGCACCAATCCCATCTAAAGTGAATGAGCACTCACCTTCTGTCTGCTGACCTTATGCCATTGCTCTTAGAAGAAAATTTCTTCTAATAAATGGCTTTCAGGCAGAAAAATGTGTTTATTGTGGTCTTGATAGTGCAAGTGGGCAGGAGCATGCAGGAGGATGGGCAGCCAAGCTGATCCACCCTCACTGCTGAAACACTGCAGCCATCTTCAGCATGCTTAATTAAACCCCAGGAAAATGATTGAAAAAATTAATTCCCTATTGTAGTTTAGATGACAGATTATTGAAGATGTTTTGAAGAGGCCATAAATCTGGTGCTGATAATGAAACCTTTGAACCAGAGGGTTGGGTCACATCAATATTGATCAATGGCCAGCTAGATAAACCATAAACATCCAAAACCTTGGAACTTGGAGATGAAACTTCTGATCAGCTCCTGAACTGGGTGTGCTCACATCAAATCATCCCCAAAGTCTGAGGCATGAGGTTACAGCCCAGCCTGCTGTGCCTGGCAGGTGCAGCGTTCCCTTTATTTCTGGATCAAATCCTGTCCTCCTGCTGCTGCCCTTCCTCCTCCCTGGGATCCAGCCTTTCCCAGGCACAGCTCAGAGCCTCCTCCCCTGACTTCCAAATCTGCTTTGCTCTGCTGTAGCACCTCTGAGCAGAACTCTGTCTGCTGAAAGTAAAAAAGGAGAAACCAGTGTGTTATTGGTGTCTCAGATGTGATTTCAGGCAAAGGCAGGATGTAAGAAGGGCTCTTTTCCTGGTGCTTGTGAGAAGAGAGAACTTGTCTGCTTGCACCTGTAATACCCTATTCCACAGGGAATTTTCCTGATAGATTTGACAGTCTGTGAATCTGTGACATTAGTGCCAAATCATCCTGGTGACCTTCATGCACCTTCCCAGCCCCTTTCCAGATTTCAGTGTGGGTATAACCAGCACCGCTTCCACAGGCTGTGAGGGTTGGAAATTGCTTCCCAAGTCATCAGTTCAATAATTGCACGTTCTTTTAAGAGAGCAGAGTTCTTTAACAAGAAGTAGTTGTAAGATAATGTAGTATTTCAAGAGAAGTTTTGCCCTGTTGCCCAGGGACCTTTCAGTGGGAGGTGTTGGGAAGGGAGTTGGACTTTAAGGTCCCTCCCACCCCAAACCATTTGTGATTCTCTGAAACAGTCTTAAGGTGATGAAGAAACCAGGCCCTAGCTTTTGGAAGAACTCTTATTCAGTGTTGTGGGTTTCAAGATCAGGAGAGTTCTAGTGCAAAATGAAGAGATGACTTCAAATGGTGTAGTGGGAAGGAGGTGTTCTCTAGTCTTTTGATTATGGTGCTGATCTGAATAGAAACACCCAAATCTATTTTGACGTGACGATTGGAAACAAAGCTAACTCAGTTTCCAGAAGTGCCAATCATACCCGAGGCAAATTTATTTCCCTCTGTCATAAAACTGTACCACCCACTGAAATTAAGCCCTTTTTCCTTTGGTGTGTCAGGTAGGAGCATTCTTGAGCTGAATTTCAAGGGGTCTGTGTCCCTTTCAGTATTCAGTGTGAATTTTGGTGGTATTGAGATGCACTGGGAGTGTGGCAGTGACTCCTCATTATAAATCTGTGCTCACGAGCCCCGGCGTGCACAGCGAGGGTCTGTACTTGCAGAGCATATTTGTTTTCTATTTTTTAACCTGCTCAGATTCAAATGGAACTCTGTTCTTCTCACTGTTTTAACTTGATTTCAAACAGTTGGAACAATCAAGCCTGTTGTAACACAGAATGCAAACCATGGCTGGAATTTGCTAGAGGAAAACCCTGCTTGACGCTTGTCCTTTGAAGGCAAAACTTTTTAAGAGTTTCCAGAACTTTGCTTTGATCTCAGGTTACAGAATCCCAGCTTCACTGAGGTTGGAAAAGCCTCCCAGATCCCCAAGCTTGTCCCCAGCCCAGAGCACTGAGTGCCACATCCTTGGGCACCCCCAGGGATGGGGACTCCAAACCTCCCTGGGCAGCCCTTTCCAAAGCCTGACCACCCTTTCATGGAGAAATTCCTCCTAATTCGGGTCCAACCTGAACCTCCCCTGGCACTGAGGCCGTTTCCTCTTCTCCTGTCCCTTGTTCTCTGGGACATCTGAGTTTTCCCCCAAATCCCAGAATGGTTTGGGTTGGAAGGGAATTTAGGGATCACCTCATTCCACCCCCCTGCCATGAACAAGAACAGCTTCCATGCCTGATGCTGTGAGATCCCTTTGAACCAACTGGACTTGCATTTGCTGTTCAGTGAGAGCTGGAGGGTTTTAGGCTCTGCTCAGCTCGTGTTTAAGCTCAATAGCCAGGCTGAGCCCTGACAGCACAGGGATTGTGGTGACCATCAGTGGCTCAGCTGTGTGTGGAAGAGGATTTCCAGGGTGTCAGTGTGCTGGGAGAGAAATCAGCCTGCTTAGTGTGGCTGTTCCTGCATGTCAGCCTAATAGAATCAGGAGACATGGCAGGGAAATAATTGCATTCTCTTTCCTAATGAAAGAGCCCTTCAAGTCGCCGATGGTTTTACTGCCTTAATTACTTTGCAATGGCAATATTCAGTGCCTTTGATTTGAGTTTTGTAATAACAGTTACTTGGACTTATTAGTTCCTGTGTGAACCAGGCAAACTTTTATGCAATTACATTTGAAATGTGTTTAAGTACATAAGGAAAAATAGAGAAAAAGGAGGGAGGGGAAGCAATTAGTGGGCAGGATGGGTGTGCTGGGGGGAGATCCCAAAGGAGCCCAGAGCTGGGGTTTCAGCTCCTGCTTGTTCCTCTCATGGTTTCAGTCCCATGGTGGCTTCAGCACCTTGAGGTCTTCTGAAAATACATCCATTTATTTAAGTAAAAGTTGATGTAGTAATGAACTCCACTGGGTGAACAGAGGAAAATTAAAGAGCAAAAAGAAGTCACAACATTTTTAAACTTTGCTTTTTCAAACCCTTCTGTTGGTTTCTGAGATGTGATTTTTGAACTGCTCTTGCTGTTCCATCACTGAATTCTCAGAAGTCTGTGCTAAGCCCGAGGTGTATGTTCAGCTTAACAAGCTGTGCAGTGTGTCTCACTAGGCTGTACCTTTCTGCCTTGGCCAGCTTGTCATTCCATATTCCCACTGAGCCTGTTCCCCATACATCAGGAAGGATTCTGTTCTGCTGGATTTTGTTCAGCTCTGTGCAGAAGCCGGGAACAACTGCAGGCTGTGCATTTCCAATTGCTTCTCCCTTCTCAGTCTCAAGGCTCTTTGGGATATCCATGGGGTGGGGTGGTACTGTGCCAGTAGTGAACTGCTGGGTTCAAAACGAAAGGCAGGCATTCCAGAACACTTTTATTTTTAGATCCTCCTTTTCTCACTCTTGGATGCTGTTCCTGCCCTCCTTCAGCACGATTGCTTGCCAAGCCGTGCGAGGCAGCTTCGAGCTGACATCCAACCACAGCTTGAAATGTGCCTTGAAATCTGTTTTAATTAGATATGAGCCATAATAATTTAATTACAGATCCACCCACTAAATTGTCTGTTTTGAATTGGAGCAGCCACTTTGTGTACAGAAACAGAAATGTTTGGAATCGACACTTCGCTGACTTCTATCAAGGGCATTCAAGCTTGGAATCAAGTCCCAGGGTTCTGTGGCTGTTTAACCTCTAGCCACTAATTATCCACAGTACTTGGAAAATCTGCCAGATTTATCTCTACACAAGTCAGCTCTGCCTTAACTGTTTGCTCCTGAGGGATGAGATGTCTGGGACATCTTGCTCTGAGGATGCTCCCAAGTGCGGGATTGCTGGTGAGAAGAATGGCTTGGGCTTGAGAAGTGTCCCATTGCTTTGTGGGCCTTTCCAATAAGTATTTCCTGTTAATTTGATTTAAATATCCATTTAAGAAGGAGTTCCACCCTTCAGTGTAGGTGTATGGAGGCTGTTGCCATGAGGATTCTCTGCTGGGCGTGGTGTCTGGGTGGTTCAGTCTCCTACTATTGAACTGAGTTATTGCTGGCAAACTGGCCATCCACAGAAAGACTGATGGAGGAATTATTGCATTCTTATTAATTATATAGAGTGGGCTAAACCACTTGGAAACACAGGATCACCCATGCTGTGTTGTCATCAGCAAGGAGTGAAGCCCTCACAGAGTTCAGAGCCAGAAGAAACCAGGTAGGAGCACCCAGGTCAGTTAATGGGAACTGTTGGTGTGATTCTGCTGCAAAACACACTTAGAACACTCAGAATGATTAAATCAATCACTCAATCAGTGTCTCTGTTATAGACACAAACAGGGCCTGTTGGAGTTAGTGAGAGAGCAGTGGAATGGCCTTGGGGAAAATACCTGCAAGCAGGCCAAAGTGAATGCATGAATGTCCCTAAAATAATACAGTACTGGTCAGACAGGAAAGATTAATTTCATTTCTTCTGGTTTACATAAAACGAGACTTTAGGTGAATTCTTGAAGGGCTTTGTGTGTTGAAACTACAGTGTCTGATACAACCATAGAAAATATTGTGATTGATAGCACTTTTTTTTTTTACTTATTCTGATTCCTGCCTGTCATCTTGTCAGCTTTATGGTGTGGGTTCCTCTCACTTTAAAGGTAAAAGATTAAAGATAATCTTTAGATTTGGAATGGTTTTTAATCTTCATATTTACAGATGAGTAGGCATTAGTTTAGTGATTTTTACTTCTGTCTAAGTCCTTGAGATGTTTAGTGGCTAGCTTTTCTAAAATTGTTGGACAGTTACTGTGATGAAATCCTGTTAATGGAATTTCTTAAGGGTTAGCAGTTAAAGAGGGAAAACTGTAAAACAAAAAAGTCTCTGCCAGGTACAAGCTCCAAGAGAGGATCACAGAATCCCAGAGTGGTTTGGGTTAAGAGGGACCTTAAATCCCACCCAGTGCCACCCCTGCCATGGCAGGGACACCTTCACTGTCCCAGGCTGCTCCAGCCTGGCCTTGGGCACTGCCAGGGATCCAGGGGCAGCCACAGCTGCTCTGGGCAAGATGTTTTGTGTTGTTTCAGATGGTGGCTGAAAGAAATAATTTGGCTTTTTTCATTACTTTTTAAATGAACAATTCTTATTAAAAGCTCCTTGCCAGTCAGCACCATGGTGTTGGAAATCAGGATGATTTAATGATGCATTTGGTCATCAGCTGCTGCAGGATTGGCCCAAACTGTTCATCTCTGCTGCCTCTGAAGAAGGCTGGGGGATAACATCTGTCAGGTGCTTCTGTTTCCTTGGCTACCACATCACTGAAATGCCATCTCTTTTATTGGCATTAATGAAAATCTGCTGGGATACACAACTTTGCATGATCTGCAGTGATGTCTTTGCAATCATGTGCTGTGTTCAACATTAGCTGGAGGGATGTGGCTTTTTGGGTGCCAGCACCTCTCTAACAGGATAAAAATGGTTAAAGAAGACAGAAATATTATCTATTTCTATTAATAATCCTTGAGTGACATGTTTTATTGTTTGAATCTTCCTTTCCATGACACTAATGTGGCACCAAGGAATTTTTTCCCTGAAAACTCAAGTGTGAGTTTCTTAGCAAACACCTATAATTAGGTCAGAATTTTATAAAAGGCTTTCTATTTGCATAGAATAGCATTAATTTTACATTCTTCTATCAGATGAAACACGGAGAAGGAACAAATAATTTATTCATGCAAAACTAACCCACATGAATCATTTATTTACCTCTTCTGGTAATTTCACAAGCTCACTTTTTATGCATCAAGCTGCAAATTAATCAACATTTTCTAGGAGTTGATTTTGTCCAGAAAAAAAAAAAAAAGAGGTAATAATGACATAAATAACTTCTTATGTTCTGGAAATCATACTGTGAATTTGGGCAAAAAGTCTGTGTGGTTGTTTTGGGCTTTTTGGTGCTGTTTTTTGTGGGTGTTTTTGTTATTTCTTAAAGACAATTTGGACTCCAGCCCCTGTTGAATCTTCTTTTCCAAATATGCATGAAATTCATAAAATCTCTTGGTGGATTTGGCACCTGCAGGTCCCACTGTGTAAACAGCAGAGATCTTGGTTTTTGTTGAAGGTAACCCTGTACAGCCCAGGGGGGTTTTAAATGCAGACCTGTTTTCCTCCCCACTGTCAGTTGACACCAGAAATTTTGGCTCTGGAGGGTGATGGAGGCTGGTGGATCTGGTGGCATCACTGCTGTGCTGCACTTCAGAGTTTTAGGGTTCATATGAAGTATTTTTGTTCAGTGCTTTGCCACGTGAGAGACTAGAGAACTATTACAGATATTCAGCAGTTTATCAAGCTTTTCTTGTCTCTTATTTGGGTTTGGACTGAACTTTTTAAACACAGATTTTTGTAACATTCTCTACTATTACTGTCAGAATTGTTTCCTTGCTCTGCTGTCCCAACACTTGGATCTTAGTTTGAGGGCAATGCAAACAATCTGATGTTCTGTATGATGGATAATTGGATTGGTAACAAAAGCACTTTAAAGTTTATTGGCTCTTCACAAGGCCTAGTTTCAAGGGTAATTAAACATCTCATTATATCTGGTAATGTTAATTGCGGTTTTAATTTTATTTGTACACTGACATTTGCTTTGGCTAAAAATAGTGTTTGTAATTGGGACTGAAAGGAGGAACTGGAGAGAGAGATTTATGAATTTGGGAGTTATTGGGAAGTGGGGAGATACCTGTGTCAGAACAAAGCTGCCTGTTCTGACTGGTCCAAAGTGTTGATTATTCAAAACAGGGCATTTTCAACTGATCCAAGCCACATTGTGGGTAGTTAGATTGAAATGTGGTTAACACCTTGTTTGTGTAGCTTTAAAAACATCATATTTAAATACCATATTTAAATGCACCAGTGTGTCTAAAACTGATATCCGCAGGTTCTTCTTCCTCCTCTGCAAAGGTGTTGTTTGTGTCATTGAAGCCTTAGGGCTTTAGGTTTTACAAGTATGACTAAAATCTTGCAGCTCTTACAAGTGACACAGTGATTTCTGTTCCCATCCCATACTTCCATAGAAAGAGAGAACCAAGCTGAATTACCAGGGCTTGGTAGACTTGAATTGAGGAACATATTAACATTTTTTCCTATCTGAAAGCCACAAGGACAACATGAAACAGAGGAAAATGCAGGTTTGGAAATCACTTATTTGCTTTCTGAATAATTAAAAAGTCATTGTGAAGTATGTGATAATGCATGTAAGTCCTCAGCTTGTTGACTATGCTAATTTATTCAGTGTATTAGAGTTGCCAATTAATGTTCTCCTAACAATGTGCCAATTAAACATTCTTGCATTTGATTAGCAGTTTCTCTTAGTCAGTTCTCCTTGAGATAAACATTACAGAGCAGTTTTCACACGTACCCAGGTAACCCTGGTCAGGTTCATTTATGGGCACTGCTGGTTTGTTCCCTGGGGTGAGGCTGCCCCTGGCAGTGCCCAAGGCCAGGCTGGACACTGGGGCTGGAGCAGCTGGGACAGTGGGAGTGT
>JANRGV010000018.1:1443899-1480172 GCA_024734035.1 Alethe castanea
GGAAGGAAGGAAGGAAGGAAGGAAGGAAGGAAGGAAGGAAGGAAGGAAGGAAGGAAGGAAGGAAGGAAGGAAGGACTCTGTGGCGGGACAAGGGAATGCCCAACAGTCCTTGGAATTCAGTCCTTGGAACTGGAGCCTCAGCCAGGGATTTATCTCCTCCAGGAGACTCTGCCATGGCCTCCACCTGGGTTTTCCCCGGATACAATTTCCCCACGTGGATCCTGTTTTCCAGGGAATGGTTCCAGCTCAGCCCTTTGTGTCCTCATATTGGTGGGGCCCAGTCCTGACTTCCACCATTCCCAGCCACTGGATTCTGGAGCATTCCGTGTTTCCAAGCTCAGTCCCTCACAGAAGAGCTCCGGGGGTTTTCCAACACCATTCCGTGTTCCCTTCACCCGTGTTGGCTGCCCTTGGCCAGGCAAGAGCTGATCCCTGTGGAAAATCCCTGGGATAGCTGGAATGCTGAAGTTTAAATAAATAGCAGATCTGCTTCCATGGGCATGGAAAGGCTTTGGAAATCTCATGGATTCCTGGGAAGTCTTGCAATCCAAGGACACGGCACCGTGGACATGCGTCACACCTCGGGTTTTACCTCCTGCTCCTCCCTGGAATTCCAGAGCCAGCCAGGATCCACACAGAGCATCTCCTGAGCTTCCAAAGCACTCCCTCCATCCTCCACCCTCATGGATCCAGCCCAGCATTCCCATGGAGTCAAACCCCGCAGGGATGGCCACAGGCTGGGCTCGGCTGCTGTGGAAGCAATTCCCATCTCCCAGCCAGAATTCCGGCACCGTCGCACGCAAACCCTTCCCGGTGACATTGAACGAAAAGCAGGGAGTTCATCTCAGGTCCCCAAATCCCAAATCTTCCAAGACTCCCAGGATTTAATTTGTTCATCAGCTGCCAAGGTTGGCAGGGCACGGAGCCACTGCCATCTGCTCTGGCTGCGGCTGCCCCAGAGCCTCGGATCTGCCAAATTTTGGGAATTGTGTGTCCCTCCATGGCCCTGCTGCTGGGCACGGCACACGTGGCTGCTCCTCAGGGATGAGCTGCTCCCTCAAGATGATTCCAGGGCTGGGATTCTGGGAATGTTCAGGGCTCGCAGGTGGCCACGGATCTGGCGCATGTGGGATCAAGGGATCCGCCCAAATCCATGGAATTTCTGCAGGGATGTGGTAAAAAATGGAGATGGAGGAAGGCAACAGCAGCAGGGATGAGCAGGGATGAGCTGGGATGTGGTGCTGGAATTGCCACATCTCCTCTGATGGGAATGGCCTGGATCCACTTCCAAAGAGGTTTGGGAAGGTTTTCATGGAATCATGGAAGGGTTTGGGTGGGAAGCAACCTTAAATCTTCCCAATTTTTCCAATATTTATTCCCTCTTCCAGGAACAAAGCGTTGGAGATGGATAACGCGACTCATCCATTGTTCCTCCCCGAATTCCAAATGCCATTACTTAGGGAAAACATCACTCCCTGCATCTTTTAGGTGTTATTGATCAGAGTCAGGCTCCTTTTCCTGGGAAAACAGCAGAGCTGGAGCATCTCACCTGGAAAGAGACTTCTGGAATAAGAATTGTCGCTTGTCACCAGGATATGTTTGGGCATCCAAAGGGAAAATGGTGTGAAACATTCTCCATCCCACTTTTCTCCTTCCATACACCAGGAATTAAAGACGAACGCTCTCCCTCCTTTTTAAATCTTCCAGTGCCTGAAAGGGAATTTAAAAAAAAAGAGGGAGAGTGGATTTTGACATGGACAGTGATAGGAAAAGGGGGAATGGTTTGAAATCAGAAAAGAAGAGAGTTAGATGGGATGTCGGGAAGGAATTCCTGGCTGGGAGGGTGGGGAGGGGTTGGGATGGAATTCCCAGAGAAGTTGTGGCTGCCCCTGGATCTCTGGAAGTGTCCAAGGCCAGGTCGGACAGGGCTTGGAGCAGCCTGGGACAGTGGGAAGTGTCCCTGACCTTCCAATCCCAACCATCCCGTGATTCCACGACTTTGGGAAGACGTTTCCATCCTTTTTCCTCCTCAGATCCCGCCCGTGGGCTGGATCCAGGCCCTGCCCAGTTTGGGTGTCATTCCTGGCGTCTCCTGTTCCTTTGGGCCGCAGATAAAAAACAGCTCCCAGTTTTACGACAGCTCCTTGGGCCAATTCCCGGCCGGCCATTCCCACATGGCAATGTCTCCCGAAAAACATTTGGCCTCTCCTGTTCCTCTTTGTTTCAAGCCCCAATCCAGTTTTGCCTGGAGTCCTCCCAGGATTTTTTTTTCCTGATTTTTTTTTTTTTTTTTTGTCTGGACTCAGGTGTTTTCCACGCCGATAACACCCGCAAGTCACCTGCCCAAACACGCTCCCATCCCGAGGGCCAAAGTTCGGGAATTGCACCCTGCCCTTGAGCAAGGCTCAGCCAAAGCCCTCTTAGGCCCCGCCTAATTAACCCCAGCCTTATTAGCAGATAATCGCTGGACATTTAAGCAAATTATCCGCAATAAAAGTGGGACAATAATTCCAGTGTTTGGTTTCGCCCTGCTCCTTGCTGGAATCGGGCTCTGTTTGCCTGGAGTTACACATTATCCAGGACCTTTCGGCACCAACGGCTGCTCCGTGGCTTTGGATTGTTTAAAACCAGCCCGAGTCAGTAAAAGTTTGGATAAATATTGGATTTGGCCGAGTTTGCTGTTTGGATCAGGAACCCGATTGCTGCTATTGATTGACAGATGTGCCCAAATGTTTGGAAAGGCTGGCCTCGATTGGATTTGGGAAGGTGTTTGGGCAAACAGCCCTAATCCAAGGCAAACAGAATCCTTGGAAGCCGTTCCAGGCTGTGTTAGCAGAGCAAACGGAGGCTCTGCAAACAGCTTAGAAGAATCCGGCCACCTTCACGTAACCTTTGGAGGAGGGATTGATCCGGGGGGAGGCGGCCGGGAGTTTGCACAGGGAGCAGATTGAGTGGGATCAGCGGGATATCGACCCCGGCGCAGGGTAAATGTTAGCGCTGAGCCCCGCCGGCGGCTCCGGCACCGAGCGCTCCTTGGAATTTATCTTCTGCCGGAGCTCCGGAGCCGCGGCACGGCAATAAAAAGGGATAACGGCTCGGGGTGGACTGGGCCTGGAAGGGCTCAGCCTCCTGCGGCCTCCTACGGCAGGGATTGGCGGAGAGAGGGAGAGGGAGGTTTGGGAATGCTGAGCCATGGGTGGGATGGCACGGGGATCTCTGAGGGGATGGCACAGGGATAACATAATGGGATGGCACTGGGATAGAAGGATGGGATTGCACTGGGATACGTGGATGGGATGGCACTGGGATACGTGGATGGGATGGCACTGGGATGAAATAATGGCATGACACAGGGATGCATGGATGGGATGGCACAGGGATGCATGGATGGGATGGCACAGGGATAAAATAATGGGATGGAACTGGGATAAAAGGATGGGATGGCACTGGGATAAAAGGATGGGATTGCACTGGGATACGTGGATGGGATTGCACTGGGATGAAATAATGGGATGGCACTGGGATGAAATAATGGGATGATACAGGGATAAAATAATGGGATGACACAGGGATGCATGGATGGGATGGCACAGGGATAAAATAATGGGATGGCACAGGGATAAAAGGATGGGATGGCACTGGGATAAAAGGATGGGATGACACTGGGATAAAATAATGGGATGACACTGGGATGAAATAATGGGATGACACAGGGATGCATGGATGGGATAGAACATGAATGCATGGATGGAATGGCATAGGGATCTCTGAGGCCGTGGCACAGGGATGCATGGATGGAATGTCACAGAGACAAAATCATGGGATGGCACAGGGATAAAAGGATGGGATGGCACGGGTATACATGGATGGGATGGCACAGGGATGCGTGGATGGGATAGAACATGAATGCATGGATGGAATGGCACAGGGATAAAGTGGACAGGATAAAAGCATGGGATGGCACAAGGATAAAATTATGGGATGGCACTGGGATAAAAGCATGGGATGGCAACTGGATAAAAGGATTGGATAGAACAGGGATACATGAATGGAATGGCACAAGGATGGATTTATGGGGTAGAACCTGGATGAACTGAAGGGATGCAACATGGTTGGGATGGCACAGGGATAAAATAATGGGATGGCATGTGGATAAAATGATGGGATGGCACAGGGATAAAAGGATGGGATGGCACAGGGATCATTGAGGGGGTGGAACATGGATGTGTGGATGGGATGGCACACGGATACATGGATGGGATCGCATGGGGATTAAAGGATGGAAAGGCACAGGGATCACTGACGGGATGGAATGTGGATACACCTCTGGAATGGCACAAGGATTTGCTACAGGACAGCCTCGGAAAAGGCATTTGGAGGTGGATTTATCCTGTGGGAATCACAGCTGGCAGCACTGCTCCAACACCCTCCTGTTCCCATGCCCATGGCATTCCCGATCTGGGACGCACAGCCGGATTCTGGTTACTTACGGATGCCCTCCAGGGCACTTCCCAAAATTCTCGGGGCTGTACTCGGATGATCCTTGTGGGTCCCTTCCAACCGAGAACATTCCAAGTCCTATGGAAATGCCTCCAACACCCACCTTGACCACAGCACTTCCTTCTCCAGGGAGACTCGGGGCACGCGGACTATTCGGGATTTGCGCGCGCAATTCCCGTGGCGTGGCTCTCCATGCACAAGTGGCCATCCGTGCATCCCGACACCATCTGGGGCGCCAATTACCGGGAGCACACACGGAATCGAGGTAATTACTCCCGCAAATTGGCCGTGTGATTGCATGGGCATCCCTGGGATATTCCGGGCTTTTTGCGAGCCAGGCTTCCAGAAACTCCAATAGATTCCAAGTTATGTTGGAAATTATCTGCCCATCTGGCTGGGCCTGCAAGGAGCGGCTGTTTATGGGGAGAGAGATTAAACAGCCGCTCTTGATCGATGGTTTAATCATTGGGAGGGAGGGAAAAGCATTGGGTTTTCCCAAGGATTGACCCAGGATCCAGAGACTAATGACAGGTTTAATTAAACAGGGAATAACCAGGTTTTGCTCCAGGAGTATCCACTAAAAATGACCCTGGATACACGAGGAGAACGTGTCTGATGGATCATTGCTTCACTGAGAGGAGCTGTGGGTTTAAATAAACCTGGATTAATGATTAAGCCTGACTTGCCTCCATTTCCAATGGCACAAAACCTTGGGAAGGGCTGGAGGAGTTGGTGGCCTTGCCTTTCCAGGAGCTCTGTCCCCTCTCTGCTCCTCACTCCTGTGGGTCACATCTGGCTCCATGGAAGCACCAGGGGAATTCCAGTGATCCCAGAGGAATCCTTGCCATTGGAAAATCCACAGCATCTGGCCACTCAGGTGAGGCCCCCCCTGCAGAGCTGCTCCAGCTCTGGATCCCAACGCCAGCAGGACCTGGAGCTGCTGGAGCAATTCCAGAGGAGACCCCAGAGCTGCTCCCAGGGCTGCAGCCCCTCTGGAGCCAGGCTGGGAGAGTTGGGATTGTTCACCTGGAGAAGGGAAGGATCCAGGGAAAGCTCAGAGCCCTTTCCAGGACCCAAAGGGGCTCCAGAAGAGCTGGAGAGGGACTGGGGACAAGGGATGGAGGGGCAGAACACAAGGAATGGCTTCCACTGCCAGAGGGCAGGGCTGGGTGGGATATTGGGAAGGAATTCCTGGCTGGGATGGAATTCCCAGAGCAGCTGTGGCTGCCCCTGGATCCCTGCAATGCCCAAGGCCAGGCTGGACATTGGGGCTGGAGCAGCTGGGACAGTGGGAGGTGTCCCTGCCATGGCAGGGGTGGCACTGGGTGGGATTTAAGGTCCCTTCCAACCCCAAACCATTCTGGGATTCTATGAATGCACAACTGCTTTGCATTGTTAAATAGAGAAAATAGTTCTGTTCTGGGAAGATTTTTGAGAAAATGAAGGAATTATGCTGCTTTACTACAAATTCATTGAGCCAGAATTTGTAGCTTTTAGTGTGAGGTTAAACTGTAGGCAAGAAAAACTAAGTTCTCTCTAAAACTTGGGTTAAGACTAATTTCTTACTCTGAACTGGAACAATGTACTTAATACTATATAAATAAAACTAAATGAAAGATTTTATAGAGCATTAAATATTTATAGCACATCAGCTGCCTTAAAAATGCATTTCCTTTCTCTTCCTGGGCATTTTAGTCAGCTTTTCATTGCCTGTGACTGGTTTATTATGGGCTCTGATTTCTGAGCAGGCATTACAGATGCCCTTAAGTTTAAGTGAATGCATTTTTGGTGGTAGCTGTGTGATGACTGTTTTACTCTGTAAATAGACTATAAATTATGTATGGAGAATTTATGAATTAATCTATAGTATATATCTTGCATCATAAATATTGTAGAGTACCTTGTAGCCTCTTTAGAGCTCTCTGGTGGAGATTTTAAGTGCAGGGTTTTCCTGCTGTTCTCTTGTATCAGAAATAAGTAGTTTTGATTTTCTGCAGGACTATTTTCATTCATCTTTCACTCCTGCACTTTGCCAAGTGCACAGCAAAATTGTCCAGTGTGTCTAATGGAGCAAGGGCTATGCCTTGCTTCACCTTTCTGTTTTGAAAGGGAAATAAATCATGAGGTTCAGACCTCTGGAGCTGTTTTTCCACTCACCTGGCTCCTCTGAATAATAACACGTTTTCCCCAGGCAGCTAATTATGGGGTGAGATTAATATGGCAGCAGATTGTAAGCACAACTGAAGAGCTCAGTAACTAACTATTAAAACACCCTTCATGTCTGTCAAGTGCAGCACTAAAACCTTCTCTTCACTGGAAATCAGCCTTTTGTGCAGTGCTGTGCACAAAAGGCAGTCTGGGTAGTTGGAGATACTTCAAACCCCACCAACCACAGTTTAGGTGCCTCTGGGTCACTTCATTTTCTCTTCAGTTAACTGGGTCGAGAGCTGGGGGCTGTACCTTTAGGGTGGACTCAGTGAGCTCCAGAATGGGTTTCCACCCAGGGAGCAGCCTGGCTGAGTCACTGCTGTGCTGTGCTCTGCAGGCATTGCAGGTCAGGCAGTGCCTGGGCTGGGAACTTCCAACTGTGCCCTGAAAGGAACCAGCAGGAAAATGCTTTCCCTGGGAGGGCTCAGTGTGTGTGGGGTGGTGCTGGCCCAGGGCTGGCCTTTGCCTCAGGAATAACACAAGAGGGAATCAGGACTGGGGTGTGTGGCTCTGCAGGAACGTTCTGCTGTGCTGGGGTTTGCTCTCGTTCCTCTCAGTGCTGGTACAGAAAGGAGAGATTGGTGCTATTCCCTGATGGATGCTTGGAGCTCACTGGATGTGTTTCTCTCATTCCATCTCTTTCTACTTTGTGCTTTCCTGTCTCTCTCCTCTGTTGCTGTGTAGCCTCCAGCTCTGTGGGACTCTCCTAATGCTTCCCACTCTGGAATTTGTCATCAGCCTGGCAGTGCTTTGCTAGAAGAATTTCATTTATCCCGTGCTCTGTGCCAGGAGTCCAGGGAGGCTGCTGAAGAGCAGGATGGGCCCCCCAGCATCCAGCAGGAGTCAGCACAAGGACAAGGAGGGCAGGATGCTTGTTTGTGGGGAGCTGGGTACAGGAAAACCCAAAGGTGGTTGTCACTGTGCTCTTCTCAGCAATCAGGTACAGAATCCCTCCAGGGATGTATGGCAGAGTAAGTCTATTGATCCACCTGGGTTATAAATTCAGGAGTATCACTGGGAAGATTTATCATACCCTTGACTTACTCACAAAGATAGTTGAAAATGGAGCAAGGCAGGTATTAGCAGTACTACAGATTATTCTTTTTTGTATTGTAGTTCTGGATGATTTATATTGGAGCAATAGGCATTGGAACAAGAATTACGTTCCAGGGGGATTTGGCTTGTCGTGTTGCTAGGAAAAGGGGATAGATTTGATTTATCTGTAGAGGTTGATGAGCATAGGAAGAAGGTGCAAAGTGAAATTCTAGCTCCAGATTTCCTCAGAAAATGAGGAATTGGGAAGTAGTTGGAGCAAGGCAGGTGCCAGCAGAAGGAAAACCCAAACTCAGAAAGCAGCTCTGCCTCTGTGCTCCTTTCCTGCCTTTCCCCTGGCTCCCAGGAGCCCATGGTGGGATTGATTTGGTGTATTTGTGCAGCACTGGCAGCTGAGCCTTTCAGAGGGCTGTGCTGTGAGCAAGGACTGTGCATTCCAGTCCATAGAGTTCAGAATAGGAGTCCTTGGAGGTACAGAATGGGGAGTTTCTCTGGCCAGTTCACAATCTTTGGAATTCAGGGCTTTGCTAAATCCAACTCCTCGTTCTGCAGCAATGCCTTGAAATAGAGTGATTGTTCTTTATCTTGGTTTTCAATTCTAGCTGTAAAACTGATCCTTAAGTAGTGCTTTTCTTAGTGCATAATGGAGGAAAATGCTTCTTGAAATGCAGGATTTTTTTAAATGGCCATTAAACAAGGAAAGAAAGTACGAAGTGCAATTTTTATGCCTTGGGGATGGATCTTCAGTTCTGCTCAAGGAGATGAGGCTTGCAGGAGCTCAGCCCTTTGCCAGGAGCCCCCGTTCTGGCTGTGCAGGGAAGGGTGTGGGATTCACCAATGACTCAAGTAAACTTCCACAGAAACTCAAATTTTTCTTGCTTTGCTTTGAGCTTGCTAACCAAACCCTCTATTTGCACAAAGCAGTAATTTTACTTCCAGCTGTCTGTTTACTAAGGAATAACAAACACTCCTGGGTAGATTTATCTCACCACACAATTCTGCAGGTAGCCTTGTTTTCATGTTTGAGGTCTTCTGAGATGATTACCTAATTTCTAGAATCTTTTTCTTTATGCATCCTGAAAATAAATGTCTGCAATGGGTTGCATCTCCAGCAGTGAAAAGTGGGAAGAAATGGCAAATCAGTGATTGTTTTTCCAGACCCAGGAGGAGGGGCTGGGTGCATCTTGGACAGATTTTCCTTGGAAGATGTTCAATGTGGTGGTGAGGTGAGGGTCTGTTTGCAACTTTGTGCCTACAAGACTTGGGGAAAAGATGGCTGGATAAATGCATAGCCTCAAGCTAAAACATGGTTTTCTGTTATTTCCTTCAGTCAAGCTTTAAAATCCATTTCCATCCTCCAGGATAAAAATCCATTTCATCTTTAAAGGAAAGAACTTCAAGTCAATACTCTAAAAATTGTGCATTTCCTTAGAGAGCTGTGGAGAGTAAAAATCAGGAGTTCAGTTGGATTCAAGATTCAAATTCTTACTGATTTTAATTGAACTATTGCTGTTTTCCAGAGCACGAGTCAAAACAGAGCCATCAGCTCTGTGTGTTGGTATTGGAGAGAGGCTAAAAAGGCAGAGTAGAAGACAGAGATTGGCTGGGGAGAACATGAATCTGGATTTCTATCTCATGCCTAGGAATTTTCAGGAATTCTTGCTCTATTAGAAAAATCTGTGGGATGAAAAGGGTCCATACATACTGCATGAGGATTTATCCACTGGGATTAGTGCACATAGCTCTGCACATCAGACAGGGTTGTGTGTTTGGAAACGGGTCTGTTATTGGTCCATGAGAAAAATGATTGCTGAACCTTGAAACAAAGTTTGGTGAAACTCAAAGAATGCTGAGTAAGGGAGATCTAAAAAGGAAAACAAATATTATTAGTATAGTAGTGATGAAGTAGTTGAGTCTGTTTTTCCCTTTGAAATAATCACAAAATCCCAGGATGGGTCCCTGCAGCAGGGACAGCCAGGGAGGGCTGAGGTTCCTCTCCAGGCTGAGCAGCCCCAGCTCCCTCAGCCTTTCCTGGGCATGGAGATGCTCCAGGCCCTTGCTCAGCTCCTGGAGCTCCATGCCTGTCTTCTCCTGAGCTGGTCCAGAGCCCTGGTTTGGATAACACTGGGCTTGGGGACCACCATGGGTTGGTTCCAGAGGCACCTCAATGGCACAGACACTTGTGCTCAGTCAAGAGTTTAGCTCTGCCTCTCCTGTCCTGATTTCCTTGGCACCTTCAGATGCCAATCTTAGAGGAAAACCTTTCCATGAGCTGCAGTCCAGAGGGGAGAATTGAGTTGCTCTCATTCCTCACTCACTCCATCAGTCTCCCTGTTCCCCTGCAGCTGGAGAGGGCTCGAAGGTTGGAATTAAAAAACAGGTGCACTTGAGGGAATAAGAGTTGGGAAAATAGCAAATAGGATGTTCTCAGGCTCTTTTCTGACCCTGGACTGAAGCAAAAGCAGCAATAAAACACAATTAAATCATGTATTGATTTGTGTATTGGAGAAGAGTTTTCTCTTGAGCTACAAGCGTGATTTCAGATTCATTTCTCTTGTAATTCAGCACAGGCTAAAGGACACTGATGTTTTACAAACCGTGGCATTCCAGCATTAGTGCAATCAGACTTTAAAAATGTTATTTCATTAAATGGCGCTTTGACTTTTAATAATAATAATGTCATGAATAATTTAAAAAGAGAGTCTTTCTCATTTGCAGGGAATATGAAGGAGAAGTTATTCATATCTCAGGCTCTTGTGAAAATGCAGGGAATTACTGTGGGGATGACAAATTGCAGACAGCTCAGAAGGCTGAGGTTTTCTCTGTGTTTACAGAAGGAAAGTGCAGAGGGGCTCAGGATTCCCCACAGGCCCTGGAAAGGATGTCCTGGAAGGATGGGGAGAGGGAGTCCCTCTCCTTGGGGTGCCTAGGAGCTGGGCTGAGCTCATCCTGTAATGTCACAGATGAAACTGCAAATTTCCAGTGCCTGACAAACCAGTCTGGTGCTTAAACTGCTTCCCTGTCCAATTAACCAGCTCCTCACTCATCCATCACGCCCTCCTTGCTCCTCATGGCAGCAGGAGTTGGTCACCTGCCAAACAGCCTGGGGAGCAAATGAACTGCCTGAGCTGCAGCAACTCTTTCTGGAGGTGAAACCTGGTCCCAAGCTCGGTGCCAGTTCTGGTGGTGATGTCAAAAGCCTTCTGCTGGCCTGGTGCATTTGTGACAGGAGTAGGGCAGCGAGGAGTGCCACGAGTGAGGATTCCTGGCTGTGTTCCAGTGTGACAGGCACCAGTGCTGGCTGTGGAGCTGGGAACCAGCCTGAGCTGGGGCAGGCTTCGACTCTGACTCTGCTGAGGGGTGCTTAAAGGCCAGAGCTCCACTGGGGTAATGCAGTGTGGTGTCAGTGCAGGGGATCCCCACTGCTGCACAGACACAGCTGCACTGCAGCTGGATGTGGTGTAGGAGGTGCAGCCCCCTAAGCTGTGCTTGGCAGCAGCAGATAAATTGTAAGAGAGCTGGACATGAGGTAACTCTTTTCCTTCTGATAAAGCTTTTGAAAGAAGTTATCTTTTAGAGATATATACTCTGTTGCTGAGGAAGAGGCAGTGCTGGGTTTAATCGTGTTTTCCCACTTGCACAGAAATTTAAACTGCTTGATCTCCGCTTGCTGTGGGACCCTGGTGCAGCTGGTGGTGGAGTTGTGCTCCTTGTCCTGGAGCTGCTGCCGTTCCAGCCACTCCAGCAGGGAATAATGACCCTGTTCAGTGTCCCAGCTCTGGTAGCAGTGGGGAGCAATGTGGGGTATTTGGGTGAGGGCTGGGAGGGAAAAACTGGGATCCAGGAGCAGCCAGAGCCTCTCTGTGCCAGAGACTCATCACCCTGCAGGGAGGAATTCCTTCCCAACATCCCATCCATCCCCAGCCTCTGGCACTGGGAAGCCACAAGTCCTGTTTGACTGCCCTGCTCCTGGTGTGCTGCTTATCCACAGCATGTTCAGGGAACAAAGCCAGCGGGTTTCCTTCTCTTTGGACAAATCCAGCCTATTCCATCCTTGCCATGATGAATTCCCAGATGATAAAGTTTCCCAGAACACTCTATTTGGCAGCATGAAAATCCGAGGTTCAGCAATTATTTTTCAGGCTGCATTTAGACCTTTTTCTGCTTTGAAGGACATCAGTGTAATGAGGCTTGATGTGTTCCCCCTGTGAGGGAAGGGTTTGGTTTATAGGCTGTAAAATGAGGGTTCTTTCAGGTGTGCTTTTAATCCACATCCCTCTACTCCAGGGAGAGACTTCTACCATGGTTTTACCACCACTCTTCTTGCTGTTTAGCATATTATTTTCTGTAGCTCAGAAAGGGAAATCTGAAGGTGGCAGACAGAGACGTTGCAGCATATGGTATCCAAATAAAATACTATTTAAGGGTGGTGTGAAACAGAGAGGACAGACAGCTGTCCTGGCATTCTAGCTCTTCTCTGTGCTTGAAATGCTATAAAACCCTTTCCTTTTGCAGGAATATAAAATACAGATTGATGACATAGGAATTCCTTTGTCTATTTTTATATATAATTTATGCATTGAGTAGAAAAATGTGAATTGGTAGGATACTGTCATATCTTACTGCATTAATACAAAGAAAGCTGCATTGATGGAATGGAAACATATAAACTGAAAAATATTTTTAGCCAGTTCATAACCACACATTAAATTTTGTCCTTTTTTTTCTAAATATTCTTAATGAACTATGAAAAGTTCTCCACTGTAGCACTATGGAAAGCATGAAAAGGGAATCCTTAGGCTCTTTCCTTACTAAGCTCTGTCAAGATCTTTTTGCTGTAGGTGCTACTGATTTTGCCTTCAGCCCCTAACATTTTGTAACTAATAGCTAAATAGTTATTATTTAATAGTTATTATTTAATAGTTAAATTGAGTGGAGCTATGAGAAGTCCTAGGCAGATCCCCTAGCTGGCCTGAGCTGAGCTGTGGTGCTGTTGCACAGACAATTGTTCAGCTCTGTGATGGGAAATTATCCCAGGTGCCCCCAGGGAGCACCAATGAGAGGATGAGTGGCTGCTCATGCAGATAATACTGAAATTATGAAAATATTAAAATGCATGTGATAAAATCTTGGTGCCTTGTCTGTGAGATAAAAGCAGCCAGTACAATGCTGAGCCTGTTCAGCTTCTCCACAACTCATTTTAATTGTCACAAAGGAGAGGCAATAGTAGAACTTGGATTCCACTTGTGTTTATTTAGAAATGGCACATTGTTCCACCCTTTTTTTCTAATATTTTGTCTGCTCATTCAAGTGCTCCTCTTCTCTGAAGTAACCTTCTATTTCTCAGCTTCATTAGCTGTATCATTATAACAATAACAAATATTTCAGATTCTTCAGTGATTTCTTTATACTTGAAATTAGCTGTAACTTGTTATAATCTAAAATATTTGCAGATTGCTTCATGTGAAAGATGCTATTCCAATAACTATTTCCAGCCTGTTTCAGCTGCTCTTTTATGAGGATGATGCTGAAGTTAAATTCCAGGCTGGACAGGACTTGGAACAACCTGGGATAGTGGAAGGTGTCCCTGCCCAGGGGAGGGGTGGAACAAGATGAGCTTTAGGGTCATCCCAACCCAAACCAGTCTGGGATCCTGTGATTTCCAGAATAATTGACTTTACTTCATTCCATTGATTTAACCCATTGCAAAGCAGTCTGATCTCTGAATAAATTGCAGTTAACTGGAAGCTTCATAGTATTTGATCAAGATCTCAATCTCTTTTAATTTGCCAGAATATTTCTGATGCAAATTTATTTTTCTCTCATTTTTTATTAAATATACCTTTTTTCCCTTCTTTTTGCTGCTCTGCTGTATTGTGGAGGAAGATTAAACTTCCAGTCATCATCCTGACATTTGACCTTTACTTATCTCTTGCTAATTCTGTCAGCTTTAACAAAATTGTCTTAGTTCCCCCTTGCTGATAGACAGTGGAGGTCCTTCAAATTATTTTTAAAAAGGGAGGGGGGCCAAGAGGAAAAACCAATGACCTTTAATTAACTTTCTCTAAATTTTCCATTGAAATGATTCATGTGTACCACAGCATTTCACTGGCTAGAGATGTGGGAACTGGCTGTGTTAAATCTATTTCTGCATCATCAAACAAAGCAACTTAGAGCAGAGGTTTGAGGTGGGTGTCACAATGTTATCATGAAAATATGGGTAGTATTTTCTGGTTCACTTTCTGTGTGTGTAAATACATTGAGTATTATAACTGCATTAATAACTCTTATTATAAATATGCAAGGTTTTTAAAAGATAAAAATGTTGCTGTTCCACCCGGCAAAGGAACGGTTTTATGGAAGGCCAGGGAGATGGAGGAGTAACCAGGAGCTAAAAGATGGCAGGGATGCACTTTATCAATGGAACTGGTTGCTGTGCTGAGATGGGAAGGAAGCAGCAGGGAATTCAGTGCAGGGCTGGGCCAGGGGCTGCTGTGCAGCTCTGCCTGGGAATATTGTGCACCATTAACTTGAACCAAGAAACGATTCCTGTAAAAACACTGGGTTTGTTAATGAAGTGCTTTGCACCCTAGGAGTGGGGAGTCATTAGCTGCTCTGTTCCCCCAAGCACAGGGAGCTGTTTGTGAGCTGGGGGTGCTGGGCATCAAGGGCTGTTTGTTTTCCTGGGTTAGGTTCATCCGATTCTTTCAAGTAAAAATAAAAAGATTAAACAATCAGGAGCAAGCTCTGAAGTCAAACAGAAGAATGAAGCCGTTGGGTTGCCTGTAGTAATGAGAAGGATTCAATCTGCACAGAGCCTTCCCTGGGCTTTCATTCTGAGCATGGCCAGATGTTGCCAGTGTTGGGAACTTCATCCTGAGCAGCAGAGTCAGCAACGCTGCCATGTGCTTTGCTGGGAACGCTGCAAACAAACGCTGTACCTGGTTTGGTGATTGACTTTGGGCATCTCTGGAGCTCGTTTGCTCGCAGCCCCAGCCAGCCTTGAGCAAGGCAGCAAAGCTGAGAGCAGAGCCAGAGCCTGGTAAACATTGAACTGCTTCCTTTCACACTCCACTGGGCCCAGGCACCAGCTGCTCATTTTCATCTGCCTTTCCCTTTTGTTCTGTGCTTGCTGTGGATTGGGAGTGACTTTGGTATCGACCACATCAGCTTGGGTGAAATTTTTACTTTAAATTCCAGCTAAAAGTCTAAGATGACTTCACTGTTTTTTAATGGGATTTTTGTCAATTATACTGAATTATTTATAGGACTGTTCAGACTATCAAGAATTCCCTGTGGGAATTTCTAGTGTTTTCAGATTTCCAATCTGCTGTTTTATTAAGGCACATATCCAGTGGACAAACAAAAGGCTGTTGCTCCTTCATTAGGAAGCCCTTTGTTTAATAAAGCTTTTCTTCATTTCCTGTGGCCTGTTTTGCTGAGGCCCAAACTCCAAAAGTCAGTGAGTGAACACCCAGGTTCTGTGTCTTCTGCTCCCTTCTAGGCCTTTAATCACTGAAAGTCACCTGATTTGATCATAATTCTCCCTTAATCTCATTTGAAAACAGATGTTTCCAAGTCCTGATTCTCTAAGGTCGTGAGCTAAAGAAAAAAGTGATAAATCTGTTATTAAAAATACCCAAATTGTGCAACATCTTCCATGGCAGCACATCCCAGAGATGTCCTCAGCACTCACTGGTGTCCACTCACTCCCAGCTCTTCCTGGGAATCAGAGAATAAAATCTCAATATTATTAAGGCTGGAAAAGCCTCCCAGCCCAAGGAGCCCAAGCTGTGCCCCATCCCCACCTTGTCCCCAGCCCAGAGCACTGAGTGCCACCTCCAGGGATGGGATCCAAACCTGCCTGGGCACTTCCAATCCCTGAGCACCCTTTCCATGGGGAAATTCCTGCTGCTGTCCAGCCTGAGGCTGTTCCCTCTCCTCCTGTCCCTGTTCCCTGTTCTCAGATCCCAAATCCCCCCTGGCTGTCCCCTCCTGGCAGGGAGCTGTGCAGAGCCACCAGGTCCCCCCTGATCCCCCTTTTCTCCAGGCTGAGCCCCTTCCCAGCTCCTCAGCTGCTCCTTACAGGACTTAGGAGTGTTATTTCAGAACAGTTTTCCATCTCTTTTCCTGTACTCACTTCTTGGCTGCACAGCTCCGTGAGGAATAATAATAATATGATAAGGATGTGCAAATGGAGTGATGAGAGCAAACAGCTGAAGTCAATGACAGCACATGGTGCAAGGTTGTGTCTCTGAGGTGTGAGATAATGGGGAGAGATCTGAAATACAAAAGGATTTGGAGGCTGGAGGAGAGAGAAAACGTCAGCCCTTGTTAATGAGCAGGCTCAGAGGACAGGGACAAAATCGGTGTTGGAAGGATCCATAATCTGGAGCTGTTTTATTCTGGGTTCCAGCAGCCTCTCTAAACCAGTCCCAGCATCTCTCCAAAAGCAGAGCAGAGGTTTTATCCAGGGGTACAGGATCAAATATTTGAGATAAGGGTGGTCTGACATCGGGCAGGGCTCCTGCTCAGCCTGGCTGGAGGATAATTCTTGTGCATATTATTAGAGCTACCTTTGAATGATTTTCAGGAACCTGTGGGCTTCGTTTATCTCGCACTGGGTTTTTGAACTCTTATTACTCTTCATGCAACTTCTATAAATTACTAATGATATTTTCTTTAGCACAAAAATGTCAATGAACTAATTAATCAAAATAATAAAGTTTCGGAATAAGGTTTTTTTCAGAAAGTATTGGCTGCAAGAAATGCCATGTTTCAGTTTGCCTGTATGGAATTGATGAATAGTCAGAATTTGTTATTAATTTGGATGCTAAATGTTGCAGGAATCTGAACATTGAAATAATAAAAATGTAATGTATATTTATGAATATACAGATTAGCCCTCAGTTCTAAAGGGCTGTTTTTCTCATGCAGATGAACTTCTGCTGGGGTAGGTCTGGATGATTTCTGCAATATTATTCTTGACTTTAAAATGATGTCTGGAAAAATTGAGGCCAACAAATGATGGGATTTGTGCTATTTTTCCTGTGTGAATTATTGCTTCACTGGACTATGGAAATAATATCTAGAAATCCTTTGCTTTCATGAAGAGCAATGTACAGTATAACTGTGCTGCAGATGGGGAAGAAAGGAGGAGGTGAAATACTGAAATCCTGATAGATTTTGCTGTTGTATTTATTGTTTAAAAAAATAATTTAAAAACCCCAAATTTTTCTAAGATTTATCACCATTCCTTTCAAAATGCTTGAAAAGTTCTCGCCCAAAGAACCTTTGGACCTTAAAATCCAGAACTCATACTTGGATCATCTCTTCAGAACTCCCACAGGTTCCAGAATCCTGTCCCATAAATCAGCAAATCTTGGGCAGTCTTGCTACTCTGTTATAAAATCTGTAATTTTTTAAATTTTCACTTACCTTAAACCTACAAAGACTCATTAAATGCACAATAACCTTTAGAGGCAGCCAGGGAGTCTCTCAGCCATCCAAAAACTTTACAGTTACCCAGCTGGAAGGTAAATTTCCCAAATGATCATGATCCATGCTAGTCACTTTTATTCCCAATTACTGCTAAAAAAAAAAAAAATCTCTTTATAGGGTGGTTGCTCCCAATCCAGGGAACAGATGAAACATCAGAGGATGTAAAGAGTGGAGGAGAACAGTGGGAACTTGCTAATTAATGCCTGAAGGGAGAGCAATTCCCTTGGCCTGGCTCTCATTCAGCCAAGTGCTTTCCAAAAAACATCCCAAATATCTGAACCCTGCACTCAGGGCAGCTACAGAGCGCAACCAGATGTCAATTTGCCATGACTTTTATAAAAAATGGGATCATACAAAGATTGTCCCACCTAAGTTCAGGCTGTTACTGCAATAAATGACTCGTGAAAATACCTGGAAAGGTTTGGTGTTTAAATGCTCAGGTACTGGGAGCTTTAAGGTCATCACTGTGAAAAGGAGGTTTGGTGGTGCTGAACAGTGTTTTATCTTATCCACACCTTACAATATGTGAAATATATTTAATTGGTGAAAAATGAACAAATATTAGTGGTGAAGGTGCCTCTGTGTTGATGCTTTCTGCCCTTCTGTGCTTCTTCCCAGCATCACTAAATTCCTGACTCTTATCTGCTTATTTACAGCAAATAGGGGAGGTCTGTGCCATTTTCTTATCTGATTTTATTTGAAGCTAATGAATAATTTGAATAGTTTGAAGTCTGGAGACAGTTTTGAAGAGCTCAGTTTTCAGGATTCCACTTCATCTGTTCATATTGTCCTAAAAATATTTTCCCACACCAGCCAGCCCCCACTATTAAATATGCATTTGAGCCAAGTAAGTGCTATTTCCCATTTATATTCAATAGAAAGTTTAATTTAGATGTTCAAATATGATTCAGGGCAGATTGAAGGTGTGGCAGTGTGACTGCAGAGAGAGCAGGGTTATGCTGTGCTGTCCCAAAGGCAGCTCAGGGAAAGAGCTGGAATTTGCACCCTGGTTTTTCTTTCTCTGCATTCAAAAATTCCCCCCAAACCATGGTGGTTCCTGTCTGCAGAAGGAAATAATTTCCCTGTCTGTGTGCTAATTACACTGAGCCTGCCAGGGAGGGTCCCACCTTCCTGGGAACACCATTCCTGCTCCACAGGGAGCCAAGGAACCTTCATCCTCCCTCTGGCTGTCCCCACAGACCCAGGCTGGGGCTCCATAACCCAGGGAACAGATGGGAGAATTTTATTTCAGCATTTAGCACTTGCAGCAGAGCTGGGATCCCCATGGCCCCCCAAACCAGGGGTGCTGCATGCAAGTGCAACATTCTTTGTCTCTCCTGTTTGAGAGCTCAGGAGCATTGAAAGAGGCTGAATATGAGTTGTTATTATGGGAAAAGTGGACTGAGTGGCCTTGGCTGTTGCTGCTGTGCTGTCACCAGAGGTGCTGCACCAGCTCCAGTTATCCCTGGAACGTTCCAGGCCAGGCTGGCTGGGGCTTGGAGCAGCCTGGGATGGTGGGAGGTGTCCCTGCCCATGGCAGGGGTGGCACTGGGTGGGATTTAAGTCCCTTCCATCCCAACCCTTCCCAGTTTATGATTGTCTCTGGAGCACTGGGTGTGCAGACCTCAGCCCAGGGCTGGTTCCCCTCAGTGCCTTCCCCTCCATGGAGTGACCAGCTGCCCTCAGCCTCAGCCCTGGGGGTTTATGTTTGGCACAAATCCCTGGCACCTTTGCACTGAGCCCCTGCTGCACCCAGGGACACCTGGAGCTGTCCCAGTAACCTGAGCTGTTTGTGCCTTGTTTGTACCTGCTTTCATCGTGGCACAGATGAAAGCTTTTATCTCTGTTCCATGGAGCAGGGATGACAAGCTGCTGTCGGCTGGGCTGACCCCAGGGCTGCAGGAAATGAGAGAAAAGGTAAAAATCTTCCCCTGGAGCTTTTACAGCAAGTGCTGTTTGCTTTCCTCCCCAGCTTTCCCCTCTTGCATGGGGGCACGCAGCAACTGCGCTTTGCTAATTAATGCCTTGCTTCTTTGTACTTTTAATCTAATTGATACAGAAAATGGAGGTGGTTCACAATGAAAAAGCATCAAGTGTTTGTTGGGCTGCTCCTGACAGTGACTGTTCTGGTGCAGTGGTGGTTCTGATGACAGGTCCTTGTTCACTGACACTTCCCAGGAGAGGACGCCAGGGGATGGATAATTGGACATACTGGAACCACCTAGAAACTTTTATATCATTTTATATTGAAAAGATAATGACTGTTTTTGTCTTGAAGTGACCTAAAACCTGTAGAGAGGCAATGTGCCAAAGCCCATGGAAGTTGGGTCCTGTCCGCCTCCTGACAGACATTTGTCAGAGGATTCCATATCAGTTTGGGATAAATTTAAATGTACTCCTGGCTGCATACTAATTCTGGGTGTTAGTGCCTGTGACAGCCTGGCTTGCATGCAGAATGAAAGCTTATGCTTTATATCTGAACAGCATTTCATTTCATCAAAAATGCAATTAAAAAATTGAACATTTTAAAAAGTTGGGATCTGGAGTAGCTCAAGGGAGATCAGTGCAAGCCCCACTCTCTGTGGGCACTGGGACATGGGACAGTGATGAATATCCTGGCTGTCACTGGATTGTATTGAACAGTCAGCCCCTCTCTCCCAGCTGTGTTCCTGTGAGACACAGAATTCCAGCATGTTTTGGGTTGGCAGGGTCCTCACAGCCCATCCAGCTCCATCCTGGCATGGGCAGGGGCACCTTCCACAGCCCAGGCTGCTCATTCTCCTCTGTTGTGGTTGCAGTTACTGATCAGGAGTTGTTTCCATCTGGTATGTTTTCAATCCACTTGCTTGTGCCATTAATATTTTTAGCTGCCAAAAGCAGAATGATTTTTCTTTTGTCAGTGGGAAGTGAAGGGAAGAAGAAGGTGCTGCAGGAACGGGGATGCTGAGGAAATGGGAGTGGAGGAGGTCCCAGTGGATCTGCTCCAGCACATTGGATACACTGCTTTGCTTTGTCTGCAGATTTTTGGGCAGGTGCAAGTGGAACCTTCCAGGGGCAGGGGGTTGGAACTGGGTGTCCCTCAAGGTCCATACAACCCAAACCCTGCTGTGATTCCATGGACTGTCATTCTGGGCAGCAGCATGTGCTCTGGCATTCCCCCAGCCTCCAGGGAATGCTTTTCTGTATCTCCAGAATGACATTTCCTTAGCAGGAGTTTGTGTAGGATGTGGCTGTGTGGCACCAGGGCAGCTCCACACATCACAGCTCAGTGGGCACGGGGTGCCCTTGGGGCACCCTGGGTTTTGGGAGTGAGCAGTGCTGGTGCCTGACTGCACAGGAGCAGCCTGGGCTCCTGTCTGACTCCCAGAAATCTGAGAATTCCAGCAGGTTGCAAATCTGTCAGGGAGATTGTCCTCACAGATCCATCACAGTCACAATGTCCTGGTGTCGTACCTCAGCAGCTGAAAAAAATCCTGCAGGCAGTTCTTGTATATAAATCCCAGTTTTGGCTGTTTCCAGAGCAGTGCAGCTCTGCCAGCCCTGGTGTGGAAGTGTGGCACGCCCAGCACCAGTTCCAGCAGGAACTTTTGTACATTTTTAAATTTATCTCTAGGGTTTTTTTATTTATACATTTAGGAGAATGTAAATATTTTCTATTTATGTCTAGTTCAATGTCTTGTAGTGGTGTAACAAAGCTTTCTCACCCCATCCAGGGGTTTCCTGCTCCTTGGCCACAGGAGCTGTTAATTACTGATGGGATTTTCACCCAGGTGAGATCTGTCCATGTGTCCCATGAGTCAGTGTTGGCTCATTTTTATTCCCTATTTTTCTGTGTAATTGTAATGGATTTTTTTTTTCCATAAAAAGTCATTTTATACCTGGGGCACTGAAGCTTGATGATATTTACACATTCTAGCTCTTTTTAAAATGGCAACTCCATATATAAAGCTTAATTCTTTTTGTTAGACTGGGTATCAGGAAAGGTTGTTCCCCCAGAGGTGCTGGGCACTGCTCAGGGAATGGGCATGACCCTGAGTTTGCCAGAGCTCCTTCCAGCTGATGATTTTCCATGATCCAGACTTCCTCAATTTTTCTTTTCAGTTCTGTTATAGTGTAAATGGCACTAAAAGAGAGGAGATAAAGAAATATATACAAAGTCAAACTAGAATTATTGTACTGAGAGCACTTTTCCACCTGCCTCACATGACAGGAATATGTGTATGTGATTTATTGCTATTTTTCCATGGAAGGACACCATTTTTTCTGGGTAGAATTACAATTGAAGCAGCAAGAATCTCATCAGTCACCCAGCCATGTTTCTGTGACATGAACAACTTGCAAGTCAAACACTGAAATCTTTATTTGAGCAAAATTGTCCTTTGTCACAGTGCAAATTGTGTTTGAGTAAGGAGTTAATTGCACATTTGCTAATTCTAACAAGGAGCCATGTTAAGGTAGAAGCTGTCACAGGAGGACTGGAATCAGCAGGAATTTATATTTTGGTGGGGGTTTGGTTAATCTGTAGAAAACACTTTAAGATTCTGTACACCCAGGTGTGCAGCCCACTCCACCAGGTTCACCACAGCAAATTCAGAATTAATAAAAGTCTGAACAGTGGATAGACTTAGGAGCATTCAAATTACAAAGGAGATTTATTACTCATGGACATTAAATTCAAACCACCGTGACTGGAGCTGCTCCACGTTCCTTGCCTCAAATCCCCAGCATTCCACAGCAGCTTCTCTCAAATGCTGGAGCGTTTTCAAGGTCTGTCAACCTGGAAATTATCCCTGGTTTTTCCTAAGATGCAGCTTTGCTCCCTAACAGCAGTTTGACTCCTCTCTGTCATCCCCACTGAGGTTTGTTCCCTGCTGAAGGGAGAGGAGCCATCGTTCCAACAAATCCACAGCTTGGGATCGTTACTGACACTGCTCCTGCCCCCAGCCATCACTCACCTCCTCAAATAAAACCATAAGAAATCTGTTTAGCTCCCAGTAGTTGGAGTAAATCAGGGACGTTGGTGTGCTGATTGAGAGGCTGGAGGTTTTCCAGACTTCATCTGCAGGATGAATTGGTGAGCATTTCTGTGCCCTTTCGTTCCTTGACAGCTTTGCTTTCACTCATGGCAGAGGTTACAACAATCACACGGACTATCGGAAAAGTATTAAGATTAATGATTTGATGTGTAAACTATTTCTGCCCACTCAGAACATTAAGGGATAAGAAAATGAAGAAGCTCTTGTCTTTGAGATGAGATCTCAAAGGTCCTGTCTTTTCAGAAGGAAATGGAGGTGCTTTCCAGAAGGACTGAGGGTCTGGAGCAGCTGGTGCTGGGCGAGTTGTAAAGGGCTGGGCTTTAGGAACCTCCCAAGGACAAGGCCTCTGGGGCCATGGCAAGGAACATGCAGCAGAAGGAACTTTTGGCTTAAAAGTGTCAGAGAATATTTAAGCTCTTTAGATGAAGAGACCCAAAATATTATTAACCTTTTAATTCCATGTATTCAGGGGCTTCTGCCACCCAGTGCTGATGGTTTCTATGCTAAATTCCCTGTAGAGATAAGAAAACTTGATATTAAATACTACAGTATCTTGTTTTGCATATGATTTGAATTATTAAATGGCTTTTAAATTATTTGCTGCTGGCAAAATAGTCAAAGTATCTATTTTATCTTTTATCTGTGCTGATCATTTGAGCTTGTGCTATTAGGCTTGTGTTTGCTGACTGGATAAATGCGAGGGGAGAATCCAGTGAGAGATTGTGAAGCTGCTCTGTTTTCTGTGTGTCAGGGGGAGAGAAAGGCTCCTTGCCTGTATTGACACAGGTCCTGTTCTTTCTGCTGGGGGAGCTGGAGTGTTTGTGTTGCTGTGATCTTTAATAGAAACAGGTGCCATCCTTCTTACTTCAGCAGAGGGAGGAAGGGCAGAGCTATGTGTGGAATTTCTTTGCTCAGACAATGAATTTTTATTGTAATTGCATTTAAAAAGTAGGCTGTAGGTGCATGAATGGGTTATAGATGATGTTTAGATTTAGTTTTTTGTTTCACTTAGTAGCCAAAGGTTAGCAGAGATTTTGAGAGATCAAAAATGTGAAAATAGGCGAAATAAACAGGAAAGGCTTAGAAAGAAAGGACATGCCCTCATTACATGGTTTGTGACATTTCTTTTGGTCCATTTTTTTGCTGCCTTTTTCCTGGTCTCTGTCCCTCAAGGCAGTTTCCTAAATAAACTCAGAGGCTGTTCAAGAAGGCTGTGGAAATGAGCTGGTACCTATAGCAGCAGTGCAGTTCTTATTGACTCTGGGAAGATAAGGATCAGGGCCCCTGTGTAAGTTCAATTCATACAATTACATGGAGGAGAATGAATCACTGGGGAAAGCAAACTAACTGAGGACTCTTTCAAGATGGGATTTTCAAACTGGGCCAAAAGGAAATTAGGTGTCCAGATTCCATTAAAATATAACTGAAGCTGGAGCATAACTCTCCCAGTCTCTCCTGATAAACAGCTCAGGAAAAGTTCATTGTGGTTGATAACCTTGAAGGTTTGTAGCTCCACTATCAGCATCAGCCTTGACATGAAAGAATGTGGAAGCCACAGACTGCACTTCTCTGACATGGGTCCCGAGGGATGTGTGGCTGCAAAACTTCCCACTGGGGGAGGATAGGGAGCACTTCAATAACTGCTAACGGCGTCATTTCCCACAAAACCTGCTTCAAGCTGCTGTTCAGGGACTTGCAAACGGCCTTAAATAGCTGCTGCCATTGCAGGATCTCCTTGGGAGTGCTGCTCAGTGATGCACTTAAACATCTGCACCTTGCTTTAACTGTTCTCCCAGCCAGGCTCGGGCAGCCCGAGGAGCTGCTGTGTCTGCTGCTGGAGTTTCTCCTCGGCAGAGCAGGAGTAGGGGCAGGACTGCCAGGTTCCCTGGGCTGTGCTCTCACACTGAACCTTGCTGTGACACTGCAGATGCTCCTCCTGTCATCTCCCTCCTTCTCTGTGTATTTTGATCAGCAGACTATGAGGCTGTGCTGTGGTCTGCAGTTGGTATAGATCGTGGCACTGGGGTTCAACTCTGTTTCCTATAAAAAACTTGCAGATGTTTTGCTGAACATCTGGTATGATGTTGTCAGTAACAGATTTATTAATGCCTTTTTTACAAACCCATGTCAAAATAGCCATGGTTTTGTTTCAGCAAAGGAGAAAGATGCAGTAAAATTGATTATTATGGAATCATAGATTGGTTTGGGTTGGGAGGGACCTTAAAGCTCATCCAGTGCCACCCCTGCCATGGCAGGGACATTTCCACTGTGCCAGGCTGCTCCAGCCTGGCCTTGGGCACTGCCAGGGATCCAGGAGCAGCCACAAATTCTCTGAGCAACTTGACTGTGTTATGATTTACTGTATGCACATAATTCTGGGGAGACAGAACCAAGTGAGGCACAGTGGGAGTAGGGCTGTACCCCCACCTGCTCTTTGATTTTCCTGTTGCGAAATTGGAGGTGATGCACCTCTCTGTAAATGCATCCTGGGCTCCCACCACCAAGAGGCAAATCAGAAAAACTTGGTCATTATGAAAAATAAGAATTATAGAATCATGGAATATCCTGAGTTGGAAGGGTCCCACAAGGATCACTGAAGTCCAACTCCTGCTCTTCCTCTCCCTGGGTATGTAGAGGGTCATGGCATCTATGTTGGAATGGAAAACTGGGGGCCAGAGAAATGAAATTAGGCAGCAAACCTCTCCACCTTAAACCATTCTGTAGTTCTCCCTTTACTGCAGGGTTTTGGAGGCTGAATTTGGCTGAGTGCTCAGAGTGGTTTCCTGGTGAGCACCAGCCCCTCGAGGGATTTATGGCTCCCTGTGAGGCACAGAGAGAACCCAGCACTGAGGGATGGGCTCCTGAAGGGACCCCAGCAAGGACAGGCCCCACTAGGAAAAGCTCCTGTTTAAAAAAACCTGCCTGGAACTTTTACTCCAGTTGTGAGCAGAAAGCTGGAGTTGAAGTTTTTAAAGTTCTTTATTTTATTTATTTTTTTTTACCTCTAATCACTGCGAATCAGTGACTCCACTGCGGATTACATGATTTAAATTCCATTCCCCTAGTCCCATAATGGGGATAAAAATTATGGTTTCAAGTGATTTTTGGAAAAAAAAAAATCCATGGTTTAAAATACCACATAAAATGTTTCCCAGCTGCTGAGAATTTAAAGGTAGTTAATGCTTCCAGATGCACCCAAGAAAAATCTCATTTACCTGATTTTGAACCTGTCACACCACTGAAGTTAATGAGATACAAGCTCTTAAGTCATTTAGTCACTTCTGAATATTTTACTTAATGATCAATTCCAGATTTTCCAAAGTATTTATTTTTATGTATTTCAAAAAAGTGCTCTGATGCTTTTATTATGCTTCAACATTCCTTTGGTCTACTTGACATAACTCTCCAGCAATACAAATGCAATGGGAAATCTCCTGTATCTCCACTGTGCCACTGGGGGGGTTGTGAGCTGCCCCTGCTCCAGTCCCACATTCCTGTGAGCTTTTCCCCTTGTGCACATCCACCCTGCTGCTGTGTGGGATGGTGAGATGGACACAGGTGTGCCCAAGGGACTCCTGTTCCCATGCAGGGCACAGCTCTGGTAGGGATTTGCCAGAATAGCCCTCACTTGTTCATCCCAATCATTTCAGAAATTTCACTGCAGTGATTTGTCCTCAGACTTATTTTCAAGGTTGCCAGCACAAAGCAAAAGGAGTTGCCTGATTTGAACTCAAATGCTTCTTTATTGCTGATGTCCCAGATTGTCAGGGCAATGGGGCAAGTTTCTGCCCTTCTCTGAATCTCAGATTCCCTGACCTATTTCCAGTTTCACCCCTTTATGGAACCACTGGCCCAAACTGCTGCTCTTCTTTTAGTGACTCAGGGCCTAGTCCTGGGCAGGGCTGCAGGACAGGTTGTGTGAAAGTATTGTTGAGTTTGTGCTTTTCATTCCAAGAACATGTCCTGGGTCAGTCTTGGGTTGGGGGTGAAAATACCCTCTCAATCCAATAAAAAATTTTTAGGTGACATGAAAAGTGGATTTCGCTAAAATACTGCATCCCACACTTGAGTGGGTTATTCACTCTTCAGGGGACTAAAATACTGTTGGGCAACCAAGGGGAAGTAACAGTGCAGAAGTTTAGCTGGGTATGAAATATCTGCTCTTACACAGGCTCTCTGAACTGTTAACCAAATGAAAGCTAACAGTGGCCAGTCTCAATCCCTGATTCTGAGCAAACTGGGGTGGATTTTGTCTTCAGCGAAGACTAGATGAAAATACATTTTGAAGGCAATTAGAGTATTTTTATTTTTGCTCACAATAAACTGCAAGCACAATAAAATTGCTAGCACAAGGTTGAAGGTTATTTACTACGATTATATGCCACATGTGATTAATCTCTTCCCCACTATTTATTCTTTTAAATATCCAGGGGATCTCTACAGAATTCTGCAGGGTCAGATTAAAAGGCTGAAAATACTTAGCACAGGTGGCTGTGTGTGCAGAATTCACTGCCTTAACAAGGTGCTTCTTGCTGCTCTTGGGTGAGCTGCATCTCCCTCCAGGACTCCCAGCAGCAGCAGCAGCACTTCCCTGCAATCCTGCACATCAGCACATCCCCAAGAAGTGTGTGGCTGTTACTGAGCCATTTCCCCTGCAGTCCTCCAACAGCATTGCTCCACAAAGATGATAAATGACAGAAAAGAGAGGGAACACAGGGCCTGTTATTTCCCAGTGGAAAGGACCATGTTAAACATGGCTTTTCTTCCCAGCAGCCCTGGCTGCTGTTGGAGATGCTGAGCTCACTGTGGAACCTGGCTTTGTCCTCCTCCATGGCCATGTGTCCCTGTCACCTTGGTTTTCACCAGGGACCGTGCTGCTGCAGCTGCTCAGATTTGCAAAGCCAGCCAGGTGGAAACAGATCCACACACAGCAGTTGGTGTGCTCTGTGTCCACCAGCTCTGAGTGGGCAACACAAGCTTGCCCAGAAGGCAAGCAGAGCCCCAGATTGTTTGGGATCAAGGATGGGAGGTGGGGACAGAGGGAGGGAGAGCAGGATGGCTGTTTTGGAGTAAGCAAGGTCGGCTTATGGCCACTGAGGAACCAACACCTTGGACCCAAAGTGCTGTGTTCACCAGCTTGGTGGCAGGTTCAGGTAGAGCTGTGTGATCCTGGGAAAGTGCTGCAGGGAACTGAGAAATGGGCCTTGCTTTGCACCTTCTGCCACCTGTTCAATTAATTATTTTCCAAAGACAATTTTATGATGTCATGCAAGCTGGAAGCCAACATTCTGCAGCCAACCTTGTCCTCAGTGTCCTTTTCTCTGGCTAAGGTAGAGAGAATCTTTGCTGCAGAAGAGATCTTGGTTTAATTCATTGTGCCTGCAGCTTTAAGGCTAGTATAGAATATAGACAAGATGATAATTATTGCTCTGAAGTTCTTGTGAAGAAGGCAGTGTGAGGAAATGTGCCATTAACATTAAAAACAAATCCAGGAGAAGGTGACGAAGAAATGCTTTCACCCTGTTACTTCTCCATGATCAAAAGACACTTGCCTAACCCCAAAATCTAATTGTCTCATGATTAAAAATGTATGAGACCTCCTGAACATAGAAAAGATTGTGTGTAGCAGCACAAATACTTGACTGAAATGCATAATTAATACCTTCACTCAGCCTCATGTGCAAGGGGGCAGGCTGTCCAAGGGATGGACTCACGTTTTTGTACCAAGGCAGCTGATTGGTGAAACAATGCTGGTAACTTTTCACTTTTACACAAGAAAAAAAAGTTTGAAGCTTATCTGTAAATTTTCAGGGGTCTTGGATGTATTTGAGAAGCCAATGAGTTAAAAAACTTCACACAGCCTCAGACACACCCGTTATTCCAACAATTAACTTTTACTTACCAAGAACTTCGTGGGTGTGTAAAAATGTGTCAAAATTGTACATTGAAAGTGGCATAAAGTGTAGAAAATGCAGTGCTTGTTGCTGAGGGGTGTGATGTGATGTACCACGTGTTCAGCAGGGCCCACCCTGCTCATGCCCTGCGTGCAGAACTTCAGGGATTCAGAAAAGACAACGGACAACGCTTCTGTAGGGTCAACTGTCAATGATGCCTTTATATTGTACCCAGTGCACACAGAACACTGCTGCTCTCTTTTACCACAGGAGTTCAGGGAAATACTCAGAATCTGGATTAATTTTAAGCCTGTAAAAAATACAGTTCAGTATTGGACCAAGCATAACTGTCTTGGTAGTTTTAATCTTAATTTCTGCTTTTGGAGGAACATTAATCCAAACAACATTTTTTCAAGTATATTCCAAGATTCAACTGGTTTATTTCAGTTTGGTAGCACTGAGTTTTTTTTTGTCCTAACTGATGGTAATGACAGCTAAATGTCAGCTTCATTTCTGTCTTAGCTCAGAATATAAACAGAAAAGTATACAAAAAGGGTAATGTCCTCTTACTCTGTGAATTCTTCTTGCTCTGTACCCTATGCCAAACAGTTTTGATTCTGCATGTGACTCTCAGTCCAAAAGCCATGCTGAGACATTTTTCTCAATAAATTATTTTCCATATTTTACCTCTAGTGCAGAGAAAACACTGCTATTAACATAGATGCATAAAAAACCTGAACCTGGAACTTCATTTAATCAAGAAACCCCCCCCACGATATTTTTATATAACATTTTGGATGTATTTTATGTCAAAACATGATCACCAATCAAACTAGTGACATCTAACCCCAATACATTATTGTGACTTCTAAAATAAAAAAATCAGAACAAAACTAAATTTATTATAGCTCTGCCTTCATTAAACACCGTGTGTTGGTGATTTAACAAAACAAAACTCTAGTAATTCTTCAAAAGTGTCTACTAAATAGAATAAAAAGAATAAGAGAACAATTAACATTTAGTCTGTTACATTAAAAAATTGGATGTACATATTCCTATTGCCTGTTAGCTTTACCTAAGCCTTCAACTACTACAAAAATAATAATAATAAAAAAAGGAAAACTCATTGTTGAAAATCAAAAACATTCAAATCAGTTGATACAACATTACAGTACAGTCAACTAACATCATTCAGGGTCTCCTTTTCTCAGGGTAGAGTCCTCAGACCAGGGTCACAAACCTAGTTCACTGCAGGTCCAAAACTGAGGGTTAGCTCGGTGCCATCCTGCCCTTGATGGCTCTGGGAGAACGGGAGCCGTGGGCTCACCCAGCCTCTCCTTTTTATTCAGCACTGGAGTTAGGACAGTGTTAAGTTTAGCACAATAACTAAAAAAAAAAAGCAAGGAAAAAAGGGGAAAAAAAGAATAAAATAAACAGAGAAGTGGAAGCTAGGTGAAGCTGCCATTTGTGTCAACCCATTGCGATACGCTATACTAAAAAATCCTGAAATATCCACCTGTCCTCACCGCTCTGCCACGGACTAGCAAAGTCAAAAATACAAAAGTCTTCAACTCGTCGTTTTTGCAGAATAAAGCAAAAAAGTCTTTGTGCTCCTTACTACCAGAAGCAAAATATCCTCTGAGTTACCACATGTAATAGCTTCTGGATGTGTCGACTTGGGTTGGCTTGGTCTCTGCAGAGCCATCCTTGTCTTTTTCACTGTCACCTTCCCAGAGATTAATAAGTGGAGGGTAGAGCTCGTTCAGGGGGATTGAAGAGGTCTTTTGCATATATTTTTTCAATGAGTGGTGGTAGTTTTTTCTCTTAAACCTTTTAGCAATATAAACAGAGACGGAGGCGAGGCTGATGACAGCAAACATGGATCCCATCACCGCTGCCAGGGCCGTGCTGGTTTCCTGGTCGGAAATATCCAGCGCAAAAGCTGCATTTTTGGTTGTGACGTTGACACAGGATCTCTGTGTTTGCTGATGGATGTTGGACACTGTCAGACACACTTCATAATCTGTAGAGGGTTGTAAATGTGTGAGGTTGTATTCGTGGACATCCACCGGGACCCTGGCGGTGTAGGTGATGTGAGGGTTGTCAATCTTCATCGTGGCCGATGACCATTTTAAATTGGATGTCATGACATTGGAATTGACTTTCCAAGAAACCAGGATGGAATGGGATTCAGCTTGTTTAACGTAGATCTTCAGAACCTGGGTGCCATCCAGGAGCGTTCCGTTCACCCGGATGGTAGCGACCCTCGTGTCAGCCCCTTCTATGTTCTGAGCGACACAGGTGTATCTCCCGGAGTCCTCAACCTGGATGTTGGAGATCTCCAAGGTGCCCTCACTGCTCAGCTTGTATTTGTCAGAGAGGCTTTCCACGGTGACTTTATTGCCCAGAGGAGTGACCCAGTAGATTTCTGGCTCAGGTTCTGCCATGGCCCGGCAATCTAAAAACACCGTCATGCCGATGTCCAGGTTTAAGTGATTGGGAAAGGTCTCGTGAGAGATCATTGGAAGACACTGTTCGTTTGAGTCCTGTATCAGCACTTCCTTCACCTGCTGTCCCCGGTACTCTGGTGGCATAGCACAGAACATGGAGAGAGGCTCCATGAAGCGGATGTTGGTTTTGTTGGAGTTGATCCAGTGGATGACGCAGTCGCACCTGAGCGGGTTGCTGTGGATGCTGATCTCCCGCAGGTTTGGGAGGGATTCCACTGTCTTTTGGTAGACTGCATTCAAGGCATTGTTGTTGAGCATCAGGCTCTCCAGGGCAGGGACGTTGCGGAACGCCAGGCGATGGATGTAAGACAGCTTTGGGTTGTTGGTGGCTTCCAGCTTTGTGAGTTCAGGCAGGTTGTCCAGAGCATACCTGTCGACAGACACGAGTTCTCCCATGTTGTTGATCCCAAGCTCTTTCAATCTGAGCATGTTTTTAAAATCCCCTTCTTGAATTTTATGAATTGGATTTTTGTTGAGATCCAGGAATTTTAAATTGGGAACTTTCTCAAGTGCAAGCTGAGGAACTTTTACCAATTTGTTGTCATAAAAAGAAAGACTTTCAAGACTATCCAAGCCTACCAAGGCATTTCCTGGAATGTCTGTGAGGTACATACCTGCCAAAACTAGACTCCTTAAGTTTGAGAGTGGTTTGAAATTCATATCAAGTATTCCAATCACTGGGTTTTCTCCAATCATGAGAATCTCTAAGTTGGGAGTAGAATCAAACCAACGGCTGTCAATAACCTTTAATTTGTTGGAGTTGAGGTGCAATCTCAGCAGATTTTTCAGGCCAGAGAATGCGTTTGCAGAAATGCTGCTGATCTGGTTGTGGTTTATGTAGAGCTCCTGCAGGTTGCAGAGGTCTTGCAGGCAGTAGTCAGTCATCTCCGTGATCTGGTTCTCCTCCAGGTGCAAAGTCGTTAGCTGAGTGAGATTGGAGAGCCCCACATCTCTGATACTTGTGAAGTTATTTTGTGAAAAATCCAATTCTGTTAAATTGAAGAGCTGCTGGAGTTCATCTGTGGTCTTTGCAATGTTGTTGCTTTGTAACAGAAGGACTTGTGTGTCACTGGAGAGGTTGCTGGGGATTTTTGTTAACCGGAGGTCATTGCAGTCAACTGTGGTGGCTTCCCTGTACGTTGACTGTGGTGTAAACCAGGGCCTGATTTCACAGACACAAAGCTGTGGACATTCGTTGCTCTGTATGGAAGACTCAGTTAATGAATTCATAAACAATTCTAGCACCAACTGGCACACAGTTAAAACAACTCTAACCTTTGCCATGCTGGCCAGTGAGGGGGTTCAGCTCCCCGGCCCCCTAAAATCCCCACGGAGGAAGAGGGTGATCCCCTATCAAGCAGAAAACGTAGAGCTTGACGTTTAAGGTGAAAGGCTTGGACATCCAGAAAGGTGAAAGATGATTTTCTGAGTTTACTGAAGTTAAGAGATGCTCTGAAGACCCTCAGCTATTCCTTAGTGCTTCAGAATCTTCTGTAAATCACTGCCTGAAGATGGTCCTGAAAGCAGATTAGGGTATGTGTTATGCTCAGCTCATATACAGTTCATGCATTATTTAGTTTCTCCAACCTTTGAAAGAAAATATCTGAAAATAATCAATATTTTAACAGTATTCTCTTACAAAAATCCCAATCCAGTGTAGGTAAATTATGTAGGGTTTGGAACTCTCTCCTTCTTGGAGTTTACATGAGAAACCTCTCTAAGTAAATTATCTAAAATAAAACTTTGGGGTGGATACCTTTCAGTTTTACCCTGCAGGAATTGTTTGAATGGCTTGGGAATGCTGAGGGTGGAGGATGTGCTGGTGACACAGTGGGGTCTCAGACAAGTGTCAACACCCAGTCCCTGTCCCCAAGGCTCAGATTTCAGGCTGGGGAATTAATGCTCAGGAAGCTGCTGGTTTAGAAGTTTGAGGCTAAATGCTTATGAACTTTGCCAAAATTTATCTGAGTTAATCAAATCAGTTCCAGATAACGGCTTAGATTTAATCCAGCTCAGCACCAAACAATAACAGTAAATTTGATTAAATGAATGTACTGCCCTTATTTCAGCTGTCTGTACTGCGTTGTGATTGTATGAAGTGTTCACCACAATTCCAAATTGCTGTGTAAGCCCCACATTTGTATCTGCTTAGCCTGAAGTTGTTCATGCAAGAGTGCTTTTAAATTAACCCAGCTGTGTCCAGGCACCTCAGAACATCTGGTGTATCGTGAGGCTCTGAACACACATTCCAGGAAAATCTCATAGTAAAATCTTTCTCCTTCTCCCTTCATTGGAAAATTGCTCTGGTGAGTGCAGCTGAGACTTCTCAAACAAAAGCTCTGGGTTTCTATGTAACTAAAATAATCAGGTTGTGCTGTATGGACTCCCCTGGTTACCTGGAAGTGTCCAAGGCCAAGCTGGAGGGGGCTTGGAGCACCCTGGGATGGTGGAAGGTGGCAGGGGTGGAAATGGATGGGCTTTAAGGTCCCTCCCAACCCAAACCAGTCTGTGGCTCTGGGACAGTGAAGAGAACACAGCGATGAAATCGCATCTTTTTTCAGTTAGAACGTAGCAAAGCTTCAACCAAGCCACAGCCCTCAAAAGATGGTGCTATATAAAATAGTAAAACTAAATACAGCTTCTAAAATAGGTTTAAAATACTCCTCTGGATAGTGGTGACAGGAATCCCATTTGTACAACACTTACTTCTAAATCTGATCATATTAAATACTGAAATTACTGTGTTTTATTTTAGATTACTATATAGTGCTGTAAGTAGAACACACCCAACAGCATTTTTATTATTTATTTTTATATTGTAATTCTGTGGCTGTGCTTTGGAGGAAGGGGAGGAGGAATGGGACCCAGAATACATTTGACCCTCTTGAGTCAGATTTTTTCTCTGGTAGCTGAGACTTGAATGAGAGCTGAGCAGACTCTGCTGGAGCAGGGAAAACCAACTGTAGGACCAACATTCCTTCCCAAATAACCTCCACCTGATGGAAGAATTGCCTAAGACTGTATTAAAAAATAAATCCTAACAGCACTGCAATAGCAGGGAATGTGTTAGCAGGGAGTGATGAGGGGCTGGCATAGCCCAAGCTCTGCTGACTCTGATGGATGCTTCCCTCCACGGCAACACATTTGTAGCTGACCCAAACCAGCCAATTCTAGGAAAATTGATGGCATCTGAAGTTTAATTGATTTAATTGCAGATTTTCAAATGGCAGCATTTTGCAGTGAATAATGCAGGTGGTGCTTTCCCCCAGTCACAATCCCAGGCAGGTACAGGAGGTGCCCTGAGCTGCTGTGCCCATGGGCTGTCCCCTCACACAGGGACATGTCCCTGCTGCAGCTCTCACCTGGCTCAGGGAGCATTGCTCCAACATTCCTGCCTGTGGAATTTCTCCTGCAGCTTCTCAGTGGATGAAGAGAAGGGAGCTGGAGCCTTTCAAAGCTGAGGGCCCTAATGTTGTTTTACTACTGCTTTAGCCCTGATGTAGCTGTATGAATCATGTAGTGCTTTAAAAACCAATCTGCCTGAAAAACACTTCAAAGGTTCTTTTAAAATATGTAGGAGCATGTCTAGATGTTGCAAAAAAGAAATCAAATTCGATCTTTTTTTGTTGAATATTTATATCCTCTTACTGTCACGTTACAGCTATTGTTCATCCTTGCTAAGGAGGCATTTGTGGGTTTATTGACCAGAGTTCTGAGTTTATGATCACTGTAAATATATGATTTTACAAGTTCTTAGTGGCTCGTTCTCTTCTGTAGCTATTTTCTACTGCAAATGGATTTAATTTTCTTTAACTGTAAATGTTCTTTAGAAACAACCTGCACATTGCTTTCTTCAGTCCCTCCCAGCCCAGGGCAGCTTGGATGAAGCTGGAAATTAAATTCCAGGTTAATCAAGGAGTGAATTCTGAGCAGCCCCACGTGCCCTGGCAGGGACAGCCCAAGTCACAGGCTTTGGTTTTAGCTACTTGTGGTGTGTAAAACCCCATCCACAGCCCTGATCAAAGCTCCAGAGCAAAGCTCCAGCAGAGCAGCCACCAAAAGCCATCCCTTTGCCCCAGGATTCTCAGCTTTCCATCTTTCCAGCACTGGCAGGACTGATCACAGACACCTCCTCAATGTTTGGTGCTGCAGATACTGAGGGTGTGAAGGAAAGCTTTTAGCATTCCCTGCCTTCCCTCTCATTTGTTAGATTCATATTTTCTGCTGTTCCATCCCACAACAGCAGTTGTAACAGCTGGTAACTTGATATCAGCAGAAATAATGGCTAATTTTATGTGAGAGATATGGAGGGAATTATTTTACTCTGAGCTAATTAAATGCATTTTCCATGGCATTGCTCAGTGCCCAGTGCAGTAGGAAACCACCTTTCTGTCACCAGCAAAGCCACAGCAGCTGCTGGGGTGTTGGCTTGCTCCTGTTCCCTGAGGGCAGAAACAGGAGCATCGTTCCTGTCTCCCATCCTGGAACTGCCATGGGGAGATGGAACTCTTGCCTTTCCACCTAAGTTCTGAAAACTGGTTCATATTGAGAATTTGTTTGGAAGAAATCACGAGGGTGGGTGTTTGGTGATGGAGTACAAGATCCTTCATTTCAGCTTTCCTTGGAAAGGGGTGGGTGGGAAGAGGACTGCCCTGGGAGCCACGGCCTTGCTGGTGGCTCTTAAAGAGTTTGGTTGGTTGGATGACTGAAACAAAAAGTACATTTAAACCTCCAGTGCAGGAAGAGGAGAATATGAAGGGACAAGCATGAAATAAACTGTTCATTAAAAGTGTTCACAGTTAACCTGCCAACTAAAAAGAACAGACATCAAAAATTTTTGCTTGGTAATAGGAAAACAAAGCGTTGTCACTTCCCTGACAACTGTATTAATGGTCACTATTAAAATTCGCTGAAAAGAGCAACAATCTTGTTTGCACATGGATATCTGGATGCATTTTGAAACAGTGATGCTGCCACAGCAAATCCTCTCCACAGTTACATGGTTCATTCTTGCAGAATTCCTTTTATATTGCAGTAGCATCAGCCCAGATTTTGGTCAGCAGCCACCTGCACTGAGTGTGCCCAGGTAAAAGTTGGAAGGATCAGATACGTGAAGAAATTACCTCAGGCTAAGACAAGCAATTTATTCTGCAGTTGCTGTGTGCCAGAAGCACATGCTGATTCCCCTCCCTCTGCAGAAACATTTTCCCAGGTTGAGCCTCAGCACCTGAGCTGTGTGTTGGAAAATTGTCTGTTGTGCTAATGTTCTGCTAATGACTCGTGCAGCTCCTGCATTCCCATCACCACCCTGGGGGAAAGCCCTCCTATCCCTCAGGAAAACCTGTCCTGGCTGCTGCACCTGGGTCAGGTGGGACAGCCCAGCAGCCCTGCCAGGGACCTGCAGCAGGAGGAGAACTGGGGGGGCTTCAGGTGGAACTGGGAAATGGAATTCAGGCTGGGATCAGTACAGATCCAGGCTCTGCTGGAAGTGGGGAATGGAATTCAGGCTGGGATCAGTACAGATCCAGGCTCTGCTGGAACTGGGAAATGGAATTCAGGCTGGGATCAGTA
>JANRGV010000018.1:1493312-1533666 GCA_024734035.1 Alethe castanea
GCCCCCGGCCTCGGTGCGCGCCCCGGGGCTGCCGCGAGCGTCGCTGGGGTCCGGGGTGAACATCCATTCCTTTGGATCCAGGGTTATCATCCCTTCCTTCCTTTGGATCCAGGGTTATCATCCATTCCTTTGGATCCAGGGTTATCATCCCTTCCATCCCTCTCTTCGGGTCCAGGGTGAACATCCCTCCCTCCCTTCCTTCGGGATCGGGGTGAACATCCCTCCCTCCCTTCCTTCGGGATCGGGGTGAACATCCATTCCTTCCTTCGGGCCCGGGGTGAACATCCCTTCCTTTGGATCCAGGGTTAACATCCCTTCCTTCCTTTGGATCCAAGGTTAACATCCCTTCCTTCCATCCTTCCAATTCAGGGTTAACATCCCTTCCTTCCTTCCTTTGGATCCAGGGTGAACATCCCTTCCTGCCATCCTTTGGCTCGAGGGTTACAGCACCTTCCATTGTCCAGCTTCAGGGCTAACAGCCCTTCCATCGCTCACCTCGGTCGGTAGCAGCCCCCTCCAGTGGCACACGCGTCCCTGGCACACTCTGCAGGTCGCTGGGGCTGGCATGAGCAATGTCACCCTCACCACACATAACCTGTGTCTAAGACAGAGCATGGACCTGCTGAGTAACTTCCCACCTGCCCTTTGAATCCTGGTTCTAATTTTTTTCAAACTTCGTTCAAAGTGACATGAAGTGAGAAAGCACTGCAGCCTGTCAGGATTCAAACATTTGGGTTTCTGTGCTCTGTAGAGAGGCAAACCTCGAGTCCAGAGGGTGCTGGCACTGCCCAGGCTCCCCAGGAATGGGCACGGCCCCGAGGCTGCCAGAGCTCCAGAAGCGTTTGGAAACCCCCCCCAGGGATCCCAGGGTGGCATTGTTGGGGGTCTGGGCAGGGCCAGGAGCTGCACTGGACAATCCTGGTGTGTCCCTTCCCACTCGGGATATTCCATGATTCTGTGAACCATAACAGTCATTTGAGCCTGAAATTTGAGGATTTAAATCTGTGTGTGTCAGCCCTCTGATATGTTCTCTTTCCTGTTCTCTCCTGGTTTTCTGTCTTGTCTCTATTTCCACTTACCTCAGTTTGAATTTATTGACTTACACATTTCCCCACGTTTTCTTCCCCTGACCTTTGTCTTCACCCACTTCCCTGGCCGAGTTCCCAGGGTGCCCTGGCTGAATCCTCATGTCAGATCTTAGGTACAGTTTTAGTCTGTGCTAGGCAAGGACTTTGTGGCTGAAGCTGTGGCAGTGATATAAAAATCAGCTTTTCTTCATACCATAAAATCTTTATTTCCTGTTTTTTTTTATTATTCACTTTACCAACAGAAAGGAAACCCGTGGCAGGATGGTGCTGTGCTGCCTCATCCATGTGCCCTTTATTAAGATCATGGAAATTCTCTGTTCCTCAACAGGTACCTGTGATGCTTTTATTGACAGACACCCCAAAAACACATGGGACGTTTTTCACTCTTCTGCACAAAGCATTGCAATCCTCAGAGTTTGCTGAGCACAACCTGGGTGAAAGGCCCTGCTGTCCATGACAGGCAGAGCTCAGCACTTCCTCCAGGCATGTCCTGAAGTGGTACCTTCTCAGGAAATTATTTTAAAGATTGCTTTAACACTTTTTAATGTGAGTTAACAATAAGTTAAATACGTAGCAAATAGGGTTTGCAGTTAATGCTTCAGATTTCCTCCGGAGGCAATGAATTTTTTTCTGAGAGCCCAGAAGGTCACTTGGGTAACAGTAAAAGTGAAGTTTTTCATACATAAGGAAATTGAATTTTCAGAAGGAACTCATCAATGTTGTCCAAAAAAGCACTTTTTCTTTCACAGGGGCTGTTCTCATCCGTCCGGATGTTCCTTTCCCATCAATCACTTACTCTGATGAGGAAATAATGCAACAGCAGATGTGTCTTGGAAAACCCAGTGTTTTGCATGGCTACAGGTCTTTGTTTCAGGGCAGGGAATTTATTTTCACTTTCTTAGCAGAGTAGCTCCATCCTTGAAAGGCATAAACCTGATGGACCTGAAACCTCCCTGCAAACAAAAAAGGAGGAGAAATACAACGAGCATTAAAATTTTACAGTCTTAAGCTGGTGTCTTCATTTCTAGGCAGTTTCCACAACATCAAAACACCAGGAATGATAATCATGTTGAGATGGAAGTTAAAACATCTTTCATTCCGACAGGCTGCAAATGAGTGTTTTAGTGCAGGGAGGAGCCAGATGAGTTGATGGCTTAGCCAGGGTTTCTGCCCCAGGCTGTGAGGTACCAGCAGCTCAGGAGATGCTGCAGGATCTCCTGGCCTTGGGGGAAGGTTGGCACTGGGGCTGAAGGGCGGTGGATTTTCCTCTCTGTGTCATCTTTCACAAAGTGCTTGAGGACCCACCTCTGCCGATACTTTCCTGTCAGGCAGAACTGAGTACTCTTCCAAAGCATTCCTGCTCAAGCAGCCTTTAAAGAGAAGGTCCCAGGAAAACAGGAGATTTCCCACTATTCGAGCTTTTTGATAACATCTTTGTTCTCATCTTCTCTCCTCCAGTGACCTCTGGCTTCATCCCCCTATTCCTCCATTGTCTTTACATTCAGCTGCTTTCCTGGTTCATCTCTGTCCCAAAAGTGCTGCAAAAGGAGTGTGACATTTGCTGCTGTTCCTGTGCCCACTCCTGTTCCTGCCCTGGACCTGTTTGCAGCTCTGGGACAGAGACCTGACTTGGATCTGTGCAGTGCCTGGCCTTTTGGGGAGCAGGCCTTTAAACCTTTAAGAGGGTCTAAGTAAGTTAAATAATAGAACAATAGAGCCCTGGGTGACCTGTCAGGCACATCCCTGCCTTTTCTCTGGAGCAGACATCCTGCCATTAAGCTGCTTAGCATCCTGAGTGTGTGCATAATCCATTTGCCTGAACTGTGCCACAGGATCCCAGTGTGCCATTCTGTCCAGAAATACAAACTGGGAAGTGACAGCAAGTGGGAATGACAGGTACAAGGGGCACCATTGGGAATTAAAGAGACTTGCTCCTGGACAGGTAAAAATCCTGCTCTATCCAGACAGCAGCAGGTTGGGAGACTGGAATAAGTCTGTGGACAGAATTTTTGGAGAAGTGTGGCTCTGGCTGAAGACAGATGTGTGAGTCAAACAGAAAGAGGAATTGCAGTTTGTGTGTTGTGCCAGCAGTTTCTTTGTGTGGCTGACACTTTCTGTCAGCCAGGTGAACCTGGTGAGGTTCCTCCTCACACAGGTTTTGGCTGTGGACACTGATTTTCAGAATTGCCTGAATGTGCTGGATTTATTGAGAAAGCTACCAGCACAGCACAAATTACCCACGAGTAACTTTGGAAGCCAATGACCAATTACCTCAATGAGTGGCTATTTGCATAATGCATTCCCAATTATGCATGCGGGTGTGATAATTGCATGCACAACTGCTGTGAGTGATTGCAGGTGCAGCAGCAGGGCTGTGCTCACATGGACTGCACAAACATCTGGGTGTGAGCAGCAGTCACACCAGCAGCACAGGGCTGCTCCACAGCCAGGGATTTCAGGCTTTGTTTTGTCCTGGGAAGATCCTCCCCCATGGATCACTCCTGGAATTGCACATGTGCCCCATGAGAGATGAACCAGCTCTTCAGCAGCAAAGGCTGTTGTGGTTCACCCTTCCTGTTTGTGACAATATGGAGGCAGATGGGAACACCTGGATGGTTTTATGTAGGGAATTCTGTAATAAGGAGCTGAAACGACACCCAGCAGTGTTTCTAAAGCAGGTCAGTCATTGCACATGCTATTTCGTCTCACTTCTCTTATGTATTATTAATTGGGAAGCTTTTCCTTGTGGTTGATGTATCTTTCCCCAAATGATCTGTTATGTGACTGTTTCATTAGGAGGGACTCTAATCTCATTTCATCACTTTGCAAGGAACCCCCCAAAGCTCCTTAGAAAGCCAAAGCTCCTTAAAGACAATTGAGGAGTTTCATTGCGAGCCCATCATTTGTGTTTATTGCAAGAGTAAATGTGGTAACACACGGAGCATGAAACTCCTGTCCACTCCAGTCCTGTCATGTGCTAATGGATGAGCGACCATGGAAACATTTCTTTGCATTTACTGAGACCAGAAGTGGTGCCCTGCCTGCAGTCAGGCCCCTGCTCTTCCCAGCACCCTGGAGCAGAGGTGCTGCACAGCTCTCACACATGTAGGCTTAGCTCGGGTTTAAGAGCTGGATTTGCAATTCCTTATGACTTCTCTGGGCAGCAGAGAGTTCTTTCTTCCCACCCCCTCAGCTGCTGCTCCCCATATGCCCAGCTCAAAAACCAGCTCCCTTTTCTCACCCTTAGCTGTCCACTGTATTTTGACCATGTTAAAGAATTCAATATTTCTTTTTAAGTACTTTTTTTCCTGGGTCTGGTTTGTTGAAACCTTCTTAGTGTGAAATTAACTTGGGAATTCCTGGATCTGATGAGGAATTGAGCTGACATCTGTAGCTCTACAGATCTGCTCTGTAGAGAGAAATCCCTAATTGGGTGTTCCTTGGCAAACTAAGATCTTTTTAGCTCAGTAGTTCTGTGCATTAACATTGGATTTCACATCTCAATGACTGTGGTTTGAGGATTGTTTCCTGATTCAGTGTGAAATAAATGATATTCCACTGCAGTATGTAAACTCACATATTTAATATCTTCACTGTATGTTTGCTGCATTGTGACATGTTTAAAAAACCAAACACACCGACCCCATCCTATCTACTCTGAGACAAAGGTCTGTGCTCAGGAAAGAGCAGCGTGAAGGGCAAAGGTTTGTGCTCAGGAAAATGCAGCATGAAGGTGAAGCAGGTAGAGCAGCTGCTTTGTCCTTCCCACATGTGGGGAAGGATCAGAGGCTGCTGTAAATCCATTTTACTCAAGGAATCAGTGATGTGCAACAAAAATCTTGTGCTCACGGTCAATGGATACAATGGGAATTTGGAGACTTATATGTATTAATGAATATATTGTGGTTGTATTGGGGGGCTGGGCAGGACTCTGCAGCAGGTACAGTGGAAAGTCTGTTTTAACAGGAATAATTTAAACTGGAAGCTTGTTCCCTGTGTGTATGGGTGGGTGACAGTTCCTGGAGCTCGTGGGAGCCCTGGGCTGGGATGGACACAGAGGGACCTGGGGTTTTCCCTCTGGAGTTACCATTCAGGAGGTGTTGATTCACACACATGGGCACGGCCTGGGCTCCTGCTCCGGGAAATGAGGGCTCCCAGGCTTTGAATTTCCCTCTCTTGCCTGGTGTGGCTGGAATCTCTCAGTGCCCACAGTCCCCATGGTTTTTCTCCCTGGAGGAAGCACAGCCACTGCTCTGAGAACTGTATTTCACATGGCATAGCCTGAACTGTAGCTCCATTAATACAAAGATAAACAGAATTTAAATTCAGTTTGACCTTCTGTGGCAGCTGTGACAAAGCATGGCGTGTTTGAAGTCTGGATACAATTATTTGGAATTGCTAAACACCACACTTCAATCATGACCTTTAGCTGGCACTGAGGCCAGAGGAGGGCCCTGATTTTAACTTCTGAACTGCAAATCACCCCGTTGGAAAGAGACTTCAGAAGCCATTATAATCACAGGCAATGTTTGAAAGTGTGTGGAAGCTATAAGCAAAATATTTATTTTACACACTTGTCTGCATTTAAGCCATAAATCTGTCTACTATGAGAGTGTTTTACTGGTATAGAGAAGACAAGTAAGCTGAGATCATAGCAGACATGTCCTATAAGGCTTTACTGAAAATCATTGCTTTTTAATCCCTTTATCCCTGTTATTTCCTACCACTGTGAAAATCCAGCAGCAGGGAAAGCTGGCACAGTGTAGGACAGATGCATAATATGTAATGCTAAGCAGGGAAAAATCCCTCTGTTTGTCTAATGCTCCAAACACATTAGAAATGTCAGTGCTAGTGCTGGGTGTCCTACATAAACACAAATAAATTATCAATACGCAGCTGAGTATTGCAAACCTTGTCTGATGTAGTGTCTTGATACCAATGAATGATCTTCTAATTAGTCAGAGGAAAATGTCCCTGCTCATGGCAAGGGGTTGGAACGAGATGATCCGACAGGTCCAACCCAAACCATTCTCCATGATAATTAAAATCACCCAGAAAAGTTGACTTGCATTGTTTCTATGAAGTGCAGGTACCACATGAGTGGTGCCATAAAACTGAATTGTGTACTTCAGGTGTACAACACCTTTGATTCTTTATTTTCCTTGCATTGTTTTTTCCCTGCATAAGCACTGAAAACCTGCTTAGGCAGTGGGATGGAGCCAGAATGTCCCGAGGGCATCTGGAAATGTTCAGGTGCATGATTGCTTCTGTGTCTCCACATTAAAGCCTCCTCGTGGCTGGGACACAAATTGAATCAGCTGAGCTGCATCCTCTCTGTCTGGAGGAGAGGGAGCCCTGGCAGCTGGCTGGGCAGGGCACTGGTGGAGAATGTTTGTACAAGGTGAGGATGGGTGGATGGAGAGAGCTCGAGGAGGGCTCCTGGCAGGAGCAGAGGCTCCTTGTGTTTGGGGAAAATCACAGTTTGTAGGAATTGTCTCTTCCTCTCATGTGCCCTTTGAGAGGGAATGTTTGTAAGTGCAGCGCTGTGTGTGAGAGATTTGCATGAGCAACAACAGCAGTGGTTTCATCCCAAAGGGAATCCCAGCAATTCCTGCTCATCCTGCCTGGCTGGGACAGAGCCTCAGCCCAACACCAGCTGCCCTTCATTGCCTTAGGGAGGCATTAGGGGCACCCCAAGCCTTTGGCTCACCGAGTGTTGGATCAGAAAGATCAGAAACTGTGTGTTTCTCTCTTGCTGCCCAGAGAAGCTGTGGCTGCCCCATCCCTGGAGCTGCCCAAGGCCAGGCTGGATGGGGATTGGAAACCTGGGATGGTGGAAGGTGTCCCTGCCATGGCAGGATGAGCTTTAAGGTCCTTCCAATGCAACCATTCTGGGATTTCATGATTCTGTGATTCTCCTGCTCTCCCAGGGAGGAGATTGGATTGATGGGCTCTTCTGACATGCTAAGCATAACTCAGTTCCTGTTGGAATCAGAGGTTTTATTGTCCAGGCAGGAGAAGTGCAGCAGGGCCTGAGCTTTGCTCCCACCTGGAGGGACAGGCTGGTCCTTGCACAGCCAGCCCAGTGTTCCCTGCATCCATCCCCCCTGCTCCCACCACTCCTCTCTCACCAGCCAAGGTTATCAAACTGCTATTTATGCAGTTCAGGCTGCAAATTGGAGCTAATTACCATGTGCACAGCCTCTTCCCCGTGTTATTGACCATGGAGGACAAAGCCTTTGAGCTGCCTCTTCCTCTCTCACCCTGCTAATGCTCCCTGTGATTTCCTGGCAGCTTTGCCAGAGCAGCTCCCAGGCTGGAGCACAGCTCTTCCAAAAGGGCAGCTGGAGGGACACAACCCCAACTGGATAAATTAGAATTTATCTGATCTTTTAATCTAGGGCAAGAGAACATATGGAGCGTTGTAGCAGAGTCAATTTAAGATTTGACAACAAAAATATGGGTTCTTTCAGCCATAATAATTTAAAACAGTGCTTCATTTTTGTGCTGCTCCTGACATACAGTAGAGACTGTGAGAGACTGACAGGTTCTGGGGCTGTTCTCATCCCACTTTAAAAACATGGGCCTTAGGAAATGACTTTGTACCCAACCAACAAGCAGATTTCCAATTATTTTACTAAATAAATACAAGTATTCTGTAAAAGCAGCTGTGACTCTCAGAAGGTATTTTTCCATGAGGTAAAGTCAATCAAAGGGAATGTGCAGCTTTCAGATAATGTTCCAGGAATGAATGCTCAGAGCAGAGCTGTGATGCTGAATCCTGGAGCAGAGGAGCCCTTGGAGCCCCCTCTGCCCCTGGCTGTTCACAGCTTCCTACAGGCTCCAAGTTTTATTGAGTGTTTATTTTTTTATTCAAAGGGATAGAGACACTTTACAGCCCATCAGTGACTGTTGTGTTGTGTTTCAGCACCGTCCCCATTCGTGGCAGAGGCTGATGTTTGATCCTGGAATGGTTTGGGTTGGGAGGGACCTTAAAACCCATCTCACCCCACCCCTGCCATGGCAGGGACACTTCCACCATCCCAGGGGCTCCAAGGCCTGTCCAGCCTGCCCTTGGGCACTGCCAGGGATGGGGCAGCTTCTCTGGGCACATCTATGGAGAACCAACACCTCCAGAGCTGAAAACGTATTTTGCCAACTTGAGAAGTTTGTGGCAGGGCTGAGAGCTGAACCCAAAGATTTTGAGTTACCAATCCAAGCCTGGTTGATCACCCAACCCTGGGAGTAATCAAAGTACTTGGAAAGGTTTTTTGTGTGTAGGGTGGAGCCGTGGCCATGTGCTGCTGAGCAGAGCTGCCTCCCCTGGCCTGGCTGCCTATGGCTTCCACATGGCAACTCCAGAGGAGGCTGCTGGCCAAGGACCCTCTGTCCTGGTGTGCTGGCCCATGGGGGACTGTCCTTCATCCCAGCAGGGTCACTGAGTACCCACACGTCAGGTGCTGTCAAAATCCTACACCAAACCCCTCCACTTTGGACCTGGAAATCCATGCAAGGAAGCCAACAGGAGCCCTGGTTGTAGATGAGGAATGCCAGAGCCCAGGCCAAGGTGAAACCCAACAGAATGGTAAAATATCAGTGAGTTTCCTGTGTATTTTAAAAGCATCTACTAGAATTTAACAGAGCATTATCCCTCGCTGAGGAATGATAAGATAGCTGCAAGAACAGCTCCTATACACCCTACTCCTATAAAATTGAATTGGTTTCATATGTACTACATTTTAAAGGCTTTTTAGACTTATGGATTTATTTAAAAAGAAAAAAAAAGAGTTTATTCTTGATGTCTTGAGCACATTATTGCAGTAACCTCACTGCTGGACCACAGCTTTGGCACAACACACACATCCATAATGAGGGACTGCCTGTTCTAGGGAGGTTTTATTACAAAAGAAAGTGCACAAGTATATTAGGAAGAAAGGGGGAAAACAGAGAAGTCTATTTTTTTTGGCAAAGCCTTGTATTGTAGATCTCATTTCTCTGGTTGCAGCTGCCTTAGGCACCCATTTCAGCGAGCTGCTCTGTTCTGCTTAGCTGTAGATGCTTCCCAAATTTCCTCTTTGGTGAAACAGGCATTTGTGCAGGTTCCCCATAAAAATGACTGATTTGGGTTTTACCAGGAGCTCTGGCTCTTCTCCACTACAAGAAAGAATTGCATTTATGGAGAGGTTTATCAAGATGGGAATAGTGAAACAAACATTTTAAATGTCCAGCAGAATCCTCTGTCTCCCCCCAAACAAGCCTCCCTGGGCAGGAATTTCAGCCATTCTGGAATGAAAGCCTCCTGAAAGGAATCTATTTCCCTGTAGGACTGCCCAGCTTTCAGCCCTGCTTCTGGGGGAAGGTAAGAGAGCTCTGTTTTCATTTACTATTTATGAGATGTGCGTTCCTATTGCCAAGTGACCACAGGATTCGGTGCTTTTAAGAATCTGCAAATGAGATGAAGCTCATTATTCTTTAATGTGAAAGGGATTATTGCAATGGGAGTGCAGGGATGTGTGACCTCAGAGATGGCTCTTGCTGGGGGATAGATTTTGAGGCTTTTGCTTCAGGAAGCCAATAAAGAACACAGAGTATTTCCCAGTTATTCTGCCCAGCATCTAAAATCAATGTTTATTAGGAATAACAGTAAAGGATATGTTTTTTTTTTAATTGCAGACTGGGACTTGTAGGAAATTGCCCTCTGTGTGTGCATTTTACTGTGCAGTGTTGAGAGAAATGCAGGGGCACGTTTCCAAAATAAATCTTTTTATTCATAAGTGAAAATTCCTCATTATCCATTCCTGCCCCACACATCAGAGCTGATCTCAGGGTCCTGAGGGACAGCAAAGGCTGGAGGCACAAATGCAGCTTTTCCCTTGGATTTCTGGGTGCCAGGGCTGCCCTGAGCCCCTGCCCCCAGCCCTCCCTGCAGGTCACACACAAGATTTCTGCATACCCTGAGGATTTTTCAGTGTCTGTGTGAGACAGAGCTGTCAACAGGTGGCAAAGGCACTGCAGCTGTGGGAGGGGGCACCTGATTTAACAACGTGTCTGAGGCAGCTCCAGCTGTGACAGAAAAGTGAATTTAAGGGAAATATCAGAACTTTGCTGCATGTGGGAAGGATCAAGGCACAATGAGCAACTGCTGAGCACTTTCTGGAGGCCTGGGAGTCACATCCCTGCTCCCCCAGCAGCCTGGGATGTGCAGGGAGCAGGCCCAGGGCAGTGCCCTCTGCACAGCAAGGCAGCAACTGGCAGAATATCCGTGGGGATTTGCTGACCAGCTGCCAAGGAACTCACACTTGCAGTCCTTCGGTGCTTTTTAAGACCCCAGACTAATTTCCTTCCCTGTGTTCCTGCTCTCCTGAGCTCATGCTCCACAAACACAGTAATTGCAGGCATTTGTTTTGAGCCACACAAGCCTGAGCTCCAGAGCAAGTTTTATTTACTGCAATTATATCTGGCAGGTAATTTCTAGTAAACCCAGGGAAATGATTAACCTCCCACTAAATTCATGAACAGAAAAATAGGGCAAATTGATCAAATAAGCTGTTTCCTACATAATAAAAAAAATATTACAAATATAACATCCTGGAACAGAAATAGCTCTGATGAAAACATAAAGACAAGCAGGAACCTGCTAGAGGCATCTGTGCAGAGTTTTTAGATGGGGATTCATTTCTAGCTTATCTCCTAACCATGAATTATTATTATTTTACCCATTCCTGGTGGTGGAGCTGCTTCAGCTGTGCCCATACCTTGTGTCACAGAGTGACTTATGTCACCTAAAGAATCATAAGCAAAGATATTAGCAAAGGGGGATTTAATTTAAAATTGTCAGAGTGTGATTGAGCAAAGTTTGATGGCAAGTTTTACTCTATTCCTTACTGCATGGATGAATTCTGCAAAGGAAAATGGAGTTAGAATTGATTTAAAGTGATTTACACAGAGACTAAAGAGCCAAAAAGGTCAGGGAGACCCTCCTGTTGAGTCATGAGGTGCAGAGTGGAATTTCTGTCTCATTTGAGTTTGAATAAGAGGCAAAGACAGCCTGGGACATGAGAGCATCCATTTGGACAGGTTACAGAGTGCTGAAGCAGAAGTGGCAGGTTTTGTGTCCCATCCCACAGGACACCTGCCACTGCTCTGGTGGCTCTGGGAAGGTGAACCAGCTTTGTTTTGTGTTGGATTGCCAGGGGACACCCCTGGCACCACACTGGGCTGTCAGCACTGCTGTCAGGAGCTGAGGTGCTCCTCCCTTGGGCACTGAAATAAATTGGTTTTGAAGTTGCACTACAGAGGTTCAGATTGGATATCAGGAAATAATTCTTCACTGGAAGAGTGGTTGAGCACTGGAATGGGCTGCCCAGGGCAGTGCTGGAGTCACCTCACTGGAAGTGTTCAAAAGGTAGATGCAGCACTTTGAGATGTGGGGTGAAGGTTAGATTTGATGATCTTTAAGGTCTTTTTCATCCTTAATGACTCTGTGGTCTTGGGTGATAAATAGCACACTGAAGGAAGCTTCCAGAACCTCCACCTTAACTCTGTCTTTTATGACTTTTAGGTACATTCCCTATTTCCCAGTATTTCCACATCATACAGAGTTGTGTTATTTGTATCTCTTCCTCTCATCCAGGCTCCATCCTTTTGAATGCTTGACCAGATTCATGATGAAATAAATTCTGTGTATATTGCTAAAGTTTATTCTGCTGCTGAAACATTGCACAGAAATCTTTTGTCTGTCCTGAAACTTCTGACAAATCTTTGCTTCTTTTAAAATAACCTTTGAAATGTTTTTCATCCAAACGAGTGAAATAGCAAGAATAATAGATGTTGTAGGATTTGTAGCTGCTATAGTTTCCTGCCTCTCCAAATGCTTTTGGAAATGCTGATTGATTTGTAACAAAGCTTGAAATGTCACCAGGAGGAATGAATGAAAAATACACTGCTCTAATATATGTTGAAGTTGAAATTGGCTCAAAGTTTTAACCTTTGGAGGTTCTTTTTTTCCTTTTCTTCCTTTTTTTAACTTTTCACAGCAGTCAAGGAGTTGGAAAGATAACCAGGAACAAAATGCAGAGAGAGGAAATGAATAAATTATACTCTTATTTTTGGCACATTTACAAGAGAGACATTTTAAAACTCCACTTCAGTGACAAAAGAAAGGATTGCTCTACTTAAAATAAAGCCTGTTGCCTGTGGTGCAGAGGGATGCTGTGCTGGTGAGGTCTGGTGGGTCCCTGGCCTGGCTCAGAGGGAGAAAAGCCCTGAGTGTGCTCACAAACAGCCCCAGAGCCTGCAGAAGGGGCTCTGCTGGGGCTGTCCTGGGCAGGAGGGGCAGGAGGGGCAGGAGGGGATCATTCCAGGGGTGGGGATGTGCTGGGAGAGCAGGAGCCACGTCCTGGCAGTGTTTCCTGCCCAGCTGGGTTTGTTGGTTCAACTGGCAGCGCAGCGTCTCAGTGAGCTGGGCTGTGTTTGGGCAGCAATAATGACAAGGCTTTGCCTGCTCTAGAATTTGCAGTAATTGGAACTGCAGGATGAGGTAAACATGGTTTGGAACCCACCCAATTTCAGATCCAGCACCATGACCCTTCAGGGACACTGAGGCTGCTCCAGGGCCACCAGCTCCTCTGTTTTGTCCCTTTCTCCATGGTTGTGCTCCAGTCCCCACAGTGCTCAGTTTGTCACTCAGGTTAGAAATGTCTGCTGCTGTCTAGGGTTTGCTGCTTTTCATTTTCCTGATGAATTTACTCTCTGGAGTATAAAACATAATACCAGGAGCCTCGGGACCTGTCTCACTGCAGTCAGTCTGTGCTGGAAGATGTGCAGCAGCTGGAGCTGCAGTGCTGGGAGGATGTGACTCCTTGGGCCTTGCTCTCCCACCTTCCTCCTCAGCAGCCACTGGCATTTGGGCAGGTTTAAAGCCAAGCAGGAGCTGAGCAGTGAGTGGGACCTGAGTGCATTTTGTTATCACTGAGAGCCAGAGAGGTGGCTCGTCCCTGCCTGACAGGACCTGTGGGGTTCCAGCTCAGCAGAATGGTGCAAAACTGCTGACAAATGTGGTGTGCCAGCTTTGGCCCAGGATTCTGTGGTGGAAACCAGGGCCCTTTTCTTCCTCCAGCTCCCTCTTCCCCTGTACCAAGAGCTGTTTCCTGTGAGGAGAGATGAGAGGCTAGAGATGAGAGGCAAGAGATGCTGAGCAAAACCAGGTAAGAGCAGGAATAAAAACTGCAGGTTCTCAAGTTCCAGTTGACTCCAGTATCCTGAAGCTTGCTGCCCCACTGGAGGAGGAGTAACCCCAGCTGATACCGTGGTGTGTCTATGGAAGCCAGCGTTGGAGGAAGGTCAGGAGGGAGCTGCATTGCAAATGAATGAAATGAATCCTGGAGCAGTAATTACAGGGCTCTCTCACCTTGTTCCTAGACATGGTTTTTTTAGCAGAAAAAGGCTTGAGATGAATCCACCTATCTCATTGCAGCCTCATGATGTGTTTGTTCAACATAAAAAATCGATGTTGAACTAAAATTTTGTGGGGAAGGAGAAGGTCCATGGGGATTACATTCCTGTTCAGTGCAATTTCATGTTTTACTGCTGCATAGCCTGGCTGGTTAATAAGGTCTCCTTGAATGGGAGTCTGTATTATTGCTGTGCTGGTTTGTGAAAATCAATCCTTGTAAATTTATTGGCGGCCACGTGCTCTCTTTGCTATCGTTGTAATTGGGGCTGTTGTTGATTGACAGCAGCCAATAACCAGAAGCACTTTTGCAATTCTGATCCCCATCAAACACCAAGGGCAGGGAGTGTCCTTGTGCCTCACACTCTTCCCTGGAGCCTGGATCATTCCACAGATTACTGGGATGAAGGAACTTGTCTGGAATCGAGGGGAAGCAGCTGGGATGGCAATGGAAGGGCTGTGCCTTTGGCTGAGATATCAGGATAAAATCCAAATCCATCCCTTTGGGTTAATGAAATCCTTTCTCCCTGGATCTAACGTGAGCCCACTGAAGCACCTGGCAGGAATTCTTCCTCTGACTTTGTGTTGGGATAATGGAGAGTTAAATGATAGTTTTGTACTTGGCTGGGGAAGGGTGATAAGGAGAGGAAAATTTGCATCCTTTGGAAGCAGCACATCCGTTCCCTGGATTCCTGTCTGGGCTTTTTATCTGATCTGGAGAAGGAAAAGAAGATGACTTCAGAGAAATCAGAGTGTGATGTTAATCTGGGAAGTCTGAGTGGGGCAGAAGCAGCCTGCTGGAAGGGGATCAGTCCTGGCCTTCCCAGACCTGCTGGCTGAGGGATTTCGGGAACAGCCAGGGGAGCTCCTCTGGCAGGCACCAGGCTGGCTCCAGGAGAACTCCATCCTCCATGGTTTCAAACCCTGACTCAAGTCACTCATGGCACCTGATTATCTATTTAGCTCCCAGCATCTGATTGAAAAGGTTTGATTACTGAACATGAATTTGTATTAATTTGGTTAGGGCACCAAAACTAATGGCATTTATAGGAATTAGCTTTGGATATCAAAATGTAAGTCTGAGATAAAACCTCCACCTTTCTTCTTGTAAGAACCACCTGCTACAGATTTGACCTGTAGGAACTCAGTTCAGTATGTGGTGCTGATGAAAAACAAATTTGCCTTTACCTGCATACATTAAATTTCTCTTCCCTTGGCTGATAATCCTCTGCATGTTGGCATTCTGACTGCTCTAAAGAATTTTGAATTAATGTTGAAATTATTCATTTGAGTGGTAGGAGCATCTGTTCCAGTGTTATATCCGTGTCTGGTATTTCTTCATTATATATGGGATGATGCACTAGAAAGGCACTTGAGATGCAGGTTATAAAAATACCACAAAGGCAGGGAAGGCATTTATTGAAGAGTGCTCTGTGAATTCGGATGCATTTCCTTTAGGAACAGTCACACACAGGGGGGTGATGTTTAGTGTTGGGGCCACAGGGGTTAATTTGGGAATGTCTGCAGAGGGAGCAGTCGCTGGTAGCTGGTTCTGACGTGGCTGTGAGCCAGGGAATCTCAGCTTTGGTCAGTGGGAGCTGGGGTTCAGAATGGGCACCTGGAGCACCACAGGGCTGGGCTGGGGGAGCCTGGGGAGCCCCAGGGGGAAGGGCTTGGGTCAGTGTGTGACACACAGGGCTCACTGGGCACTGGGGGCAGCGGGCAGGGACAGGGGAGGCACCAGGAGGGGATGGAAGGGGGACCCTGAGCTCCCAGGGGTACCAGGAGGGTATGGAAGGGGGACCCTGAGCTCCCAGGGGTACCAGGAGTGGATGGAAGGGGGACCCTGAGCTCCCAGGGGTACCAGGAGGGGATGGAAGGGGGACTCTGAGCTCCCAGGGGTACCAGGAGGGGATGGAAGGGGGACCCTGAACTCCCAGGGATCCCTGGCAGGACCAGACCCAGCTGTGCTGGCAGGGACCTGCAGCCTGCAGGGGCTGCCTGTGGGTTCAGTGATGCAGGATGAGGGGTGATGTCCCCTGGGCTGTGCCAGTGCCCTGGGTGACTCCAGGGACAATGTGACCACCACAGCTCCAGGCTTAGGAGCCGTTTTCAGGGCTGACCACAAAACCCTTCAGCTCAGCTCAAACCCCACCTCTCCAAAGACAAAAGGCTTATCCTGGGTGTTGTGAGCTGTAAATCACTGGGCTCTCCTTGACTCTGGGGTCAGCTGTCAGGTTAGGGTTCAAATCAGCATCCTCAGGAACCCATTTTACTCTTGATCCTCTCAATCCCTGCTGGGGATAAAAGTCTTATCTTTAGTTATCAAATGATAGCAATGGCTCCCTTGGCTGTGTTCAAGCCCAGGTTTGTGCAGATATTGGATGAATTTTCAGAGGAACAAAGTGCACAAGAACTTGATTCATGGATGGATTTTGGCCTGTGTTTTATAGGTCTTCAAGGAACCACCAAAAAACCATTTTTTCCTGCTGTGTTTTGAAGTTTAACCCTATGGTACAGGAACTGTTGGCAGAAACTCAACTCTGAAGGAAATATGAACCATTTGTCAAGGAAAGGAGCAGCACATATTTTAGCCCTCCAGCCCTGCAGGCTTTCAGATATTACCCAATAAAACAAGCTCATCCACTCCTTCTTCTTGAAACCCCAAACCTAATTTTAAGTCTGTTTTCTCTCTAGAGCTCACCCTGTAACTTTTCTCCTGCTGGAAGGCATCCCAAGCCCAGGAGGCCTGGCTGGCTGGGTACAACCCTGCCCCTATTGCCCTAAGGCAAGCCCCAAATCCCCACCAGGAGCATCCCCCTGTCCTGTCCCACAGCTCCTCATCCTCACTCATTCCAGGCTTGGTGCTGGTTTGAGGAGAGGCACTTGGGGCTGGGAAATGGGGAAGAGGAGAACAAAGAAGGAGGAAATGGAAGAAGTCTGAGGATGAAGAGTGGAAGGGATTTTGCAGGAGGGTTTCTCATCTTTATCAACTTCCACGTCTCCTGCAGGATGCAAAATGCACAGCTGAGAGCCACTGATCTCCACAGCCTGAGGTTTTCTTGGCTTGGAATCCTGATCTGGGCCAAATTCCAAGCATTTGCTCATTTAGATGAGTAAATCTAAGAGAAATTAAAGATGAAGATGTATTATCAGTCTTAACTTCTGTGTAATACTGGTGCATGCCTATGATTTTGTCATTACATCAGTTCTTGAGATGTAGGAATTGCTCGCAGTAATTTAATTCTCGCTCTATTTTATTGCTTTCTTGTGTTGCTTCCTTGACCCTGGGTCTCCTTGCTGAGTTATAATACGTTTTTACAATTTTCCCTTGAATATCTGTGTCTTCAGGAATATCAAACATGGCATTTCCACTCCCTTTCATGTGGAACCAGCCATGAAAAGCCAAGACAGGGACAGTGCCTGGAGTGAGGCACAGGCAGGCTGGCTCTGGGGGTCACACTTTGAAATCATCTTTTTAAGTAAATGGGATTTTTTATCCAGCAAGCTCTAACTTTCATTCATTTGTTTTATCCCAAGCCAGTCTGGGTTGATTCAAAGCAAAATACTCTCACCATTTTTTTGGGGGGGATGTTAGTTGATGTTTTAATGATCTTGAGAGTTGGTTTCTGTGTCAGGAAGTGGCAGAGTCCCTGTTCCTGGAGGGATCTAAAAGCTCTGTGGATGTGGCACTTGGGGACAGGGGTGAGGGGTGGCCTTGGCTGTGCTGGGGGATGGTTGGGCTCACTGTGGGTGGATTTCTGAACCTGAATGACTCTGTGATTCTCTATAATGGGTCTGGCTCTCATGATATCCTTAAATAACCCCTCCTGTTGCCACTGCCAGAGGCAGGACAGGCTGCTGGGTGGCCACTGGGCTAATCCAGAAGAACTTTTCATACATTCTTATTTTAGCATCTAAAACTTGCATTCTAATAACTCTTCAGGCAGTGCTTTGGCCTCCTCCCCAACAGGGTGTCCCAGCCTGCCCAAGGACTGCAACATTTGCTCAAGGTTGTTTTGCATCCTGCCTTTCATCAAGTGATGCGCTTAATTAAAATCTACACTCCACTGGCAGTGGTGCAGCAGAGCTGAGTTCACATCCTGAGTTCTGCTCCAAAGGAAAACATTGTGGGAAATTGTGTATTTTATATCACTGGCCTTTATGTGGTGGTTAATAACCGTGGGTATTGGAGAGCAGCAAAATATCTCTAATACTCTGTCCTTTAAACAAAAGGATTTAGAGATTACCAGGCCATTAGGAACCCTCTCCTTTTTAGAGATCAAACAAAGGCTCACAGCTCTTGCTGTGCAGTTCAGAATGGGATATTTGACACTTCAGAGTTTTCCAGGCAGTGCTTCTGTAACATGTCATTGAGCACCTCTCCATCAGGGTGAGAGCATCATGGAGTGCACATCACCCAGAGCTCCCTGCAATCCCCACGGATCTCCCCACCTGCACACATCCCAGCCAGGGGAAAGGTGCTGCTGAGGGGGGGCAGCTGGGTGAAATGCACTGCAATGCAAGATTTCACTTGTTGGAAGCCTGGCCCAGCTCGTGCCCCTCAGCCCAGGCAGAGTTTGTGTTCCTGGAGAACCAGACCCACCCCCAGAGCCCCCCAGAGTCACCCAGGGTTCCTGGGCACTGGGAAGGGGACATGTCCCCATGGTGTCAGTGACTCTGCACGCTGTCCATCTTTGTCCCCAAGCACTTTGTCCCACCTGGCACTGCAGCAAAAAGGATCCTGGATTTGGTTCTGGGATGTGTCTGATTCTCTGAGAGCTGCTCTGCAGGGCCAGCATCCCTCAGCTGAGCTGTGGCATCACCTTCCTTGGGATGCACGTGGGAACAGCTCTGGAGCAGCAGGGACCTGGCATGGAGTGCCTGGGATGCAGCAGCATCCCTGGGTGATCAGACGTGCAGGATCCTCAGGGCATTCCAAAGGCTGTGTGTCTGTGAAAATTAACTTATTCCTGACTGTTCCCAGCTGATCTTTAGATTATCATAAGCCTAAATGCAGTTTGTAAATCTGCTCCTGCTGGCACCTGCGTCGATGCTGCCTGTGAGGTTCCTCCCAGGAGCTCTGACTGCAGTCTGGGGGTTTTTTAGCCCAAAAGCTCTGAGGGCTGGGTGGATTCTTTATTTTCTCACTTGGCTGGGATTAAGCAAACGCTGAGAGCTGCCCAGGCTGAGCCCAGGGACAGCCCTGGTGGCTGCTGGGCAGGGCAGACACCCAGCTGGGGATGTAACCCCAGAAATGATCCCTTCATCCTCAGCTGGGTGTTGGAGGGGCTTGGCTTTACTCTTTGCTGGCTCTGGCAATGCTGATGTGTTTGAGAGGCACCCTGGAGCCCTCAGTCCTTCCTGTGGGGTGCTGAGTGGAGCAGGGAGCTGCTGCTGCACTCCAGGTAAGGCTTGGAGCAGTGAAGGTCACTGGGATTTCACTGCCTGATCTTGCTGGCAATAAGTAAAACAAGTTTTTCTTTTTGCTGGCAGTGAGGGGGATGCCTAGAAAGACATTAAAAATAGCTACAGGGAATCTGCTGTGCTCCTTGCAGCTTCTGAATTGTTGTGCTATTAATAATGTGCTCCAGACATCCATGGAGCTCCCACCCCTCCCTGCAGTGGGTGTCAAGGAGCCGTGGATAACCCAGAGTTATCAAACTTGTGCTGCCATGCAGAACTTTATAGGGACCTGTGCATTTATATGCTGGCAGTAAGTACTTTAGTAGCAAGGACTTCATGCAAATGAAGGGTTATTGTGCTGTAACACTGTCAGATCATTACAATTTTCTGGTTTAATAACTCCTTGAAGGGACTTTAAGATCCCAAGTGGAATTTTAGATGAAAGGTGCCTGTTCTCTGCTCTGTGTGTCCCCCCTGCCTGGCTGGGCTGTCCCTAAATGCAGAATCTCTGTGCAGCCCCATCCATGCTCTCTGTGTACAGAATCATTTTGGTTAAGTAGAAGAAGTGATATTCTTTTAATTTAAATATTGTAACATCTGATACAGCTGCAATGCTCTGATATTAATGGCCCACTTGAGGCCAATCCTTCTTCTCAAAGGGCTTTTGGGTCACAAATTCATCATGCAGGCGTCAGGCAAAGGCTTATCATTCACTTTTTTTTTTTCCTGTGAAGGACAGATATTGATATTCTCCCAAGATGTGGAAATAGATCCCCTTATCAGCAGTGCTGAGATGCAGGCTGGGAGCTGACCAACAGCCCTGTGTAGTTCAGGCAGCTCTGCTTTTCCCAGGCAGCACTCAGGGAATGCTCAGATCTTACAGTTTCAGCCCAAAAAGCTGCATTTTTGCTGAGTTTTGTGTTCTTCCTTGCCTGTGTCCTGCAGGAGACACAGTTTGGTTGGGCAATGCGAGGTCCCATGCCTTGAAATCCCCTGGATGTTAGCTGGAAACAGGGACAGATGTCTTGGGCTGCTCCAGGGCCCAGGAGGAGCAGAGCAAGGGCTGCTTCTGGGCTCTGAGCTGGCCTTGGCTCAGCTCCTCTCCAGTCTCTGAGTGAGTGCTGAGGCTCCTCGTGCTTCCTTTTCCCAGCTGTCCTTCCATGTGCAAGTCTCTCATGCCAGCCAGGAGTGCAGTGGGACAGAAACCCTTTTTATTTACCTGTGTGCCACACCAGGCTCTTCCCTGTGCACGAGGCCCTGGTGACAGCAGGGATGTCCCATGGGCATCACCTCCCCAGGAGGTGAAAAAATCCTCCCCAGGAGCTGCTTAACACCACGGATGCCACTGAAAACCCAGACTGAAATGCTCCTGCTCAGCTGGGTGCTGCAGACCCACAGGGAAGGTGAAAAGCTTCCAGGCTGGAAGCTGCTCAGAGCTGTGGCAGGGCTTCCTCCCCTCTTTGGGAGGCAGGAATGCCAGAGGCACTGGAATCCTGGAGCCTCAGCCAGGCTGATAGAAAATGCAAGGCAAGGGATCATTAAAAACCCCAGGCTGTGTGGTTTTTGGGAGGTCCAGGAACGTTCTCCTGTGGTAGTGCTCCAGGTCTGCTTTAGAAAGTATCTAGTAAATGCCAGGAAAATTAATGCACTGCTTTTGGCTGCTGGGGCTCCAGTGATGGGTGGCTTGGAGCAGCAATGAGCAGGTCCTGGTGCTGCCAGCTGAGGTCTGAGCATGATTACATGGGGCAGAATTGATTGATTTTCCTTGTCTAAATTATTCACAAGCTTAGTCATTGCTTTTGGAGCTGATAATTTCACTGGGGCTCAGGACCTGCCATATCATGGCTTATAAGAAGTTTAACCATTAGTGAAGTCTTGGGCAATAAATCACCTTGGTGCTGTGCTGCTCCCAAATGTCACTGACTGAAACAGGAGAAGCAGAGGGGACTGGAACACAGAGAAGCTGTGGCTGCCCCATCCCTGGAAGTGGCAGCTCTTTCTCCACTTTTCCCTTCCCTGCAGGCAGTCCCATGAAATGATTTGGAATGTCTGAGACAGCAAATCTGGACTGGTCTCTAGGTATTATATCAATTTTAATATATATAGAAGTGTAATTCTGGTGACTTCACTGTGCTGTGAAACACATGCCTGCTGTGCTGGGCTTTGGAACATTTGGGGGGAAATTTCATTTGGTTGTGAGTCTTGGTTTCATGATCTCATCCAGGCTTTAGCAAGTGAAGGGTAAGGTTGTGTTCATCTAAACTCGAGGCATGCCTGAGTGTGGAGTCACCTAAAGCAGCTTTCCCTGGTGTGGCTGCAAGCTGAGCAGATCAGGGCTGGTTTCTGCACTTAACAGAAGGTCCCTTTAAAGGAATTTATCTACTTGGCAGCAAAAAGGACATTTAAAAATGCAGTGAAGAGTGTAAAAGTGGGATCCCTGATTTAGCAGGGCACTGGGGGTGTGTGAATGTGCCCTGTGTCCTGCCTGCTCATTAGTGGGATGCTCCTGTGTTATCCTGGGAAAACGTGGGGCTCCCACTCACAGAGCACCCCCACCCTGCAGCACCTCCCGAGCCTCTCCCCGTGGGCAGCAGGGAATTCTGGTGATGTGCAGCAATCAAACCCAGCTCCAGCCTGTGCTGGAGGCTGCTGAGAGGTTCCTGTGCTCTGCTGGTGGCTTTGGCCACGCTTTTGCAAAGCTGCCTTTCGGAGGTGCTTACCTCCAGAAATAGCACGAGGAAGAAGTGCTGCTCTCAAGAAATGGGGTTTCCCTCTGACAGCTGCTCTGGGATCGGTGCCTCAGGCTGGTGGGAGCAGGGAGGGGGGGCTGCTCTGCTGCTCTTCCCCTCTGAAGTTGTTGCAGTGTGTCAAAAAAGTGCTATTTTTTTTTCCCTGGCATACGGAGCGGAGCGTGCCTGCCTCCCAACGTGACCTATATAAAGACAGAGTCAAAGCTATTATTGTTCCATGCTGGAGGTTCTGTGTTTCTAGGCTTAGTCAGAAAAAAAAAACCAAAACCAAATCCAGTTTTTTAATGGACAATGAGCATGGAGAGCAGAATGCAGCCCCACCTGCCTCTGTGAGGATGCAGCTCTGGGTAATGCCCTGCAAATTCCTTTCCATGCCAAAGCTCAGAGCTTGGCTGATTTTTCTTCTCACAGCAAAAATAATAGTTTTCAAAAAGAGAAGGCTCTGGGGAGCCCTTAGAGCCAGCCCTTTCAGTGCCTAAAGGGGCTCTAGGAGAGCTGGAGAGGGACATTGGATAAGAGATGGAGGGACAGGACACAGGGAATGGCTTCAGGTTTAGGTGAGACATTAGGAAAAAAATCCTCCCAGAATCCTGGCACAGGTTCCCAGAGCAGCTGTGGCTGCCCCTGGATCCCTGGCAGTGCCCAAGGCCAGGTTGGACACTGGGGCTGGAGCAGCTGGGACAGTGGAAGTGTCCCTGCCATGGCAGGGGTGGAATCAAATGAGCTTTAGGTCTCTCCCATCCCAAACCATTCCATGATTTTCCCCATGTGCTGTGTTCTGCCTGCTCCTCCTGGACACTGCAGGTTTATTCCAGCACGGGGTCACCTGGAAAGCAGCTTTTTGACCTTGAGTCTGTCCCACTGCCACGTGTCCCTTTGGCCATCAGGTACCTCCTAATTTGCAGCTCAGAGCTTTGCAATTGCAATTTCAATGTATTTATTAGCACAGAGGATTTCTCCTGACAGTTTAATGGTGCTGATTCAGCTCTCTCATCAGAGGAAAACTGTTTGCTCTCCACCCAGAGCAGATGTACTCATCTGGATGTGAGGAACCTTTTTGGTCAGGATCTGATTCCGAGAGGTTTTCCAGCACTGCCAAACCCCAGAGAAATGAGCTAAAAGGGTAAAGGGTGTTTCTACTGATTTATTTCTGTGTGTTCAAAGGGAGGGAAAATCAGGAGAAGTGTGAAAGTAAGAACATTTCCTTAACGCCCATGGAATTGCTCTCTAATATTGGAGTTTATTGTGTAATCACAAGAGGGGAGTGGGGAACCTGCAGCAAAACTCCCTCACAAGGCTTTGCTGTAAATCTCTTGTCCTCTCCCAGCTTGGGATGTATTTGGAGCCCTTTAAGCAAGTTACAGGTTTACCTTAATTCCCTCTTATTTCTGTTTGCTCATTCTGTTTTATTATAGAAACACTTTTAATGTATATATATAATTAAAGAGCACTTTGTAACCTCCGTTCTTGCCATGGTTCTGAGAGGATCAAATTTCCCTTGCACTGAGAAATCCAATCCTTCCTTTCCCATTCCTGATTCTCCTGTAATGTTATCATTTAACCATAGGGTTCATACCAAGTTTGTCACAATTCTCTGCCTTAACTCCTCCCCTTCCTTCGTGGTCCCTGTGACAGTTTTGGAATTTGTCCTGGCACAACATTTTCATCCAGAGCCTTGACATTCCTCCAGCTCTTCCTGTTGTCTCTACATAATTAAGGAAGTTGAAATCTGCAAAGATGGACACTGAATCAACCCAGAGAGATAAAGATGTCTCCTCGTATTTATTTCTCCTGCAAGATATATTCTTTATAAATCCTTCATGGCACATTAAATATTGACTCTCCCTTGTCTCAGAGAACAAAATAATTGTGCATCCCCGAATTTCTCCTTCGAAAGCACACGATGGATGGCGGTGGCACTTTGCTCAATATTTAATTAAATCCAGTTAAAAAAAAAAAAGATAAAAACTGCCTGTGATATATGAGGAAGCAGGAAGTTCAAAAGTAGCAGTTTCCTCCAGGATGCTCTGTGGAGCATGGCTAACTCAGCTATTAGGGAACAGAGTTTGGGAATGCATCAATATTTAGGAACTGGGAGTGAAGAATCTGATTTTTAACAAATCCTCTCTATAGCCAGTGCAAATGTGGTGTTTAACTTGCTCTGATAGCCAGTTCTCCTTAGCCTGGGATGGTCCATGCCTGCCCCTGGGAATTCCCTGGGAATTCCAGCCTCTCTCAGCCTGCTGTTTGCTGAGCAGAGTCTTCCACCCCTTGGGAAAGGTGATTTTTCTGGTGTTTGAAGGGAAATAGGGAAGCTTAACTCATGCTGGAGCTCTCAGTCACCTTAAATTTTCCTGTAATTTATTCTTGGAGTGCTGGTTGAAGAATGGCTGGTCTGGAGCAAATGTAGAATTCCAATAAATCTGCTGCAAGTGCAGCACACTGGGACAGAAGTTACCAGGAGCTGCACTCCTGCTGGGAAGTTTGGCACTGCTGCCACCCTCTCCTTTGGCCTGGGGTTTGCCAGGGCTGTTCCTGGAGCTGCCTTCCTGCCAGGGCTCTCCTTGGAGGGGAGAAGCCCAGAGCCCCATCCTTGGAGCAGAGCTGGGAATATCTGCAGCAGTATTTATCTCTGGAGATGATTTTCCCACCAGAGGCAGCCTGCATTGCACAGGGAATGGAGATGGGATGCTGGAATGGTCTCTGGGTCCCTGTCTGTGCCAGGGGGTGCAATGTGAGGGTTCCTTCCAACCCAAACCACTCTGGGCTTCATGAGGAAAAAAAGCCAGCCCAGGTGATTCCCACAGAGCCATAAAGCAGCAGCAAGGTGAGGCATTGGGGGGCTGCTGCAGGAATTCTGGGCTCATGAGAGGGTGTGAGAGACAAAGGGCAGCTGTGGAATGCTTGGGATAAATCCCTGGAATTCCAGGCTGAGATCTCATCTCACACAAGTAAGGCCAGGCTTTGTGTGGTAGATTGAACCCAAGATTGGCTAAAACTGACATTTCACTTCCTCTTCAATCACAACACCTTGCTGGGAGTGTTTTAACAGTGGAATAATGTCTAATATTGAATGAAATATTCTCTTATTCTTCTTCTCAAGTGAAAGTAATGAATTAAAATAGAAATAATAAAAAAAAAAAGGAAGAAATATTCCCAGTGCTGCATCCTTTGAAAATCATATATTGGGACTTAACAAAACACAGGATTAACTTCAGTCTCAATAGTTTAGAATTTAATAAAATTTGGTTTCAGGAAAAGGTGGGGATCAGCCTCTGGGGCACAAACAGGCATTGCTTTGAAACTTTTCTTCCACTGCAAAAAGCTTTAAATGTGTGTTTTCCACAGAATTGGTTTGGAAAAGACCTTTAAAGCCCATCCAGTTCCACCCCCTGCCATGGACAGGGACCCCTTCCACTGTCCCAGGCTGCTCCAGCCTGGATTTGAACACTTCTAGGGATGGAAACGTTTCATTTTAGGATAATTCTGTGATTAAACAGCTCCTGCTCCCAGCAGGGTGTCCCTGTGGCACCTCCACCATTCCAGTGCAGTGTTTAAGGAGAGCAGGGATGCTGTTCCTAGTTAATAATCCCACTTCCCTGATGTGTTAAATTGTTAAATGAGTGAACCCAACTTCCTGCAAAGTGTGTTTTCAACCACATTTTATTCCTGCAATAGTGGCATATGCTGAAATCTATGGGGAGGAACTCAGTAAAATGCTGCCAGCCTGGGAGTTTATTATTTATGGCATTTTTGAAGGTTTTCATCTTTCTGGAGCCTGGAAGCAGATGGGCTTCTAACATTTGATTTCCCTGGATCCTAATTAAAGCTGGAAATGTTGATGTTAAGAAATTAAGTGACCATTACCTAATTTTTCTCCTATTAAGATTTTTTTAAAAAAATCTTTTCGCTCTCTCCCAGACTGTGCTGACTTGTTTGAATTCCCAATATCTTGATCGTGTTTTCTACCTCTTTTTCCTGTTTTCTGCTACCTTGTAACTGCTCAGGTCCTGTGAGCTGCTCCCAGTGCTTCCAGAGCAGATCTGCTGCCCTTTGATAGCAGCTCTCCAAACAAGAGCTCGTGTCAAAACTCATGGAGATCTACATTGGGCACTGGGAATGCAGCTGAAATACTTAAAGTGAAGAGATTGAAATAAAAAACCTCCTCTTCCCAGTACTTAGCCTGGCTGTTTACCTTTGGCTGCCCAATGCAGCTCTGGGCATTGTTTGTATAATGGAATATTGGAGGCTCTGGATAAATATTTAGAAGTTTCTGGATGTGCACACAGTTTTTAGCTGTGACTGGGAAAAATGGGAATCCTTTGGGCTGTGCAAGCAGAGGCTCTGGTGTTGCATCCCTTTGAGATCTGGCTGCTGATGTTCCCATCCCAGTCCTGCAAAAACGCAGGCCCTGCATGGAGGGGAAGGAAAACAGCAAATAAAATTTAATCTGCTAAGAATGAGCCCAGTCTGGGTAGTTTGCAAACAGCCAGGGAAGTGTGGAGCGAGTTGCAGTACCCTGGCTGCTGCTTGAGAGGATTTTTCCCTGGACTCCAGATGATTTTCCTGGTTTCCTGTGGGTTTCTCATGCCCTGTTCCAGGTGCTGGCTGCTCCCAGGTGAGCTTCCCACCAGGATCCCACTCCAGAGATGGCACCAGTGGTGAGCTCTGGGGATCCAGCACCTGAGCCCAGCTTAACCCAGGAGCAGCAGATTAACTCCCACAGGCTTCTCCAAATCTGCCCTTCCTGTGATCTGCCAGCATCATTTACAACCCCCAGTTTGTGTCCTCCAGGCTGACCTCTGAGCCTGCCTCACCTCAGCTGAACTCCCAGCATCTGACTGTGTTTACCCGGCTTTTCCTGACTCAATTCTCACCATATGGCGTTTCCTCTGCAGCTCCAGCCTCCACAAACTGCTCACAGGTGCAGGGAGCTCACTCTGAGCCTTTCCCCACCATTCCTGTGCCCCAGTGAATATTTTTATTGACTATTTTTATTTTACCCTCCGCAGCTCTTGGCTGTTTGCTGACTTCCACTCTTTTTTTTTTTTTTTTTTTGTAGCTGCACACTCAGGGCCTCTCCTTGCTAACACAGAAAATCGAATAATGGCTCAGGTCAGAAATACTCCATTTTATGACCTTTGCAAATCCTCTTTGCTTGTGGGTTTTATGGGATAAGCTAATGCTTTAGTGAGAAATGGTCTCAAAGCAGGGCCATTAAATAGTGCTTGTTTTTGACCTGTGCCATCCTTAAGTCAAGAGTTTTCCAGCTTTTCCTGCACACGTGTCGGGTTTTTCTCCAGCTTTGCAGCTGATACATTTCCATGGGTTTGGGCCTGTCAGGGAAGCAGCTGAAGGACTCTCAGGCATGAGATTCAGCCTCTGCTTTGTGCTCTGCCACAGCTGATCTGCAGCCTGGCATCACCTGGAGCAGGATCCAGCCCAGGGGCTGCATGGCTGAATTCCCTTTTTCCTCCAGACACGTTTGCACCCGAATTGGAAAGCCAGGTTGGACTGGTTTGCAGATGGGACCATTCCCCCTTGTCCTGATTCCATCCTTTATCCCCAGTGCCTCTCCAGCTCTCCTGGAGCCCCTTTAGTCCCTGGAAGGGGCTCTGGGCTCTCCCTGGATCCTTCTCCTCTGCAGGCTGAACAATCCCAGCCCTCCCTGATCCCTGCTCCCCAGACAGGGAGTGAGGACAGCTCTGAGCTCCTTAGGGAGGATGAGGCTGTGTGTGAGGACAAGGATCCATGGAAATGAGCACAGGGCAATGGGAATTGTGATACCCAGGGCAGGAGAAGGGCCTGGAGTGCTTAATACGCCTTTATCCAGCTGCCCAGCAATGCAGCTGTGGATTATTGAGAGTTGTCACAGGAATTTTAAGTGTAATTATTAATGGATCCACATCTGTCAGAGGTGCTGCCCTGGAACTGGAGCCTTCCCACAGGGAACATTTCAAACTGGAGTCTGCCCACAAGGAGTTTTTCATTTTCAGAAGGGGGCAGAGGCAGCTGCAGGGCTCTGCCAAGGTTGGACAGCAAGGAGAGAGGGGCTGGGGGCACAGAAGGAAATAAATATGTTATTGCTACTATTGCATTGCAATAGCAGTTATAATTACTAATAATTTAAGGGATAGGCTCTTAAATAAAAGTTCTGGTTTTTAGACAGTGGTAATTTGGTGATTGCTAAGGAGCAAAGTAGCAGAGCACACCTCCTGTGCACTGGGAGCACGAGCTCTGTCAGCTCCTCATCTTCACGTTCCCAGGATCTGGGGCTGTCTCTCTGCCAGTTCCTGATCACTTCTCATCTTCCATTCCCACTGGATTTATTCATGCAGCACTTCTCCTATTCCCTTCCTTTCTACCAAGCAGAATATAAATGCTACTACACTCTTGAATTGGAGCTTTGGAAAGCAGGAATTTTGGTTAATGTGGAATTAAAGCAGAATTAATTCCTTTTCCCTTAAATGTTATGTTAGCATTTCATTTATTTATATATAATAGCAAATGGACTCATAGTAGAGATTTATGGGTTTCCTGGGAAGACTGTTTTGGTACAGTTTATTGATATAAACTGGAATCATTAGAGATGCCTCTTTTAACTTCTGTACTGGAATTAAAATTAAATGATCAGTGCATTGGCCAATTAAGAGAAGACATTTGCAACTTCAGTTTTCTTTTTCAGCATAGCTGGAAGTCACAGGGCAGTGATGGTAGTTAAATATTATGAGAAATGGACATTTTAATTCTGGTGATGAACTTGTGAAATGAACCCCCCAATCTGAAGTTTAACGAGGTTGCTGGGGGCTGAGGGGGGATGTTCTCCTTTGGCCATGGAGCACCATCCAGGGGAAAGCTGCTCTAACAGGGGCTGATTTGGACTTTTATTCAGCAATTCAGTTGAAAGGGGCTATTATGTGTTATCACTTCGGCCTGAAATGAGTGCCAGTTCAACTAGCAGGGAGTGAATTAAATTGGATTGCAATAATGCACATAAAACGCCCCCGTAAAACCAAAAGTTAAATGCCCTTTTATTGGGGTGTGGGCTGTTAGGTTTGTGGAGAGAATTGTAAAATCCTGCAGAAAAGCAGGGGCAGCTTCCCTGCAGCCAGGCCCTGTGGGGTGCCCAGCCCTGCCAGCACCAATTCCCTGGGATTGTTGGCTCTGGCTCCCCCACAATCTGTGTTTTTGCCCAGGGAGGTGCCCTGTGCATAAGGACTGGATGGTTTGTGTTGGGCTGTGCCACATCTGGCTGGGATCACAGAATCCCAGACTGGTTTGGGATGGAAGGGACCTTAAAGCTTGTTCAGTGGCACCTCTGCCAGGGACAGGGACAGGGACAGGGACAGGGACAGGGGCAGGGGCAGGGACAGGGACAGGGACAGGGCCAGGGCCAGGGCTAGGGCCAGGGACAGGGCCAGGGACAGGGACAGGGCCAGGGACAGAGACAGGGACAGGGACAGGGACAGGGACAGGGCCAGGGCCAGGGACAGGGACAGAGACAGGGACAGGGACAGGGACAGGGCCAGGGACAGAGACAGGGACAGGGCCAGGGACAGGGACAGGGACAGAGACAGGGACAGGGACAGGGACAGGGACAGGGACAGGGCCAGGGCCAGGGACAGCTCCCACTACCCCAGGCTGCTCCAAGCCCCAGTCTGAGCAGGAGAGGTGGGATTTGAAGCATTGACACTGAGGTTTTCTGCTCAAATGAAACCATGAAACGTTGGATTCCTTGGAGGGCTCTCCGTCTTGGACTGGCAGATTCCTTGGAGGGCTCTCCCAGTCCATTGCTGAAGAAAACAGTGTAAAACTTCATTTTACAAGAATGAAGTTACTGAACTAAGTCAAATAACTGACAGGGAAACAAGGAAATCACAGCTTGTTTGTAAATTGTTTATAATTAGATTGTGAGCATAGAAAGAGGCTCAGTTTCTTGAGTGAATTATTCACAATGAGTTATTTACTCAGCCCTTTTTAGTGTCAGATTTACAATTATTTCTTTTTTTTTTCCCCGTGTTGTTCTGTTCGTTCAGATAGCTGTTTCCTCTGTGGTTTTTATATTAAAATTTCTAAGTACAATAAACAGTGTTTCTTATTGCAAGCATCTATCTAGAAGGCAAAAATAAAAAAAAAGAAAGAGGAGTTAAAAAAGAAAAGGAAAATGCACTATGTGTAGATTTATATTTATTGAGTTAAAACTTGCAGACACAAACTGAAACAGGGTCTCATTTATCACCAGACTGTTGCATCTTTAAATAACCTCCTTTTTTATCAAAATGTGTTCACAATATAATTCATGGAAGTAGCAATTTGGCAGATTGAACTATATTTTTTTGAATTGAATCTCTGTTCTCTCTGATTTAATATTTAATAACGAAAGCATATCTGCTCATGAACTAGATAGAAATGACAACTCTTGTATGTGGGCTGATTAGGGGAAGAAAATTCTGCAGGCAAGGAATATCTCTGTTTTCAAAGGATGCTCTTAAGCTATTCAATTCTTATTCCTCTTTGAAATTTTCATAATAGTTTGAACAACCCTGAATTAACAAATGTAAATGAGTGCTTTAAATCTTAGTTCTTAAATACTTACCTAGATAACTTCAGAGAAGGGAGTTCTGACTTCTTGCAAGGAGATGTTTCTAGAGAAGATCCACAACTTTTTTAGCACTGCAGGAAATGTACAAAATATTTTGTTTGTAATAAAATATTGTGGAATCATGGAATGATTTGGGTTGGAAATTTTAAGATCATCCCACCCCTGCCATGGCAGGGACCCCCCCCACTGTCCCAGCTGCTCCAGCCCCAATGTCCAGCCTGGCCTTGGGCACTGCCAGGATCCAGGGGCCTGCTCACCCTCCCAGGGAGGATTTCTTCCCAATATCCAACCTAAAACTGTCCTCTTTTAGTTTAAAATGGAGGGAACGAACAAGGAAAAAGATTTATTGCCCTGTTTATGGCCTGGCTATGAAAGCACAGCCTGATATTTATGATCGTTACCACCTTGTGCTTTCAAAAGAATATTCTGTTTGGTGATCATGCAGATCTGCTGGGGTAAACCTGGGGATGAGGGATCACCCCAGGTCCTCTCCTCAGCAGGGGCAGGGGTGGCAGTGGCCAGGAGCTGCCTGTCCCTGTGGACACATGGAGCTGCTTTTCTCTGTCAGAGAAGTACATGGAAGATCTGATGTGGCTTCAGCCTTCTTGCAGCTCAGGTTTCTGCAGCATTCCAGCAAGCACCCAGTGCTGCCCTGCTGGTTCCTGTGCAGGTTCCTGGGAGAAGGGAATGAGCCACTGGGATGGCTGGGACACCATTCCCTGCCTGCTTGGGCCCAGCTCAAACTGGGAGATTAAATGTGCTTGCTGATAGAATCACACAGCATTTAAAATACAGCAGCAGCCATGGCAGTGTTAAAGAGCAAAGAGCCCTTTGGCTTTTCCATTAAGCTGACAGAAAATAACAGAATAACAAATTGCAATTTGCTTAATGCACAGCTACCCCCTGCCCAAGGCTGGTACTTCTGGTACCAGGTTCTGGTACCAAACTTGCTCTGCCCTTCTCTTGCTCCTGCCTTGGCAGCAGCTTTGGCATCGCTGTTTGAATGCAATTAGAATAAAGCAGTTTGGGATTGCTGCAGTGGGAACCCAAACCCCTTCCCTCAAGGAGGAGCCTCCCCTTCCCAAGCTGCTCCTGTTCCTCTCCTCGCCATCCTGGATGCAAAGTGCCCACTGCAGCCTGCTGGAGCAGCTCTGAAATTTTGTTGGGGGTTCTGTTCCCTGCAATTGTGATTATTCCAGTCTTCCTTCAGCATTTAATTGATTTCTGCATCTTGCAGCATCTTCTCCCAGGCCTGTAGGGCACTGTGGCATCATCTTCCCCTCTTCCATATCTGGATCACACCCTCGCAGGGTTTCAACAGTGTCAGAGCTGGGAGTTGAAAAATGCACAGAACAATTACCTGGCAATTTATAATATGTTAATTAAATGTAGTGATCACTTGGCACTGGTGCAATCTGCAATAAAGCCCCTGCACTGTGGTGGGCAGGGATTGATGGCACTGGGGAGGGATCCAGGGGACCACTCCTGCTGCAGGAAGCTCCTGGGATGGGAATTTGCTTTCAAGAGTAATGGTGAGGTTTGGGTTGGTGGGAAGTTGGGAGATTCCTTTCCCCCTGTGCTGGGCACTGAGACCACACCTTTAATCCTGGGATGGGGTTTGGGATTCTCATGGGAAGGACATGGAGGGGCTGGAGGGAAGGGAATGGAGAAAAGGGGCTCAGCCTGGAGAAAAGGAGGCTCAGGGGGGGACCTTGTGGCTCTGCACAACTCCCTGACAGGAGGGGACAAATGGAGGGGTCAGGCTCTGCTCCAGGGAACAGGGACAGGACAAGGAATGGCCTCAAACTGTGCTGGGAGGATCAGGTTGGATACTGGGGAAAATTCCTTCACTGAAAGGATATTGGAAGGGACTGCCCAGGACAGGGTGGGTGGAATCCCCAAATCCCCATCCCTGGAGGGATTTAAAAGTCATGTGGATGTGGCTTTTGGGCACATATATAAACATATATATATCTCCAGACAGATCTATATGGACATATTTATATTTATAGATCAGTTCTACATCCATGGTATGAGCAGGGTGGTCTCAGTGCAGAGCAGCACTGTGGCTCTGGCAGCTGACACCAGCCCACAGCCTATTTTTGCATCCTCAGGCATGTGCTGTCTGTTAAAAAACCCTGAAAAAATAACAAAGAGCTCTTCCTAATAATCCTGGGACAGGTGAACAATCTAATCCCCAGCCCAAATGGCCAGCGGAGATGTCTGAGGAAGAAAAGCTTAAAATAAAACTGTTGCTGGGGAGAAATGAAAGCTTTGGGTTGGGAAATGTAACAAGACTTGTAATATGTAATGAAAATCAAATTTAGCAAGGCTAGCACTCATTTCATGGGGTTTGGGTTTTTTTTTTCCAAACTCCCAGAACCATGAAGTTCTTTGAGAACTTCAGTGATCAATAAGCCATTACAACACTGACAGCAACTTTGAACCTAATTACCAGTGCAGCAGGGCTTACCTAATGAGTTCTTAGAGTTATTGGAAGGGGCAAAAATGTGTGTGGGTTAATATCCTCTTTTTAAATATATTTTTCTCTATGCACCTTGATCTCTTGAGCACAACAAAATTCAGGCTTAAAAGGAGGATAATGAGACTTGTATCAAACCTCAAACTTCAAGTGCAGCATCTATTTTGCTCTGTTTGGATAAAATTCTGGTTTTCTGAAGGACAAGAACCCCCCTTGTCTTACTAAATCTCACTTCAATTCCTTCTAAATGAAGCACATGGGTGTACACATTTTTTATTCTCCTTTCTGTATATTATATATATATATTTATGTAATATTGTATATATGCACTATAATATACCTATATAATACATATGTTAGGTGTGCATAATTGCATCCTTTCTTCTCTTCCTTTCATTTTAAATACCAGTGCATAGAAATGCATTTCTTGTAGAGAAAAGACAAGTCCAAAATTAGAGGCATCCAGGCTTGATTCCAGCACACCCAGTGGTGGTGGAGTCACTGCTCCTCAGCCTGGTGTTGTCTGTGCTGATTGGGTTCACTTGGATGTTCTCATCTGAATTTTTCCAGCATCCAGCCATTTATTCCCCTTGCAGCTTCCAGTGTGAGAATGGAGAACCCTCCAGTAGTGATATTTTTTCCTAAAAATAATCAAACCCATATAATCAAGCCATCTCTCAGTCTTCCTGCTAAACCAGCTGGAGCATTTTTCAATGTTCAACTTTTTTGAGGCAGTTTTTCTCTGAAGTATTTTTTTAAAAAAAATTATTTTATTTTCAGTTGTTCTTCAGGGTTTCTTTTTAAGCAATGAGGAAGAGGAATCAATGCCATGCTGGTGTCCTTAATGCTGTGCCAGGTCCCAGCCCCAGAACAGGGGTTGCCTTGGGGAGGGGGAGGCCTCAATGAATCCCAAAGGATCCCAAAGTGGTTTGGGTTGGAAGGGACCCACACCCCATCCCATTCCAGCCCTGTCCAACCTGGCCTTGGACACTTCCAGATATTATCCCACATTTAGAGATGCATCCATGAATTACCTCAGCACCTACCCCATGGGACTGAGCCCATTCAAATGAATGTGTAACTGCCCCAAAATGCTAACCCAGGAAATTTCTTGAATTCAGCCCTTCCTCCCAGGAAACTGCGAGCTTTGTATTTGTAAAGAAGCAAAAAATTCCTCCCAATTTCAGCTATCAAAGCTGAATTTGCCTTCTAAGGTTCATTTAATCACCACAATGGCTTAGTTAGAGAGAACGCTGCAGAGGGGTAATTTATCTTTATTTGTCAGCTCCCTAGGGCTGAGTTCTTTTGAAGGGCAAAAGTGAATAGGAGGTAAGGATAAATTGTAAGCTGTCTAATTTTTGACCTGTGATTTTTTTCAGACATTATGTTTAGGGAGTTTTTGAACAGTGGTGCCAGGACACCATGGGTGAACCTGTGGGGTGTTGCCAGACTGGGATTTGGCTGAGCCTGTCGAGTGTTTTACACATTTTAACTGAGGAAAAATGTGTACAGGGTTTAAAGAGGACAGGAAGGAGTAGAGTTCTTTGCAGATTTTCATAGGTAAGGTGTGGCAAATTAATTTAAGCAATATAAATTGGCTTGCTGAGAGCCCATTTCCCTCAGTTTCAGTGTGGCAGCAGCACGAGCCTCGTCCCACACCCACCAAAGTCAATGGAAGGGCTCCTATGGATTTCCAAAGGGCCTGAATCTTATCTAATGGAAATTGCACTGAGGACAGCTTGCACATGGCCTGACTAATGTTGTTGTAAGGGAGAGTGCTTCCTGCTGTGTGTTTAAAACCAGCTCTGTTGTGTGATTAATGCTGGTCCCAAGGAGAGCTCTCCCTGCACTCGCTCACCTGGATGTGTCCCAGCACTGCACCTCCAAGGGTGGCACAGTGCTCTGCCCCAGAAACTGTGATTGCAAAAGGGAAAACAGCACTTGGGCACGGCTTGTTAATGTTTCTGTCAATAACTTGGCTCGTTTGTGCTGTGCTCCAGGTTTGGTTTGTGGTTGTGCTGCCGTGCTCTGGTGCCTCTTTCCAGGTTCTGCTCCAAGCACTTCGCTCAGAACCTTTTTCCTATTTGGTTTTTAAATTGAAACTTTCCAAATTCCAAGTTTAACAAAGGCAATTTCCAGTCTCTTTAGCTTTGCAGGTAAAGCTAAAATTCAATTTAAGTCAAGCCCTGGTGGAAATCACCCAAGAAGGGTCATTCTCCATAGGGCTGCATCATGGCTTCAGGAGATCACTGATGGACAGGGGCTGGGAACTGGTCCTGGGGAGGTGAAATCAGGCAGATTTTACTGTTCTGGAGGTGAAATCAGGCAGATTTTACTGTTCTGGAGGTGAAATCAGGCAGGTTTTACCATCCTGGAAGTGGAATCCGGCAGGTTTTACCATCTTAGAGATGAAATCAGGCAGGTTTTACCATCTTAGAGGTGAAATCAGACAGGTTTTACCATCCTGGATGTGAAATCAGGTTTTACAATCCTGGAGGTGAAATCAGGCAGGTTTTGCCATCCTGGAGGTGAAATCCTGCTTGCTCCCAGGCCACCAGCAAAGCTGCTGGACTGTGTGCAGTGGGATTTAGCAGTGAGGTGGTTGATGCAATTCTGCTGTCTCACCCTAAAACTCCCTGCCTTTATTCACAGTGAAGCCAGACAGTTCCAGATTTCTCATATGAACTCAAATGCCACCTAATTCCCATCTCCTGCAGGAATTGGAAGTCTACTTAGAGGATTAATTTGACTTGCATATAAAGCCTGTAAATTGCTGTCAGAGCTCTGTGTTTTAGGTAGCTCCTGACTCTGTTTCATTATAAAATGAGGCCAACAGTAAATTTTTTCATTCCCCATGAAGTGTATCTGGATATTTGTGTGGGAAAACTTAATCTTTAAAATTCATCTTTATTGTGACTTGGCAAAATGCAGTGAATGATGCTTCCCAGTGATACAATTTCAAATACAAACTCAGGCTTAATTTTAATGAATCGTGGATCACAAATGGCATTTTTGATTGTCCTTAGCAAAAATTGTTAAAAATCCATGAGAAGAAATGTTTTTTGCCAAGACAGAAAGATAGCAATAATAATAATAATAATAGTAATAATAATAATAGTTTGAATTAGAATATTCTGCTTTGATTAGAGGCAGTGCTTTGTAGTTAGGGCTCACAGGCTTGCTCTGCCACATTATAGCATTTATTTTACATTCTCTCATTGGTTTTTGAATTGTTCAGCTTGGTCAATGGGATTTTAAGAGGTAAAAATCATCCTTAGTGCTTCCTTGAAGAGGAATATTCAGAAGGCAAATCTAAATGCTTTTTAGGCATTATAATGGCTCTGGATTCTTTACTTCCCTTTTCCATTTTTCTCTCTGTCTTTCATACTCTCCTGCCTCTGTTAATTTGTTACCAAGGCATTTTGGTAAAATACCAGGGATATATCTAAGTTAGTTCCCCTTGTGTGTCTGGGGAGGATTCAGGTAGAGAAGGGTGAGCAGTGGGCAGCAGCATTTGCTTCTGGCACATGATAAATGACAAATTTCTGGTGGATGCTTGGTTTTAAATTGCCCCTGAAAGCAGGTTTCATCCGTGGTGGGGAGCAGGCAGCACCCCCAAATTTCCAGCTTAACCAGGTTCATTCTCTTCATGTGAATTCTCAGTTTGCTCCAGCCCAGAGGTGTCCTGGAGCTGCTGCAGGGAAGGAGTAGGGATGAGATGTGAAATTGGAGAGAATGCAAGCCCTTTGGGGAGACTGGGGCAGTAATTAAAGCTGGCAGTAATTAAGCAGGCGCTGGCTGAGGCGAGAGGAAGGTGCAGGGCCATCAGCAGAGCTCTGGGTGAGGAAGGGGCTCCTGCCTGGCTGAGGGGGATGGAGCTGCCCCAGGGCACTGCCAGCTCTCCCTGCTCCTGCTGAGCATTCCCAGCTCCCAGCCAGGCTCTGGCTGTGCCTCGGGAGCCTGGTGGGACAGCAGGGACCTGCAGCAGCTCCTGGAGCCTCAGCTGGGCTGCAGCTCCTCTCCAGATGCTCAGTGGGATCTCAGCGGGGAGGGAAAGAGATTCCCAGATGCCCTGTCAAGGCAGAGCAGCTGGTGGGATCTGTGTGGCATAAAGTGAGCTGTTCTCTGCTTCAGCACTGTGCTTTGGGCACACTGGGATCAATTGGCTGGAACAGGCACAAAATAATGCCAGTTGTCCTCCTTTTATTGATTGCCTTCCTGCTCTTTGCCATGAAGTTTAGGAGAGGGTGAAAAGTTGCAGAGAGAGCCCTGGAGAGGAGCAGCAGGAAGAGGGGCTGGGGTTGTGCCATGCCCCAAAGCTCAGCCCTGCTCAGGCACTGCTGTTAAATGGTTCCAGAAATAAAGATCTTTGTTCCAAGCCCTGTTTCAGGTTGCTAAGTGACAGCAGTGTGCTTGCCTTGCACATTACTTACCTCAGCCTGCCTCCAGAGCAAGGCAAGCAATGGTTAAAGGCAGCATGAAACTGAGAGGTATTAAATAGATTATTATTATTATTATTTTTATTATTATTATTTTTATTATTCATGGCTAAGAAATGCCCATTTTGTCCCATATCAAGGGCAGGAGCACCACGGGAGCTGGGCAGGAAGGGTGGTGGGTCCCTGACCGTGTCCTTTTCCATATTCCAGAGCTGGGAGATGCCATTTTTATCAGGCCATGTTCTTGTCTGTTCCCTCTGAATGTACAGGTTGTGGTGGGATTTGCTTAAAGATGTTGTTCAATGTCTTGCTGTTGTTTTTCACCTTTTCTTCACTCCCAGCAATCCAGGTATCACTGTAAATGTTGGTATTTTAAAATGCTGCACTTATTCCTCCCTCCAGAGTGTCTCTCAAACATCAACATTTGGGTGTGTCTCATTTTCTTCAGTCTGATTTTCTTTAAGGGCAGAAAGATGAAAACAGAGATTGAAAAATACAATGATAATGAAAAAATAATTATCCAAAAATGGTTTGTTAAAACCATTTGGCATCATTCCAGTGAGCTTTAGGAAGGAGAGCAGGAATTCAGGGCTGAGCAACCTGGGATAGTGGAAAGTGTCCCTGCCTGGAACTGGATGAGCTTTAAGGTCCCTTCCAACCCAAACTGTTCTGGGATTCTCTTTTGAGATTTGCTTTTTGGGAGCATGCTGGGGGTAAAAAAGAAAATCAAGGGGATGATTCCTCAGCTCTTGCCTTGAATTTGGTTCAGTGATTTAATTATCTCAGTGTGTCGGGGAAAATGAAGTGTGCCAGATAAACATCTCAGGCCTCTCATGGTTCCCCTGGAGTGAAAGGGACTAAAATAGTTTTTTTTTTAATAAAAGCTCATTAACAGTGCCTGTGTGGCAGGGCCCTGTGTTAATTATGACAAATATACATATATTTCCTGATCACAGGAGAGTGCTATTCAAATATAAATAATTCCTTCTGTACAGCAAGCTTGGGAGAAAAAAAATTGTCAGATATTTTCAGTCAACAGCAGTTGGCTCCGCCAAGCTCCTCGTCAGCTGTGATGAGCTATTAGGGGAATGTTTATGGACACAGCAAAAATAAACTCCAAAAAGCATCCATCATCTTTATTGCCCCTTTCCAAAGTGAAAGGTGTTATTTTCTTGCTGGACGAGCTTGCAAGGGACTGATGGAACCTGGGAAGACAGAAATAATTGACAGGGTTTAGTGTTTTTTCCAGACATGACATCAGGGTTTGATACAAGAAATGGGAGATAATTCATCTTCCTGCAGCACTCAAAATGCTTTGCAAAGGCTCCAAACCTCAGAATTCTCTGAATTGCAGGAATACTCAGATGCTTTGTGTTGCTTTGGTTTAATACAGGCCTGAACACCCCACTCCTACCCAAAAAAAGGGAAATTTTAGCACCCCAAGGTCAATATGCCTCAAAACTGTTTGCAAAGTGAAAGGGCTTTTTAATTTCTGTGACATTTGGGATGTTCTGGGTTGGTTTCCAGAAGTTTCCAGAGTTTTTGTGCAGACAGAGAGCTCTGTGGTGGGGAGAGCTGGGAGAACCCTCTGCTCTCACCTTGCTCTGCACCATCAAGGTGTCCTCAGGTGGGGTTGAATTGGATTAAATGTCAGCACTTGATCTATTAGAATTAGTTCTCTTCAAAAGGCTGCAGTGTATCAAGACAACAAAAATCCCACTGCTCCAGGCTGGGCTGTGCTGTCACATGTTGGACCCTGTTAAAAATCCCAGGCACAAGGAAGGTGCTTAAAATGCACAAGAATTGAGATGCAACTTGGAAATAATCATTACATTGTAGGTTTGTGCTGCCATCCATTGTGCCTTACCTGATGGGGTAATTACCACCGTTACAGAACATTTTAATTACAGCACTGAGTCAAACTGCATGAAAGTGCCTGGCTACAAAAAGGGTATTAAATATGCACAGATACACTTTTTCTACTCATATTTTCCTTCCTTTGTATTTTGCTGTTAACAGAAACCAATTGTGCTGTCACATCCCCTGCTTGTTTACAAGTTTCAAGGTTTTCCCAGCATTGTGTGGAAAAGAGAAATATTTTCTTTCCAGACTTATTAGATTATCAACAGATGCTCGTTTTATAAACTTGTTTTGAAAATCTGACTGGGCAGAGAAGCTGAGACAGTGATCCAGCAAACAGAGAGGGAGAAAACTGCAAATTTGAGTCATTTAGCAGATTTACAAGGATTTGCTCAGGGTGAGATTAGAAATGATGCTGGTCTGTAAAGGCAACTGCAAAGAATTGTTCAGAGCTGTGAGTGCTAGCCTGAAACAGCAGAGTTCAAATGAAATCCTGCACCCCCCTCTGCGCTTCGGCTGCAGCTGAAAACAACAGTGCAGGAGATAAAATGAATTTTGTGGGCCATGGGAAATCCTTGCTGGGGAGCTGTGTAAGGCCTTCCACTTCAAAGCTTTCAGCTTTGCTTTTTGCTGCACGTTTTGCTGAGAAATTAGGTGGAAATTGGCCATTTTTGATGATTGTCCTTTTGGTTTCAGCCTGGGTTCATGATCATTTTTGCTGTATCGTGCTTTTGCTCACAGTGCCACACCCCCAGTGTTGCCTTTACAAACCATCACCACCTAAAATCCCATCTGCAGCCCAGCCCAGGCTGAAGGAGGGGCAGAATCCCAGGTGGGCACAGGTGTGGACTGGGGTCACAGGTGTCCCAGGGCTGCAGGGGCAGCAGGGCGGGCTCAGGTGAGCTCTCCGTGGAAGCTGCACACTCAGGTTCAATATTGATACAGAATATTTATCAGTTGATATTCATGAGCCCCTGCTTGTTCTAGGAGCACTGCTGCATACCCACAGGTATTTCCCTTTGATGTTTCTTTAGTCTTTAGGATCAAAATCAGCCTTGTGCCTAAAACATTCTTTGCAGAAAGTGCTGGGCCATTTGTGGAAAAGAGTTGGATTTTCTGATCTGCCACCCCCAAAGCAGGCTGGGTGAGCACCTCTCCCTGTGACACACTCTGCCCAGGGAGGATGGCATGGATGCCTGGCTGGAATTTTAAAAAGGAATCACCAGGGCTGAAGGCAGGTGAGCAGCAGTGAACTTTTACACCAGCCCAGATATCC
>JANRGV010000018.1:1537426-1551401 GCA_024734035.1 Alethe castanea
ATCCCCCACAACTCCCCTGTTTTTAATTCCCCTTGACAGGCCTGAGAAAAGAGCTCCGGGAGATCCCGAAACCCCGGCAGAGCCCGGGAGCAGCAGCTCCTCCACCCAATCCCCACATGCAAATCAGCACCAGCCTCATGAATGTGGAATAAAAATGCCTTATGATGCTTTCTCTGGAAAAGAAAGGCAATCAGATGGATGTAGGGTACAAATGAGGGCAGGACATCCCAGGCTCCTGTTCCTCCTCCTTGGGGGCAGGACAGAGGAGTTGTATTTACATTACACACGGTGTGCCCTGACTGTCAATATTGTGCAGCTCCTCCACAGACCGATGAAATCTCCACCTGAACTTGGTCAAACTGTTTCATCACTCAATCTTTTGATTATCAGTGCAGGAAAAAACCCCCCACATTTCCATAACAATAGCACTTAATGACAGGAGACGGTGAAAATCCAAGGTCTAATTTTATCCGTGGAAATAAAGATACCAGACGTCTCTGGCAAAATATTTGAAACTTGTTTTAAGGAAAGATGTTGGTGGCGAACAGATGGCCCCGGCCTGCCATCCATATTCATGAGTGCATTGATTTCATTATGCCTTCCCCTAGGAAACTCAGCTTTTATAAGTCTGCCTGGCCATCAAATTGAGCAGTCAGGAGCCCTCTGTCACAGCTCTGTTGCTGTAGAAATTGGGGAAAGTATGTGAGAGGCTTTGGCACTTTTGTCTTGACTTTTATCACCCAGCACCTGTTGTTTGGGGCTGCAAAGCCGAGATTTTTATCAGGTGGAACACACGTTGGCTTTGGGTGCAGAAAGTGCCACGATTGTTTTAAGTGAGTGGCTTTAATTTTGTGACATCCTTGTGCTGTTTAATAACTTCCAGAGGGTTGAGACCTACGGGCAGGAGCTCCCAGTGAACCCTGAGCTGCCAAAATCACTTTGGGGAAATCCCTCGCGCGATTCTCTGCTTGATACATTAATTGCCCAGGATAAATCTTACAAAGCAGCGATCACTTAGATCACAAAGGGAAATAAAACATCCAGGCAGAACAGCAAATCCAATCTGAAGTGTCTTTTCACAGAGGGAAACACGTTCTTAAGCACTAGTGAAAGCTGGGAATGTTTTGAGAATTGTTTTTAATCGACTTTGAAGGCTTCTATGTGAAATTCAGGACTTTCAAAAGTTTTGTCCAAAGAGAATCTTTTTTTTCCTTTATTTTGTCCCTTTCCCAGTAACACCTAATTCCATCTGTGAGGATACACACTGCTGTCTCTAAATAGTGACATTTGGCTTTTGTTTTTGGTACAACATTTGTGCAGCCCTGCCTGGAGCTGAGCCACCCTCAGAGGGTGAAGCCCAGAGGTGCCTCACAGAAAGTTGATTTTCCAGGCACTGATTCAGCGATGGGAGAGCATCCCTGGGCACTGGATTGGGGGTCCAGGGATGGGGAGACTCCTGGTGGGAGCAGGAGGACCTGGGGGACTGATTGATGCACTCCCTCAGCCCTGCTTTCAGGACCTACCTCTTTTTTTAAGGCAACTTTAGCAGCTGGTCCTTTGATTTGCAAAATGAGGTTTAGTTCTAAAGAATAGACCAAGACTGAGGGGATTCTGTAGGTTTGGGACTTGGAATTGCTTTTATCTTCCTCTTTTTGTCACTTCATTCCTTTCTTTTGGGCCAGAAGTATTTTTGTGTGCTCTTCAAAAGCCGGGCTGCTGTTGTACTTGGGCTCCAAAGAGCCTTAAAAGTGCCATTTAAATTCAGATCTTTTGCAAAGCTTGAAGGGAGAAAAGTTTTTAAAATGTTCCCCACTTGGACATAATCGATCAGTAGCAGGGTAAAACGCAGAGATGTTCTTATGGGGACCTTGGATGAATGAAATTACAGCTGTGTGACACAATTTAGGTGTCAGCTGAATGAAGACAACATTTGACTATGACAACAGAATGTCCAGTTTTTTGTTTTACTCCTTCTCTAGAAGTAAAAAAAATAGGGTTAATATTTTCCTACTTGCTTTGCTTGATCAAGAGTACAGTTTAATTAAATAAAGTGAGCATAACCACCGTTTTTTTTTTGCATTACAGAACTGTCAGTTTAGCATTCAGCTCCCAAAGGGTACTCAAAGGATCATTTAATTTTAAAATGATTGTAGCCTTGAAATAACTTAAAAGGCAGTAATATATTTAATCAAAGGAGGTAACTGGTAATAGAAGAATAAATCATTCATGCATATAAATAACAGGGCTCCCACGGGGTGGGGAAGCCAACAGGGAAAATATTTGGGGCTAAATTGTTTCCTCTGGCCCCCTTCTGCCCATATCTGAGGAGCTAAAACACTGAGCTGGTCTGGCACAGAGTTGGTTTATTTATATATTAGATGAAACAATAAGCCAAGCAAAAATATTATCTCTATTGTTATACATTAGTTATATGTGCCTATATAAATTAGTAAATAGAATATTCTGTGTATGATAAAATAATGCAGGAGGATTTCTCCCAGCAGTCTGTTGTGACCAGCTGGGGACTCTGCTCCCAGATATTCCCAGGCAATTGAAGTTAACATCAAGTGGCACTTATTTATATATTTTTTCTATTCTATATTAATTATTTTACACATGATAATATAATACAAGAGGTTTCTCCCTGAACCTCTGGGGTCCTGCTGTGCTCCCAGCTCTTCCCAGGCAATTGAAGTTCCCATCAAGTGCAATTAAACACCTGAGCCACTCCAAGCCTGTAAACCTTTTGACAAAACACCCACCATGAAGTTGTTCTTTGTGCATCATCTATAATCTGCAGATCTCTGGGGGTGCAGAGGCACAGGTGCCACTCCTGGGGTTGTCCCCTTTTTGCTGTCACACCTTTCTGTGACACCTCTCCCTGTTTTTAATTAACACTCATGCTTATTACATCCATAGGAATGCCCAGAGACAAGGAAAGCTGCCTTTAACCAGAAGGGATAATGCCACACCTGCTCTGAGTGTTTTGTCCAAAATCCTGAGGGTCAATTTGCTTAATTGATTAAGCACAAATAGTTGTGCTAAAAACTGCCCTTTCTAGGTTATCTCCTTGAATGAAGTTACTTTGTTAATTCAAAGGTTTTTTCAAAGTGATTTAATGAAAAATTAATTTCTAGGGGAAAAAAAAAAGAAAGATGGCAGCTCATAAATATAAGATTCTTCCCATCTGTTCGTGGTGCATGACTCAGGGCTGTGTGCATGCACCTGGATAAAAGATGAATAACCTGCAGCTCATGCCAGGAGAGCTCTTTAGCAGGCTGGGATCAGGCAGGCACCCGATCAAGGTCGTTTAGGATTCCCATACAATATAAACTTGTTAGAAATGACATTTCAGAGGTGTCACTGCCTCCCTGGGAGCATTAATATGAGAGGAAAACTCCAGTGGCCTGAAACACCTACATGTGGAAAGCACTGGGAATGAAAAACTTTTATGTTTTATTGATGCTGAAATCTGGATTTGGTGTTCTGGGTGTGTCCCATCCCTGGCAGTGCCCAAGGCCAAGGACAGAGCTGGGAGCAGCTGGGACAGTGGAAGTGTCCCTGCCATGGCAGGGGTGGCACTGGAGGAGCTTTAAGGTCCCTTCCAGTCCAAACCATTCTGTGATAACAACAACAACAAGAAGGGGAATTGTGGGGGGAAATTAGAGATCTGCAGAACAGGGATGGCAGTACAGGCTGAGGGTTCCTGGGTTTCAGCTTCCTTCTCTGTTTTTCCTAATCCTAATCTGTGTAGCTCCTTTAGAAGAGAGCTACATTTCTCCAGTCTCCTATTTTTAAATACACAGAAGTTGTCTTAATGAGAAAGTGATTTCATGGGTAAAAATCAAGCAACTCCATAAAAGAGCTGAAGAAAGTTGTTTCCTGCATATCCATCATGTTTCTTAAAGTAACATCCCCAAATCTGGGGATGTTCTGTAAAATTCCAAGGCTGTGGATGCCACACTCTGGGTGACCAGCCCATTTTCTGGGATCTCCAGTCCATGTTTGCAGCCAACAACCCCAGCCCAGAGCTGTCTGCCAAACCCTTTGCCAGAGCCTTCCCTCTGTGTGGAATGAGCTGTGGCAGCTCCTGTCCCTCCCAAGTGTGGGAGATGTTGTTCTCCCTGGCATATGTGAGTGGGAGAGTGGGAAAAACCAGCCAAAAGCTGCAATGGCATTTCAAGTTAACCAAGCTTTCAGGAACCGTCTCTGCTCAAACAGATGTGGGTTAAATCATTTAAATTTGCTGCATCCCTTACCATAGAAAATGGGGAAGTGCTATAAATTTTCTGCAAGTTGCTGTGAGGCGACTTTGGTGGATCGTGGAATATCTGGAATTGGAAGGAGCCCATGAGGATGGAGTGCTGTGGCTGTGCTGTGGAGTTGGACTGACAAGAAATGATTGATGTGTGCTGGCAGCCACCAGGAAAAACTTCTGCTTTATACATTCAAGGAGTTTTAAATTTAGGTTTTTTCGGTTTACCACTCCCACTCCCCTCCCTGGGGATAAAAAGGAAAAGCACATGGAAGGCAGGGACCTGTTGCATGTGGAGGAATTGATTTAGAAGAGGTTTTGTCCAATTTTGATAATTTCTGGATGCCAGAGTGTTAGGCTGACATTTCTTGTAAGGGAAAAGGGTTCTGGTGGCCACAGTTTCTTTGATTTTCCTGTTTGGCACCTCCAAATATGCAGCTCCCACAGCTCTTCAGGCAGATGAGATTTCACCAGTTTCTTGCTCCCTGGACTGGAGGTTCTGCCAGTGGGCTGTGATTTCTGAATCCTTTGAGGGAATGGCCTCTACAGACATCCCACATCCCATGCCAGGAAATCAGTAAATAAAATCATCTGTTAAATTAAGTCTTCAGTAAGGAAAGCTTTTAAAGAGATGCTCTCAAGTGTTTCTCCATGGAAAATGAGAAAGGCTTTTCCTCTTGGCTTTATTCTCACTCAGCTCTGTCCCAGCAAAAATAAAAGCAGCTTTTTGCATTGCATCCTCATTTACAGGGCAATAAAATCCCAGGAAAAAGCAGCAATGCTTCATAAAAGTACAAACAAAGCAAATAGAAACCTCTCCTGGGATGTGTCCAGCCCTCAGATCATTTGGAAGGTGCTCAGGAGCCGTGTGGGATGCTTACATTCCAGCTGGTAAAACAAAAATCAATGGATGTGAAATGAGTTAATACAGGTGGAAGTTTTTCCCTCTGGGCAGTGCCAACGGCTTTCAGGGCAAAATTTTCCAAAGCAACTTTCCATCTGAGGCTGATGATGTTTTTTCTTGTTCTATTAATGCAGCTTTTGCTTCTGCCTGTGTGACATCTCTGATGTGCTGTGGCCACATGGGCCCTGCCCAGCCCAGGCTGCTGCCAGGGGGTGGTTCCTGAAGGATCAGGTGTGTTCAGGTGTGGTTTGATGGATCAGGTGTGTTCAGGTGTGGTTTGGCTGGTGATGGATCAGGTGTGTTCAGGTGTAGTTTGATGGATCAGGTGTGTTCAGGTGTGGTTTGGCTGTTCCTCCAAGCCCTGTGGGACCATGCCAAGGCCACACCTGGACAGTGCTGGTGCTGCAGATGCTGCTGGGACAGGTGGCCACACGAGCTGAGCTGACTCCAGGAATGCTCCTCCTTAGCTGGATAAACCCTGCTGCATCCATCCCTGTAATTCATTTGTGTTGCCAGCAAGATTCGAGCCCAGTGCAGTGTTTTGTGGTAGAGCTGCTCTTCCAGCACATGCTGCTCTTCATCTGGGGAGCCCTTGCAAATGATTGAACATTTTAATCTCTTCCCTGCGTTTCCTCACGTGGATTCCAGTAATGTGCATCCGGTAGCAGCAAGTGGACTATGACCCAGAAGGGATTCAGGGCTGTGGAACAAAGCATCCCTGCTGTAATTTCTTTCTCATCTTCATCTTCTCCTGCTGTATCCTCATGTAACTCCACGCTGGGCTATTCTGAAGCATCATTTCCCCCAGCTCTGTTCCTGGAGGCTCCAGCCCCAGCCCTGTGCTTCAGCAGGAGCTTCGTGAGAGGCACTGCTGGTGCTGCCAGAGTAAATCCTTCTCTGCTGCTGCTGCTGGGTGGGTTTGAATGCAAAGGAATGAGGGAATGCCTGAGTGCAGAAGCACCAGTGCAGTATTCCCTTCCCAGTCATGCTCCAAATGGGAGCACAACTGCATTTTGTGGAGCAGCTGGGGTACAGCTGCTCAGGAGAAATCCCTGCTGGAAGGGGAGCTTTGGTGGAGCACTGGGATTTAATTTGGGTTCTTGTTACGGTGTCCACAGAGCAGAGTGCCCAAAGGCCCCTGTTAGGTTAAACCTGAGCTCCTCTCACCTGCTCTCCATGGTCCCAGGGCCACCAGAAACCAAATCCCAGGAGAGCTGCTTCAGGCAAAAGGCTGTTCTTGTGAGGGCTGTGTCCCCGTGGTGATCTGAGCAGTTCCTGAGGTGTCCCCAGTGCCCTGCTGGGGTGGCCCTGCAGGGCTGGGGCTGCTCTGTGGGGCTGGCCTACATTGGCCACTGTGGGCAAGGCAGTCAATTCCCACCTCTGTGACTTGTTCAGTTTTCACTCCAAATCAAATTTCTCAACAGTTTTTTTCTCTGTTGGTACCAATTTCACCTCTGTACCTGCAGACACCACCCCTGAGCCACCTTGGTGCAGGTGTGTGTGCCTAGAAAATGAATTTAATGCTGCATTATTGAACATGGCAGTCGGGTTATTTCTCCCTCCAGCCAGGGTCAGAACCCACCTGAGCCTGAGGACTGGAGCCTGCCTGGACCTAATCCTGGTTTCTTGTTCTCCTTCAGAGCCTGTCTCCTCAGACTGTGCTCAGATTGCCTGTTCACAGGGCCTGCCTCTCGTGGGGTGCTTTAGGCTGAGCTTGTTTAGGTTTCTTTTGAGTCACTCAGCAGGAACAGCTCGTTCTGCACTAAACTCAGTGGATAAAAGGATTTACTTCCTAAACCTCGGGTTTATGAAGTTTTACTTCCTAAAACTTCCTAAACCTAAATATTGCCCACTGCTGAGCCCTCCCAGCAGCAGTGTGAGCGTTCCAGGCTGAGTGCCTGTCCTTGGAGACCTGGCTGTGCCCTGCCAGCTCCTGCTGTGGCACTGGCCTTGGCTTTCTCCTTGTTTTCAACTTCATTTGCAGGGCCCGTGAGAATAACTTGTGGCTCTCTTCCTGAAAAATGACACTTTGCCAAAAGGAGAGACAAGAACTTGTTTAAAAATGCAAACCAGGAAACTTTCTCCAGTCCAACACAATGATTAACTATCCCAAATTTACATGGAATAATTGCAGCCTTTCCTCCACGCTCCCACCTTGGCATTGTTCTCCTTAATATCACCTGATACATCTTTACTATCACGACACTTTCTTGATGCACAATTAAAATTATAACACCTTTTACAGCATTCTATATAATTAAAAATCCAGGCTTCCTCTGAAATAACAACATTCTGGCAAGTGATGTGGCACAGATGAATTATTTTGAAGGCAGATTATGCTGGCAGGTTGGGCTGTGCATCAGGCTGGAGGAGCAGGACACATTCCTTATTTGTTACCACTTTTCCTTTGTGCTTAATGCAGATTTGTCTGATTCCAGCACTGGAGAGGGAAACATTCATTTAGGAAACTGTGTTTCAATAAAATGACACCACCTCATGATGTGTTGAGGCTGTCACCTTTCTCCTCGAGTTACTCCAGGCAGAGAAATGGATTAATTGTTGTAAGGGGGACAAATGCAGCCCTTGGAATCCCACACTGCCCTGTGGAGGGAGATGGCTCCTGCTGGGATGGGATAAATGAAACCAGCCAGCTCCCAAAGCCCAGCATAATTCCTGACCTGTGTGAGTTGAAAGATGTTGTGGGTCTGTAAAATGTGCTGCCATACAGGTGTTCCAGCTTCCATTTAAAGATAAAATCAAGTTTCTGCTCCCTGCAATTGTTGAAGGGGGAAGAAATGTTGGCTCAGAATTCCAAAGACAGATAAAGACAATATAACTAATTAAAAATTGCTGTGATTAGGGCAATCTTAGCATTTGTGAGGGCTGGAGGAAGCAGCCTTGTGCCTGGTTTCAGGGCTGATGCTGGGCAGTGCCTTGGGTGCTGTTTTCAGCTTCCCTCTGCATGTCAAAGTCTTAGTGAAATGAATTTAGGTCCAGGAAGTCTTTACAGTGAATAAGGCAGCATTTATAGCTCGTTCCATACTAACAGGGATTTTCCCACTTCTACCCTGCTTTTACACCCCTTACAAATCTTTCTTTATTCTCAAAACTGCACCGAGTTCTTGCCACAATGTAAAGCAGCAGTGAGAATAGTGGTGTGCTCCTGCTGACCTGTCTGACACTTCTTACGAGGTCACAAAACATGAAAATGTGGTTGGAGGGAGCCCCTGGAGCTGCCCTGGAGGTGGGGAGCAGCTCTGGGCAGGGCTGGTGCTCCCCCAGCTGCTGTGGCTGCAGCCCCAGGGGCAGACACAGAGCTCAGAGCTGTGACCCTCAGGGCAAGGGGAAAGCTGGCCCAGGCACTCCTGTGCTGCAGGGAGCAGCTGAAGGCTTGGGAGGATGATTTAGTGCTTCTGTTCCTCCCTGGGGTGCTGCTGTTTGGGTTTGGAGGGGTTGCCTGTGCCAGGCTGGGGGTGGGTATGGCTGTATTGACAATTCAGGATGATCAGATGTCCTTATATCCATCTTTATATCCATCTTTATATCCATCTTTATATCCGTCTGATCTGGGAGTCAAAATAAATGAAAATAGAATTGAGGCACCATTCATTTGCTGGATTTTTAAATTTTTTTTTCTTTTCATAGAAGGAATCAAATCCCATTTTACCATTCTGGCATAATGGATTAAAATAAACCATGACTTATTTGTGCTCAGAAACCCACTCTGGTATCTTTAGCCTGACACAGATACTCAGCTTTTCTCTTAGGGTGGAGTTGATGAAGTATATTTTGCTGCCTGATAATTTAACTTCCCTTATTCCATAATGGTGCTAAGCAACATTTGAACGGATTGTGAGTTTCCTTTTTGGTATGGGTGTCTGGAGAGCATGTGGAGCCTTTATAATAAGCTTTAAATCTAAATAAAAAGTTAAGTATATAGCACTCTGAGTCTTCAGAGCACTAGAATAGATTTATTTAATCACCCTTTATGAGCCAGGCCAGCAGTTACGGCCTCGCTGGTACCGAGGGGGAATTTCTCAGCAGAGTGAGTGACTTGCTGTGCTCAGGAGAAATGCCACTGTCAGGAGGGCACTGGGACAATCTCCCATTAAATGCCCCCAGTCTGCCATCAGAGCCAGCCCTGGTTTGGTGCAGAGGTTGTTCCTGCTCTGCCTGCCTGGGATGGGGCTCGAAGCAGAGGCAGCATCACAGCAGGCAAAGATCTGCACCAGCTTCCCTCGTGGTCTGGGAGCTCTGTCAGGCTGCAGTGACTGCTGATTTATCTCTGCTCTGCTGGCTCCCAGCAAGGTTTGGGAACACAGCTCCCATCCTGCACGTTTCCCACCTGGCTGTCTCAAAGTCCAGAGCAGCCCTGAATGCCAAGGACAGCAGTACCTGGGCTGGGCTATTTAATCACCTCGTGAAAGAATGGAAACAGAGACTTAATGAATCAAAGTGCACTCAGATTAAATGATCAGAAATTCCTAGTTAATCACCAGAAAGGAAACTAATTAAATTACCATTCAGCTTTTATGGGGGCCTTGGGATGGTAAGCTGAAATAAGTCCCTTCAATCACTTTTTTCATTAGATGGGACAGGCATATTCAAGGTTAGTGAAGATAAATGTGATGTTCTTTGCTTGCTCTTGAAATTATAGTATTTAAATAGCATTTTATGCTTCATCACCTAATGCTAAACCCAAAGCAGACTGCAAGGAGAGGCCGTGGCAGAGACAGCTTAGCAGGGAGGCACAGGGAGGGAAGGCGAAAATTTGGAGTATGCAAATCAAGATTTCAAAGGCTTCCATTTAATTATCACTTAAATTTCTAATTGCATTTTACCTTCAGGAATAAGGTAGATAAGTGATACTGCCAGGTGATGAGATGCTGATTCCAGCACTGCCCCTGGCCCTTGGGAAGCACAGAGTGTTAAAGGTGCTGTGTGATGTCTGCTGACTCCGATGGCCACCAACCCTTTCCATAGCCAAAAGGGGAAGAATTATGGAAAATAAACGATATTAGCAGCAAAAGAGCAAATTCCTATTTTTTTTTGGGCAGTTCTGTGTCCTTAGGAGCCACCACCAGCGTGGTGACAGAGCCTGGGCAGGTAGGGCAGGTCCTTGCTCCCACCCAGGCTGCAGCACTGGAGTTATCACCCAACAGGTGCCTCCTGCTGTCCTCTGCATTCTGGGCTTTGTGTCCCTCACAGTTATTCCCACCTTGAAGGAAAAAACGCCAGGGTTTTACATTTCAGGTGTCTGGTGGCAGTGCCAGCAGAGGGGCTGCTCCATGTCCCTCCTTCTGCCTCCCCTGCCCCTCCTGTCCCCAGGGATTGTCCCCCAGGGATTGTCCCAGGGACTGTCCCTTGCCCCATCCCTGGGACATTCCCAAGGGGCAGCGCTGCTGTTTCACTCCTGGGGAACAAAAGCTGCTCCTCAGCCCCAGGAGGTGCTCCCTGAATGGAAGGGAAATCTCCCCATGCTTCAAAGGCAGAGGTAAATCCAGCCCTGAAACACAGAACAGCCCCTGGAGAGAGGAGAGAGGGAGAAATCTTAGTTTAAGCATCAGTCTGTGTATTTTGGTATTCCTTTTTTATTTTCTTTTTGTTATATTTCTTAAAGCAAACCTTTACAGGCTCACAAAAGTGACAAAAGATCCAGTGATATCCCTTCAGTTCCCTGAAAAGGAGGATTTTCAGCAGAAAGTGAAATCAGTGAAATCCTTTCACTTTCTTTCTTAGCATTTTAACAACCATACCCGAGGTTTCTGACACCCAGAACTTGCTTGAAAAGTAAAGAAAAGAAAACACAGCTGCAGGTTTCAAAGCAGGGCACAACCAAGTCAAAATAATCTGACTGTAAAATCTGGGGGCTTTTCATTCACTCGGAGGTTTTCCCACTAAGGGAGATCCTGAGAGACAAGGTCATTTAGGTTCCTGGTTAAATTGGTGGGGTTTTACTTAAAACCATAATAAATGTCCTTTTGTGGTGAATGATCAACTGTGACAATATTTGCCAGCTGAAGCCCACAGAGCCTTGAAGTGTTGCTGATTTTGTTTTCTATTAATTTGGGTAATTATGTTTACTTTGCCACTTGGGATCGTATCATCACTGAAATAATTAGTGCATTTCCAGATACTTTGACAGATCTAAAAATTTCCTCTAAAAGCCTTCAAATACAAACACAGAGAACAAGGAAGGAGCATAATTATATTATTTTTCAATTTAAATATTTTTAGATCAGTATCAACATAGCGAGGGGGAGTGGCACATGGGTTTGGAGTGGAGCTGAATATTCCTGGCTGAGTTACAGAGGAAAAGACTGCCTTGTGTACTTTGAGAGGGGATGAAAGGCCTGGAGGGAACCTCTGGAGCAGCACTGGCAGCTGGAGCCTCCCTCACTCCCAGCACCTCCTTCCAGCTTGGCCCTTCCCACAAGCTCTGGAACAAGGGAGTGGCTCCAGATGTTCCGCCAGCTGCTGGGGCTGCCTTCTGCACCCCTGTTCCTGGGGAGAATGTCCAGGAGCTGCATCTTGCTCACTGCTTCCTTTGGAGAGAATTGCTCTTTTTGTCTGCTTGGGAGGAATTTTGGAGGTTTTTTTTTCCCCCATATCTTTTCCTTTGTAACCAGAGCAAAGCATTCCCAAAGAGTTTGGGTGAGATTGTCATTCTGGTGCCCGAGAACTGAAGATATTTTTGGGGCATGAGGGATTATCCATTATAAACCATTAAACAAACTTCCCATACACTTGTTACAGTGTGGGGGACAAATTTTCTGGATGCAAATATCATCTTGGATTCACAAAGATGTGGCTGCAAAGCAGGGTTTGTGTGGCCACAGCCTCTGGCTTTAACGAGGGGGTTTGTGTGTCCTTCATCCACCCTCAGCAAGGAGCAGGGAGCAATTAGCAGTGAGTTAGCTCAGCACTTTGTGCTGACCCCCGGGGGATGCTGCAGCCTTTCTTCAGCACTTTCTGCTCTGCAACTTCCCAAGGAGAGCAGGGCCCTCAGGATCTGGGGAGAGGAGCTGCAGAGCATGTGCTGCTCCAGCTGTTCCAGCTGTTCAGCCCCACAGCTGCTCCCTGTGCTGGCTGAGGCTGCAGGGGGATGAGCAGAGCCCCAGCTGGGGTAGGACATGGTGGGGGCTCCCTTAACCCCTTCCTGGGTTCCACTGATCCCAGCTCCCCAGCTGGCTTCATGGAATTAGGGAATCAAAGGTGAAAACCTCCTTGAAATTTAGGGAATGAGGAGAGACATCCCAGTTGAGGGTCCCTCCCTTATAGTTCTGAGGACACAAAATCTCATGAGTTACTCGTGAAGTAAACTTGAAGCAAGATTGTTTTGCCTCATGATCGAATTCCTTACCTGGTTGGTGTTTTCCCTGGATTGCTGAAGGCTTTGTTTCATTTTAGCTGGAAATCCTACCACCAGGCATCAGAACATCCCTGATGAGCTGAGTGGCTTTTCCCTGGTGTGTTCTTCATTTCAGAGCAGTGGTTGTTCATTATGGCAGAGGCCTGAAAATGATGATTTCTGTGTTACTGACATTGTGGAGGTGCCCAAAATAATCAATGTCCGGGAACACACGGGTAAAATCCTGAGGCAAAAACGTGTTGGTTTAAAGAAAGTTAAAAAAACCAACTTGGATCTTCATCTGATGGAGTTTCTGCAGTGGAAAAGAACAATTAATAACCAGGAACAACCTAAAGCAGGCAGAGTAACAGATCCACATCCCAGCAGGCCCTAAACCAGGCTGCTTAAAATGAACCTTCTAATCTGCATTGCAGCTCTCATGTTTAATATTCACCGGGGCCAAAGGGCAGCGCAGCCTCTCCTGCTAATCCCAAATAATCTCTTTCATGTTCACTGGGATCTTGCTCCCAGTTACTGCCTTCAGAGCCAGGGCCACCAGGAATTAATTGCAGGATGGCTCTGAGTCTGATGGGTTTTGTAGCTGCCTCCCCCATAGCTGGAGGCTATGGCTCGTGTTTTAGGCTTTTGATCATGTAGTGATTATATTGTCATCGTTTGGGGAACCTTCCAGGATCCTGCTGGAAGGCCTGATTAGTCTAAATTAAGATATGTGGAATGAGAAGTGTGCAGGTACCAGAAGTTTCCAAGGAAATGATGCTGGAAAGTGGTGGTGGTGTCAGTGCTGCTCTGAAGAGCTGTAATTCACTTGTTTTGTTTCAAGGCACCAAGTCAGGCTTGGGGAAAAAAATAATACTGCAAAAAAGGGGCATGAGAAGGTGGGCTGCAGGTGCATTTTGCAGAGCTGTGATCCCATATTTTGTTAATGATTGTTAATTATGCAGATGTAGGTGAAAACATCTGTACATTTTATGCAAATATACTGTGCTGGTCTCTGTCCTCCTGCTCTGGAAGTGAAATTTTAGTGAAGGCGAAAATAAAAAGACTGGAAGAAAGAATTAAAAAAAACAAAAAAACGAAGCCAAACATTCCCTAAACCAATTGCAATAGCAAGACATTTTGAAGCAATCAAAATGCTCCTCTTTAAAACCTGGAGACTGGCAGTGACCCACAAACCCACATTTCGAACAGAAAATCCTTGGGGTTTTGCCCCACCTGCTCTCAGGGGAGCTGGAGAGAGGGGAGATGCTCTGGGCACTTAAGAGTTGCAGGATGCTGATAGGAAAGGCAGATTTTTCCCTTGGGTTGCTGCTTCCAGCCAAGAACAATAAGGAAAATGGATGATATTAAGCAGTTATGTGCTGGAAGTGTCTCATTTTATTTTATTTTATTTTATTTCCCTGCAGAAAAAAAAAAAAAAATATATATATATTTTCAGGGGAGTAAT
>JANRGV010000018.1:1576096-1590084 GCA_024734035.1 Alethe castanea
ACTGAAAGAATCAAGGAAATCACTACCTGTGCTCTTGATCCATCATACCAGACTCTTGATTTTTGACTTAGGTTGAATCTGTACAAAAACTTCCTTACTAGACATCCAGCACCAAGACAGGCAGTTGTGCACCCCTCCACATTGTAACTTCAGCTGCCCTGACCCAGCATCCATTTGGGGAAAATTCTGGCTACTGTGAGGGTTGGCAAACTCATTTTATTTATTTTTTTTCCTACTCATGGAAGAATGCTTCTCTCAGCATTTTAAACACTAATACAAAACATTTCCAAGTTCCTAATGTAAATTAGTTTCTAGCTGATAAAGATATAAAAAGTAGCAGGCTCTGTCCTTCCTCCCATCGAGTTTTGACACAATCCCCGGATCTCAATTTCAGCCAAAACCAAAAGTTATGCTAAAAATGTAGAATTGTAGAATGGTTTGGGGTTGGAAGGGACCTCAAATCCCATCCATCCCAGCCCTGCCCTTGCAGGGGCACTTCCACTGTCCCAGCCCCAGTGTCCAACCTGGCCTGGGACACTGCCAGGGATCCAGGGGCAGCCACAGCTGCTCTGGGCAATAAATATATTTTAAGTCCAATGAAAAAGCTGAAAGTTTTCCATTATTCAGTGATTCAGCAGTGGCTGCAGAGAACAGACAGACACCAGAGGGTCGTGCAGTGCTTCCAAGCAAAGTTTCCAGCTCCCTGATGTCTTCACAGGGAAATTCAGGACAGAAAGTTTTCCCAAAGAGAAACGATGCCTGTCTTGGCATAAACAGCACTGGAAAGTAAATTAGATGATTGCCACTAAAAATATTTTTCTGCAGTTAAATTATGGAGGTTCTCAAGCCATGGCTGCAATTCCATTTCTCGTGATAGTTCCCTATTTCACATGTGAATGAGTCCAATTCTCAAAATGTTTCCCTGTAAATATTTCTGCTGTTCACATCAGCAGGGCCTTTGTTGAGAGCTCTGCAAGAACTGTTCAAACACATCAACTTTTTATGGCAGCGACTTTAGGAAAAGCAACATTTGTGCACGAGCAAAAGGTGGATAATTGAAAAGATCCTTCCCATTCCTAAATGTTTGCTGACTATGAAATCCCAGGGGAGTTTGTGCTGCTGCTGAAGGCCTGAAAACTCACAAAGTTTAATATTTCATTTCCAGAAGGAAGCAGAGGCAGTTTCAGCACTACGCAAGTTATTTTTTCGAGATGAAAATGAGATTGCTGAGCTTCAGTCTGGAAGTGCAGCCCATTAGAAACCTCAGTGCCACCACACGTGTGCAGATGTCTTTTTAACTTTACTTCTGACAATGCAGCCATTGCAAATTCTTTTGAAAGGCACCTTTGCTCCTAATTGGATTCTGCCAAAGAAACTTGACTCTAAGAGCTCTGACTGCAGGCAGGTAGGAGGGGAAAAAAAAGTGTGGAATAGAAATATTTGTGGTGAATTTTTCCATGTTCGTGGGCATGGCTTTGTGAGTAATTTTGTTTGGATGTTTCATGATAAGCATTTCTGTAAAAGCAAAATAAAAATTCAAATCCGGAGGCTAATATATCTATGGATGCATTCAGAATGTGAAAAATTCTTTCTAAGATAAATTTGCACTACGTGACCTCTCAGTTTTGTGAATATTCTGAAGGAAAACATGCAGAACACACCTCAGACTGATGCCTTAGGATTTCAGCTTTTATATTTTTCATATATTTGTAATCCTGCAGTTCTTTAGTGTGTAACTCCAAACTCCATAGTCAGTGCTGGCTGCTGCTCTCCCATTTTGGGCAGACACAACAATTCCTCTCCAGGCTGGGAATCAAGGACACCTCACTGCCTCAGGCCCCCAGAGATGGGAACAAAAGTGAGTTGGGGGAGCAAACTTGGGGTAAATGACTTCATTACCTGCAGCTGTAATTGGAAGATTAACCTCCAATATGCAAATGGACCAAACTTATAAAAGTGTGAAAACCCAGGGTCCTTTTTTGGGTGCAGCCTCTGGGGCACTTTGTCTGCCCTAAACGTACCTGAAGGCCCTTAAAAAAATATATAATTGCTTTTTATTCCCTTAATTCTGTCTGGCCTCTGTTTTTAGGTAAGCCCATCAAGGCATCAGTGTGACTCCCTTCGTTTTGTGCCTCTGACCCTCTGGGGGTTGTGCAGAGGGATTCCCCAGGAGGGAGGCACGGTGAGAGGGGTGTGTGTCATTGTAGGGCTGTAGTTCCCAGAGATGCTGACAGCTTGTCATGCAGCACGAGCCACTGGGTGCTGCTTCAGCTCTGCCATCTGCCGTGGTTGCCCTCTTCCTGCCTGCTCCCCATGCAAGAATTGGGTTTTTCTCCATCCTGCTGAGCTCCCTGCACAGCCACTGCTGGGGCAGCATCAGGAGGCTGCTGAGGAGCCTGACCTGGACAAGGTGGGTGTTACCCACCCACTCCTCACCCAGAAATCTCTCTTGTTGTAATAAAGAAAGCAAACAAAGTGAGATTTGAAGGAAGTGGCATCCAGTTTCATGTGCTGGTGAGACAAAAATCCCTCTTCTCCCTGGCTGTGGGAATTGGACTCAAAAATTCAAGCAGACTTTCAGCCTTCTGTTGTGTGTAATGTAATTTATTCCTCTTTCATAATGAAAAATGTTTGGATAAAGGAGAAAAAACTATTTCAACCTGTTTTGGTGGTTGGTTAGATGACTTCAAAAGTCCCTTCCAACCAAACTATTCTATGACCCTGCAGAAGGTCGAAAGAAAAGCCTGGCAGATTGAATATTTTGAAGGATGCTATTCCTACTTTGGTTTAGCAATCCAGCAAAGAAGAGAACAGCATGACTGGAGCCGAGGAGAAGAGTGGGGAGAGTGAGTAATGAGCAGGAATGAGCAGCAGCCTGTGCTGCACCTGCACAGGCAGCCCGAGGCCATGGCATGGGGAGCACCATATGCACTGCCAGGCTGAGAGCAGCATCTCACACTGCCCTGCAGGTGGGGGAAACAGCCCTGCCCTTGAGGAAGGTCAGAGAGAGGAGTTTTGGAAGATGGGCAGCCCCAGAGTGCAGGGTTTTATTTAAAGCACAGTGGGTTTGTGGTGAGGAGGCACTGAGGGCGTTCCCAGGGACACGATGTGCAGGAAGGGCTCTGGCACAGCCATGGGATTTCTTTAGGGGAGAAATGGGGATTGGTAGGGTTGCAGGAAATTTGTAATAAAAAGAAACCCAGCAAATTAAGCACTTGGGAAGCAGATTTTGGATAGCTCCTGTTTTCCTCTGTCCACTATATTCATGTTTTAGGTAGTGTTTGAAGGAATGTTTTCAAGCAGGGATGTGGTTGAATGATAACACAAAATAGCCTCTGTTAGTGCTGTTACCATGTTTACAAGCTATGTAATGCTAGTTTTATACTACTAAATGTATCTTCTTCCTAATTTTGAGTTTCCCTGATTGGCTGGGTCTGTTCCACTTGGCATAAAATAGAAGAAGACGCAGCGTGTGATAGATTTAACAACCTGGGGGATGCAGGGTTGAGATCCCCTCTCCAAGCCAGGCAGACAGGACATTATTGTCTTTTCTGTGTTTTGTTTTCCTTTCTTTTTGTTTCAGTTTAATACCTCTGGAGGATGAAGGATGGGTCACTTCCCTGACTTGCTTTCCTGCCTAAGTCAGGGGAAGAATTCTTGGGAATTAGGGAGAATTCAGAGAGCCATGGAGATGTTGGACAGATAATCAATCCCCTGTGGGATGGCCTCTGCCCAGGATTTCAGCCTCGTGAACTGCTTCCTCCTTAAAGGTCTCTTCCTTTAATATGAACATAAAATGAGGGGTTTTGGATGCCCCAAGCATGTTACTTTTATTTTGCTTAGTCAATATGTTGGAAGTGCTCAAGACCAGGTTGGATGGGGCTTGGAGCAACCTGGGAGGTGACAGGGGATTGGAATGACCTTTAAGGACTCTCCCAACCCAAAGCATTCCATGTTTTGTGGCTATGTTGGGAGCTGAGAGCTGGAAGTCAGCAGGAATTTGCTGCTGGCACTGGAGGGCTGGAAGCAGCCCCTGACATGAAGGACATCAGCACCCCAAAGCCAGCTAGGACATGTCAGCTGAAAAAGCTCCACCAGAATCACAAATCTTGAAAATCCATTTAGTGGTGACTGCAAAATGTTTTGCATAAATTCCTTTTCTTCCTGCCTAAATGTGAACACATCCAGATCAATCACTGAGCTCGAAAACCTTCCTGGTTCTTTTGTGAACATCCTGCTTTGTTATTCCTTTCATTTGTCTTGCACAGAACAAGCCAGCACCGAGAAAATAACTTATTGTGGATGATCAGAAAGACCTTTTTTCCCTTGCTTTTCAAACTAGTACACAGAAATTGAATGTTGTCTGTACACAGAGCTGCTGTTTTCCATATATAACCAAGGTGTCATGCAGCTCATTATTTCAGGAAAAAAATCAGTGTCAACAGCCAAGGCTTGTGGCTGTCGTTAGGTTTTTTAAAAGCAAAAACGTTTGATCTCTTGAAGAAAGAAAAGGAATCAGCTCCTGGATTTTAGATTTTCTTTTCTGCACTTGGTCTTCTCGAAAAGCATCAAAAATTGAAAAATCTAAGGTGACATCCTCCGTTCTCATGGCCCCTAATAGCCAGTCACTCCACCAATTTCTCTAAGTTTATCTTTAATCTACTTTTCCCAAACTAATTAGGGACTGAATGTCTTTGGACTGATTTTCATTTTGTCTTGAGTTATTGTGACATCTTTACTACAAATTCTTTCTCAGTCTAATTAAATTCCTGCAGCATAAGTGTCATTATTCATATCATCACCTGTGGTAGCCTGGCTTTGCCTCAGTCTCCTGATGAGGGACTGACTCTCTTCCTTCCTGCTTCATACTTGAAAAATTTGGCTGGAAGTAAGAACATCTCCAATCTTAGCACAGACAGGGAATCCATTAATATCTAGAAATTCAAATTGATGGGGTTTTATTAGAAACATCCAACAGTTGTGCTCTTATATTAGTTTTCAGAAGAATATTTCAAAACTCTGCCTTCCTGTGTGCCCTGGAGGTGCAGAGGCTGAGCTGTGCTCTGAGCCCTGAGTGCCAGGGCAGCCCCAGCACACCCACTCAGCCCAGAAATCCTCTGCTCTGCTCTGCAGCACCGTGCAGGGGCTTATCTGCTAAATAAAACCCAAATGAGGAATGTTGATACTTAATGAAATATAAGTTTGAGGATTTCACAAAAGAAATCTGCTGTCACTGCTTTAATTTATTAGGGGAGAGTTATGTGCAGATGGTATATACAGAGTTATTTCCTGACTGTACTCCAGAGTAAGTTGATTTGTGGTTTAATGACTTTTATCAAAATGAAATAAGCGTTTGATCTTTGGATTTGATCTGGCTATATCTGCAGCTGCTACACCACTACAGCAATTACTTCCAAACTGGGCTTTTTGCCCAGGCAAATGGAGTTCGTCCTTGTTTCATGTCTCATTGACTGTCCTGATAATACACACAGTGCTACTGTAGGTTTTTTCTTCCTCTAAATTTGATAGGTGTGAAACTAAGAGAGTAATTCCCTTTTTATTTTAGTATCAGTGTTGTTTTATTATAATCCATTCACTACTCTGGTTAATTTTATCTCGAAGCTGCTCCTAACTAAAATTCAATAAAAGAATGTGTAATTTTCTCCACATAATCCTGCTATGCCCTTCTATAGAGAAACAAGAAATTCATTTATGAATTCTAAATCTCAGACCCCTCGTGGTAATCTTCACATCTGTCCATGTGGTTTAGGGATGAGTTTGTAGTGATGTGTTGTGCACCCATGCTGGGCTAAATCCACTCCTAATGGATTTCAATGGAAGGCAATGGAATTTATACTTGGAATCAATTTACCCCCATGTATCCATCTCTGAAATACTGGGGTTTTTTTGCTGTTGGCTAATTAATTCCTGTCAGATTGAAGCTGTTAAAGTTAGCAATTCTTCTTCCAGGACGATTCTTCATTCTTTATTTACTGCTCAGGACAAGATTTGTCCAAGTTGGGCCTCAAAAACCCCTGGTGGGAGATGGTTGTTCTGATGAAGAGCTCTCAGGGCTCGGTGCTGCCAGCTGTGACTTGCTGAGGAGCATTTGTGAGCAGGGTGTGGGAGGCAGGAGCTGCTGGGGTGGCTGGCAGCCACTCACCTGGGCAGAGCGGGCTTGAGGAGCATTCCCTGCACCTGGGATGCTGGATGAAGATGTTCTGGGAGCAGCCTTGGTTTAGAGCCAGCAGCTCTGAAATCTGTGATTCACAATGGTGAGGAGAAGCAGTCAGGAGGAATTATAAAACCAGGGAAAGATTTTTGTTCTCCCCCTTTTTTTCTTGCAGTCACTTCGGGATAAGGCGCTTCACGCTTTGCGTGGCTGGAAGGTAGATTTTAAATTGTCTCTTTTTTTTTGGCTGGATATTTCTTAGAGATAAGCAATAAAAATGGCAATAACTGGGAAGTGACTGGTGGATGAGTTGCCTGGAGATTGGCAGTGCTACCAGAAGCTCTATGAGAAGGCAGCTCAGCCTCGGAGCTGGGGAAGGTTTTCCTGTGCCAGGGTTGCTGCTGCATCTTTAGCAAATCAAACTCCTTGCACAGTACTTGCTCCTTAATCCAGGAAAATTAAACCACCAGCCATAGCTACATTGTCCAGCCATCTGCTCTCCCAGGTGCTCCCATGCCTGAGCAGAGATGGAGGGATGTGACCTAGAATCCCTCTGCAGAGCTGGGATCATTCCCAGCACAGTCCCAGCCTTCAATCTTCTGCATGACATCAGATAAAGTAAACACCAAGATTTGATGTGAGAGCATATGTCCATTGCATAATTCATTAGAATTCTTCTCCACAACTATTTTTAGGTATTTTTTCAATCAGAAGTAGAGAGTGAGGATTATTCAGGAACAGAAAAAGATAAGAAAATAGTGGGGAGGCTTAGCAACATGTATAGGTACTTCTGGGACTGAGATCTGGACATTTAGCTGTGTGTGTTTGGTTTTTAAATAATTATTTCTGTCCTGGACAATTCCACAGTCTTTCATGACAGCTTGGCAGTGGGATGGTGTAAATCCAACAGCAGAACAGGAAACCTGCTCCTTTTTTATTCAGCACTGCTGCTGAAACCCCTGTCAGGCCAGACACCACCCCACATCACTTCAGACTGTATCACTCCATCACCTTGAATGAGGTTATTCCCAAATTCCAAACACTAAACACATCCAAAACCATTTCCCCTCTGTTTTGAAAAGCATCCACTGAGTGTTGGTGGGACACAGCGAGCAGAGTTGGTGGTTTCCTTGCTCAGGTTGTGCAAAACACCTCACAACTGCAAATCATCACAGCTGCCACAGCTTCTTCTCATGTGTCAGAGGCTGTGAGTGCATCCAGGTTTTGTGAACACCTGGGGTGTTCCTGAGTTCTCCAATTCAGGCAGCACCTGCACCCTTTGCCCAGCCTCACTTCACCCCACACGTGCAAGAAAGGAGGACAAAAATCCTAAGAGAACCCCAAAGGCCATGTTGTACAGCGTGAGTCGCTGCCAAGGAAGGGAAGGAGGAGTTATTCTGAGGCTTTCACATCTTGCCTATTGCTAGGAGACAGTTCTGAGCTCCTCAGGCTCCCACAGCTGCCTCCTCGTGCCAGGGTGTCCAGGGGGAGACAAGGGGAAGGAAAGTGGGAAATTGGGAAATTGGGAAATTGGGAAATTGGGGTGGGAGCATCTCTTCATTTTTTTAATCCTTCTGAGACAGAGTGCAGTGGAGGCTGCTGCAGGTGCGAAGGAGAGCAGGGTGCCTGAAATGTCACCTCAGGCTGACCTGGGTCACTCAGCTGCCCTCTGCAGGGAGTGGGGAATGAGGTGGTTCCACCCATTCCCAATCTGCAGTGCTTGGGAAGGTGCAAAAATGCAGCACTGCCAGCCAGGTGTGGGCTTGTCCCTGGTGATCCATGCACAGCATCACCTGCCAGCTCTCGAGTCCCAAAGGGCAGCCCATGATCAGCACCAGCCTCACCACCCTGACCCCAGTGTTTAAAATGCTCAATTCTGACCAAAATTATTCCCTGGGCACCCAGTTTTCATAATGCACCTAAATATGGGGCTGCTTGAGGCTGGGGTTGTAAATGGACAGATCTCCTGGGGTTGTCTCATGGGCGGGCAGAGCCTGGAAAAAGCCAAAGCTGTCATGAGAACATGAGAATTTGTCATCCAGAAGGGAGCTGCTGAGACAACTGTGGAATATCTCGCACTGCATTTTTCACACTAATGCCAGATGGCCAGGAATGGGATCCCCCACGTTCTCCTCCCAGTCAGAGAAGACAAGAAAATAAACAAGGAAAATGTCTGTGCTGATGGCATCTGTTGGCTCCCTCATAAGGTGAATCACTGCTTTTGATTGCTGAAATAATTAGGATTTCTTTCTAATTGGATTCCCATGTTAACCCTTCCTGTGCCACAGATTCCAACCATCCTTTTAGTTCCTGGCAGGGGGTTGGAACTGGATGATCTTTAAGGTCCCTCCCAACCCAAACCATTGTGGGATTCTGTGATTTTGTGGAAAATGAGACCTGGCAGAAATTCCAGGCAAGGACATTTGACACCAGTTGGGGTGTTGGTGTGGAACCCCATCCCTGTGCTGCTCCCATCACCTACAGGAGCATCCTGGGAGTGATCAAGACTCAGTTTTCTTCCAGCTACAGCACAAGAGTGCAAGGAATTACAGGAGAAAAAACAGGGCAGAAATCTGTGGAAATATTTGAGTGTGGGGTGCTCTGCAGCAGGTTTTATTTTGGAGGTGCTTGACACATGCAATCCCTGAGATCCCTGCACTCCTGCCATACATATGTGCACATACATTTATTTTTAAACTCTTACATGCAGCATTTCCTACCTGGCTGGTGCACCAAAGCAGTTTTTTTCCTTAGCAAATAAGGGAAAGAGCTGGGTAAGTATAAATGTGTTTCTTAACAGCCTTGTTTGTGCCAAAATTGCCATCGGGCTGTGAGTATTCGCATCACATTTGGGCAGCAAAGCCCACTGCACGCAGCTTTCATTACCATATTTCTCTCAAGCACAGCCTGTCTCTCATGTTTTTTCTGAACATTGTTTAAAGAACTGATGAAAGGGCTGAAAACTTTTCAAACTTTCCTTTTCTTGGGTCTCTTCAGCTCAAGTCTTTCATCACTCAGTCAATAAACAGTGGAGGACTCTTCTGAACTGCAGAGGGAGCGAGGAGGAGAAGGGGAAATTAATGATATCACCAAATTGAAACTCTTTCAAGTTCTCTTTAATTGCAGAGGGCACAGGGAGCTCGTTCAGTTTGAATTCTCTGATCTCCTGCTGTCCCCAAGGGGCTGATCTGCCTCTCCTCCCACGCCGCACGCGATTTTCCCGGCGCGGGTTCCTGGCTCCGTGCTCGGGGCTCCTGTGCTGTGCAGGGCCCTTCCTGCTGGGATTTTGGCAGTGGAACAGCAGCCACAGCTGCCACTGGGGTGGTCACACTGCCCTTGGGCACCACACGGGGCTGATCCTGCTCCTTCAGGCCCCTGGTGCCCGTCTGTGCATTGGGATCACAGGATCCCACGCTGATTTTAGTTGGAAGGACCTTACACCTCATCCAGGGCCACCCCTGCCATGGCAGGGACACTTTCCACTGTCCCAGGGTCCTCCAAGCCCTGTCCAGCCTGGCCTGGGACACTGCCAGGAATGGGGCAGCCAGAACTTCTCTGGGCAGGTGAGAATATCCAAGAATATCCCACTTATCTAAGCAGTCCAAAGTTAAAAGAGAAAACAATAAAGCCCCCAAGAACATCTAAAAAATTGCTGCTGTCCACCCAGGAGCTTCAGCTGAAGGCACCAAGCATTCCCTGGCTGTCTTTGTCTCATGGGAAATACCAGTGCAAGGGGCTGGAAACTGCTCAGAGAGCCATTCCCACCGTGGAAAAGCCTGAGGATTATGATCACAACGGGTCCCTGGGCAGAAACATGAAGCATAAAGCTTTAAATTCAAGTCACACTGATAAGAATAACAAATAAAGAGACCAAATTCCCTTAAAAATGGGATTACAGAGGCCGTGGGGAAGAAATATTTTAAAGGAAGTTAAAGAGAAGTTAATCTGCTTTTATGTAATTTGTTTTCCTATTCTTCCCGAACTGGCTTGCTTTGGAAACAGCTGCTTTCAAGGTTTACAGCCGTGCATATGGTTGGGAGGGCTGGAATTGGCAGCCCCTGGCCTGACAGAATAATGGCTACCTGGAAAAATGGCTGGGTAGATAATTTACAGATGATAGGACCACATCAAACCCAGTGAAACACAACCCATTCATTTTTACAGCCTCCAGATTGCTGCCTGTTGTGATCCATCCCTCCCAACAGCTCTCCTGTCACACAGCCCTTCCCTCCCCTCCCACGGGGCAGGATCCCATGGAAATCCTCATTCCTGGAGGGTTGGACACAGGGCAGGATCCCATGGAAATTCCTGAAGGGTTGGACATGGATGGAGCAGGATCTCATGGAAATCCTCATTCCTGGAGGGTTGGACACAGATGGGGCAGGATCTCATGGAAATCCTCATTCCTGGAGAGTTGGACATGAATAAACAAGCCCTTGGCTTCCAGATTTCCCAGTTGTCTGGGTTTGAACCCAAATTGCCCAAGGTGAAGCAAGCACAAAAGCAGTGATAAAGCTTGGGAACACCAACAGTGTTTTAACCTTCTGCAGATATTCCTGTCTTCCCTGTTGGAAAGCACTGCCCAGATGTGGGCAGCTGTGTGGGCATGGAAATAGATGGATATTGGAGCCATGGATTACTGTGACAGGGGCAGAGCTGGGTGCAGACTTGAGACAAGGTTTGCACAGGTCTAATTTCAGTGGGATGAAACTATTTTATAGCAGAGACTGACAGATTATGTCCTAGAGCCTGTCCATTCCCTGTGCCATTGATGAGTAGGACCATGGGTTTGAGTTCCAATTCCCTTCTATTTTCTCTGTTTAAACTGGGAACAAGGATTAATATTTGGTTTGAGATTTTAACATTCAAGAATGGATTAAGACAACAGCAGCCTGATGTTAGATGACCATTAAATACCAAATGCTATCAAAATCTCCAAATCAAGCCCTAAGTCCTAAAAGCTTTATACTTTTCCCCCAAAATTGCATCAGAGTGTCACCTTTGGAGCTGTGTTGTTCTTTGTTCAGCAGTAAATGAGCAATTCCTGGAGAAATCCCAGTTGGGGTAATCCTGGCCCTCTCTTGGCCAAGCCCTGAGTGAAAGGAGGATTCTCATGGCTGAATTACAGAGCCACTAAACAAAATGGAAATGTTGATGTTCATTATTGATTTTATCCTTTGCTGCTCTGGAATGGTGCTAGTGGGAGCTGTTGTAATCAGATTACCTTAAAACTTACTTACAGAATGAAGTGCTTAATTTATCCCCCTTTTTTTCCTTTCCCAAAGCAGTACAACAGGAAGGGATCAGCTGTGCTTCTTGTAGAGCAGCCCTTCTCTCTTTGGTTTTCTTGCTGTGTTTATGTAATTCATCTTTTACCACTCTCAAAATCTTTTTTTAGAACATTTTGCATTTGTTATATCTCCTCAAGTAATCACTCATATTGGTTATGGAACAGAATAGACTGTGATTGTTGGAGATATAACTGCAAAATGTTTCCAATTTCTGGGAATATCTATTGAAAACCACATTTACTAAACATCCATCTCCAGCTGCCTGTGCTGTCAGGTCTCAGCTCCGTGTCTGGATGTCTTTGGGATTCAAGTCAGCCAGGCTGATTCCAGTTTAACTGAGGATCTGGGAAGTGCTGCATTTTGAGTGATATATCCTCTCATAATCTGGGAGGTTAAATGGTTTTTCTGATTTGATTCTTTACTGCCTTCCCCATTTCACATCAGCTGAAACGAGCTGTGAAATGACAGCAAATCCAAGTGGCACATTTGTGTGCCCGCCCTCGTGAGTGACTGCAGCAGGGAAAGAGGAACTGGGCTTTAATTGCCCTCATTAGTCATATGCTGTGTGCAATATCAGTGGCAATTTCAGTGGGCAGGGTGGCTGAGAAGTCCAGCCCCTGTTGTCATCCCAGGCTGCTCGTGGGGCTGGAAGTGGCTCTGACTCAGGGCACTAAAGTGCCCAGGTCCTGCCAGGGAAAATGGGCCCTGCAAGCTCTGTCCCTTGGCTGGGCTCAGGGAGGATGGATGAGCATGATCAGAGAATCCCAGACTGGTCTGGGTTGGGAGGGACCCTAAAGCCCACCCAGTGCCACCCCTGCCATGGCAGGGACACTTCCCACTGTGCCAGGCTGCTCCAGCCACCCTCCCAGGGAACAATTCCTGCCCAAAATCCCACCCAACCCTGCCCTCTCTCCATGTGAAGCCATTCCCTGTGTCCTGCCCCTCCATCCCTTGTCCCCAGTCCCTCTCCAGCTCTCCTGGAGCCCCTTCAGGCACTGGAAGGAGCTCTAAGGTCTCTCTGGATCCTTCTCCAGGCTGAACCACCTTGTTCTTGCTGTGTTCTGTGTTCCCATCCATGTGGAATCTGGCTCTGATCTGTGGGCACCTGACCCTGAGCAAAGCACTCAGACCAGGCCATCCCCTTGCAAAAACACAGAATCCTGGAATGCTTTAGGTTGGAAAAGATCTGTGGGGTCACTGAGTCCCACCACAAATGTTCCAACTGTGCTGCTACCCAGGGTGATCAGGCTGTGACCCTGCCATGATCCTCTCCAAGTGCCACTCAGCAGAGGAACCTGCCTTTCAAAGGAACAAGACTTTTAATCTCTATATTTATCAAATTTAACCCTCTCCTTGCTGTGTCCTGCTGGCATTCCCTGCCATTCCTTGGCAGCCAGCAGCTCTGATCCCAGCTCTCCCCATCACTCCTCTCCCTGACCACCACTTTGGAAGGAGGATGGAGATTTTTGTGGCTTAGCAGATGGCAGCAAACCTTGATACCTGCATTTCATAGCCTGGCCCGTGGGGTTAGAGTGATGTATTTACTCCAGCACCTCAAGTCAATGAATTACATCCAAGCCTGCAAATGGTCATAAATATGATAGTCTGTGTGAGCTGAGGTAATTGCCTGCTTTATATATGTGTTTATCTTCCCTGCATTGCATACACAATGTGCATTATGTCAGGGAGATGACAAAGAGCAGCCATAATGCTCCTCAACTGCATATTTCTTCTTACTTTATGGCTGAGGCTCGCAGTTATCTTATGCAGAGTTGGCTGCAGTGGTTTAATATAAATTAACATACTTAGAAAATGTCAAGGAGCATTAATTGACAATTTCAGAGGCCTACCTTGCTAAATACCAGTTCAGTTCTGAAGCCTGTCTCTGCAAGCTTAAGCTATGGAAAATAATGCTTATTCATGAATAGCTTATGTAACTTGGCATTTATTACGTGGCAGTGAGTGCTGGCTGTCACAGATGGTCTCTCTATAAAACCAGGTGCCAAAAATAAAGTTTCAAGTCCCACGAGGGAACTTCTGGGCTGGGTACTCAGCACTTTGGAAAACCAGGGCACATCATTTGGTGTGGAAATACCGACTTACTAACCTAATTCTGGACCCACTTTTGGCAGAGGATTGGCCTAGATAAAAATATTTCACATCAGCACCTTCTCCTGCACCTCAAACGAGGGGATCCATGGCAGAAACTTGGTGTGCCCCTAGCCCAGCACTCCCCTAGCACTTCCCACCTGGAAAACAGGGATGACACTAAATATTCCTGTAGGTAAAAAGTGAAACAAGCTGAGGTTTTTATCCAAACAATTAGAACAGTGTTGGTGGTTGCTCTGCCTGCCCTCCAGCCTGAGCTGTGTCACAGCTGGTTGGTGTGGAGGTGCTCAGCTGAATGCTAATTGTTATTAATATAGCCCTGGGTATAAAACCCCAGTTTCTCTCTTTAGTTTTTTTTTTTTTTTTTTTTTTTTTTTTTTTTTTTTTTTTTTTTTTTTTTTTTTTTTTTTTTTTTT
>JANRGV010000018.1:1603976-1614245 GCA_024734035.1 Alethe castanea
GTGCCTGAGCTGGGAGGAGAACTTGTGACACTTCATATGGAGTTCAGAGTCACACACCAATGCAGTGCAGAGTCTGGAAATATGAAAACTAAAACTGAAGGCACCACTGGATGGGCTTTAAAGCCCCTCCCAACCCAAACCAGTCTGGGATTTGTGTGCAGGGCATTCAGGGGCTCCCTGGCCCAGCTGTCCCTCATGCACCATGGATGGATGGGATGGACCTCTACATGGGGTCAGCTGTGGGTTTTCAGAGGAGTTTTGATTCTGTTTTGTTCTCCAAGCCCCAGTGTGACTCCCCAGCCCCACAGGTGAGCAGCAGCCGTTCATGAGCACAGGCAGGGTAAATTACCTGGCTCACATCTGGAGAGGGCCACGCTGGCTTGCACAGCTGTGGGGCTGCTCTGATGTGCCATCACTGCCTGCTGCAGGTTTGATCTGGCAGAGAGCTGTGGGAGTGTGCCAGGGCTCCTTCCCAGCCTCTCCAGGGGAATCTGGCTGTGAAATGTGGGATTTTGAAGTGGAAACCTCTGAGAGCTCACGGCGCTCCGAGGCAGCAGTTCCCCTTCAAAGTCCCTCTCTGCCTGTGCTCAGCACCTCTTGTGATGTAGCACACATTGTCTCCACAGAAAGTCAGAAAGCTTCCTAAAAATCTCATTTTCTCCTCTTAATTAGGCAGTTTCCCCAATGAGCCGTGTGGGAGTTGATGGGGAAGGTGGGGATGTGGCAAAGCCCCACGGATGCTGATTGATGAAGCTTCAGCTTTGAACTCTGGGTTTTCCTTCTGAAACATGGAATAAATAAGAGACACAGAAGAAGTGAAGGCAGGGAGGATGTGTGGCACAGCTCCTTCCCCACCCTGCTCAGGTCAGTGGGGTTTCCACCTCCATGTTCCCTTCTCTGTGATTTCTTTCAAGCCTATTTTAATAAATGCCATCTGCTACCTGCCCCTAAATGTGGCTGAATGTAAGGGGCTGTCCCTGAGGGGATAAAATCGTGCCCAGCATGAACCCAAAGCCAGGCCACTCATCTCCAGGTGCTGGTTGTCCAGACAGAAAGGGAATGAAGCACAATACAAGAGTTCCTCAAGGGGGATGTTTTGAACAGAAAAAGGGCAGATTTGGAGTAGTTAGAAGGAAGAATTTTTTTACAGTGAGGGTGGGGAGGTTTGGCACAGGTGCCCAGAGCAGCTGTGGCTGCCCCTGGATCCCTGGCAGTGTCCAAGGCCAGGCTGGACATTGGGGCTTGGACAAGCTGAGATAGTGAAGGATGTCCTATAGTCTGCCCAGAAGGTCTGGCAGGGTTCCCCAGGTGGCTGTGTGGAAATTGGTGATGGCAGCATTCAAAGGACCCTCCTTGGAGCAGCAAAACTGCTGAGCACAGCACATCCCTGAAGCACAGGGAAGAGCTTTTATTTTAAACTGTGACCATGAAACAGGAAAAAAGCTTCTGCCTTTTGATTTTTGCCTTTAACATGTTAAAATAGAAGCACCTGCTGCCTGCTGGGCTCATTAAATATGTCTTTTTATTCTCCTAAATCACCACGGTAGAATTGGAATTATTTACTCGGTAAACTCCAGGCTGTGTTCATTTACATTCTCCAAGGTTTTTGTGCATTAGCTTTGGAACCTTTTTCTTGCCACCTTTTGTTCAGTGCCCACCTTGGCTCCCCGAGCAGGATCCCTCCCCTTGGTGACTGCAGGGGTTTTGTGAACTTCAAAAGCAGTGAAATGTCAGGCACACGCAGCCGGTGAATTATGGATCAGAATACAGCACATCAAACCCCCAGCACTGTTCACTTGTGGGTCTTTGCTTGGGAAAGCAATAAAAATCTAAAAATCCCTGCATTTCTCCTTTGCTGAGATGTGGGGTGGTTGTTTTACATGCTCCAGAGTAATGTTAGCAGGGCTGGGGGGGCACGAGGAATATTTTTGTTTAAGCAAAGCACTTCAATCAAAGCTTCATTCTCCTGTAAACCCAATTAGCTGCAGTCTGCCAAGTCAGCTCGGCTGTCTGCAGGAGCTGTGTGAGGCTATGAATAATTGCTAAACTCGGCTCTCATGCTATCTAGGAAATGCCAGGAGGCTTTTGCTGCCCCAGACAAACCTGCACTTGGCTCTGAGGCTCCAGCTGAAGGTGCTCAGAGCCCATCAGTGAGCTGGAGCAGGGCTCTGTGTGTGGAGAGGCTCATGAGGAGGCACTGCTGCCTCCACAGCCCAAATCCTGGCTCTCCAAACGCTCAGGGATGGTTCCAGCAGCTCCAGGAGGGGCAGCATGAGAGGTTCCATGGCTGCAGAACAAACCCCTTTCTGTAGGAAAACACTCACCGTGCCCTCCAGGAGGAAAATGAAACGCTGCAACAAAACGTGAGGAAAATGGGTCACCTGCTTTGGGTGTTCACCTGGTTTGGGTGAACACCTACAGGGTGTTCAGCTGGATTCAAGGTGCCACGTGCTGCTTTGTGTCAGTCTGGACACAGCTCCACAGCTGGGATGGTGCCCCTGGGCTCTTTGGGATCCCGTCAGCAGCAGGGACAGGAGGCAGGAAACAGCCTCATGTAGTTCCTGGGGGGCTCAGGTTGGGTATTAGGGGACATTTCTTCGTGGAAAGAAGAAATTGTTCATTGTCAGGCATTGAACAGGGCAGTGGTGGAGTCACCATCCTTGGAATTGTTTTACAAAGAACCTGAATGTGGGACTAGAGGAAGTTGTTGTTGGTGAGCGTGGTGCTGCTGGGTTGATGGCTGGACCTGATGAGCTCAGAGGTCTTTTCCAGCCTGGGTGACTCTGTGGTGACACCAGAGGTGTCCCCCAACCCCACACAGGCAGGGGGAACACAGAATTTCCTCCAGGGCTCCCTCCATGGATATTCCAGTCCTGAGGAATGTGCTGTGACCAGTGTGGTGGTTTCAGTTTGAAACCAGGCAGAAACACCAATTTTGTGTGGTGGTTTTGGTTTGCTAATTTGAGATTTCTCAAATTAACTGTTAGATAAACAGTTTTTTCCACTTAAAAAAAAAGAAAGTGTTTGTGTGTAGAGTTAGAATATATATTAATTTTGGTAATTAGCTGACAATATGGGATTAAGGGGGGGAATGTTGTCCTGGGGTGACTTTATGATGCCTGTATCCCCAATTGTCTGTCCTGTTTGTGCTGCATGTTAAGTTCTGCCACTTTAAGACTAGTTCCTTTCCTTCCTTACCAAAAAATAAATTAATACAAACCAGCAAACACAGGCTGCTTTTCCTCAGGTGAGAAAGGCTGAGACTTTTGGTTGTTTCCAGTAGGACACACCTTCCCCAACTGCAATGGGCTCTTCCTTGGATATCTACTTGTCTTTCTACCATGCATGCAAAATTTTTCCCATTTTCCTATTTTCCCATCAGTGGAGCACCTCAAAAGTTGTCATGGAAGAGAGTCAGCCATCTCACTTTGGCTCAAGTTTGATGGATTGTGATTCCTGTTAATGTCCCTCAAGGATGGCCACGTTCCAGTGACACCTTCAAGACTCTCCCACTGTTTTCTTCCCAAAAATTTACTTTTAAATTTAATTTACTTGAAGCCTAAGGTCCATCAAGTGATCTAATACTCCGTGTGCTCGCCATTGGTGAGATGTGTGACAAGAATTTCGACATCTCAAGAAAAAGGCTGGGTGTTTTGCAAGGTTTTTATAAGTTCAGTGTTAAAAGCTGTGTGTTTACACTGACACACATTGAGGCAGAGGATTTTTCCCCCAGATATGGCACTGTATAAAGCATCACAACATTATTCCCTTCTTCTGTAACGTCTGCCAAAAATAACGCTTGAAAAACTGAAAAACTTGGATATGAAAATATTTTTACTGCAGGGGAAGGAGTGATTTTGGCTGATTTTGTGATAGCAGGTACGTGAACAAATTCCTGTTTTGACAAGCACGACCCAAGCTGCCAGAGGTGGGATCCCAGGGATGCCAGCAGCAGCAGTGGCTGCCACTCTGGCTGGTGACACCCAGCTGGTGACACCCAGCTCCCTTCCCTGGTGCTGTGACCCACTCACACTCCCTCCCCACTCCCTCCATGTGGGGGAAGCTCTGAGGAGCAGGTGACACCTGAGAATAGAACATTACCCACAGGGAGAGGGTTTTCTTTAAATAGAAATGTCTGGAGAGCTGCGAGACTGCCAGGCTCTGGGAAATCCAGAGGGGGATTTTAATCTTGGCTCGTGCCGTGGGATAATCTAAAAAACACAGGCACAGCCCAGTTCTTCTGAAAAATGTATTGAGGGATCACTCCTGCTCCTCAGTCTGGGTGTGAACAACCCCACAGAGCCCAGGCAGAGAGGGTGGGGATGCAGGGACAGCCCCAGAAACAGAAGGAATTTCCAATACTACTGGAACTATTTAGAATTTCCAATACTACTGGTAGTAATTAGAATTTCCAATGCTAATAGAAGGAATGTCCAATACTGCTGGTATTAATTAAAATTTCCAGTACTAACAGAAGGAATTTCCAATACTACTGGTAGTAATTAGAATTTCCAATACTACTGGTAGTAATTAGAATTTCCAATACTAATAGAAGGAATGTCCAATACTGCTGGTATTAATTAGAATTTCCAGTACTAATAGAAGGAATTTCCAGTACTACTGGTATTAAATAGAATTTCCAATACTAATATAAGGAATTTCCAATGCTACTGGTACTAATTAGAATTTCCAATACTACTGGTAGTAATTAGAATTTCCAATGCTAATAGAAGGAATTTCCAATACTGCTGGTATTAATTAGAATTTCCAGTACTAATAGAAGGAATTTCCAGTTCTACTGATATTAATTAGAATTGCCAGTACTAATAGAAGGAATTTCCAATACTACTGGTATTAATTGGAATTTCCAGTACTAATAGAAGGAATTTCCAATGCTACTGGTATTAATTAGCTGCAAGAGACGTTTTCCTTCCATTTGTTGGAATTCCTGGCAGATTCTGGAGTGTCTGTGTGTCAGCTCCAGCTGGGATGTTCTGACACGTCCAGGGGAGCTGAAGGGAGCCCATCCAGGGCTGCCTGCTCAGAGCTGTGCAGGAGTCCTGCTCCTCTTCTGCAGCAGCTCCCTGAGGCCTTTTACCTATTTTCTGTTTATATGGCACTGCTTAGGGTGAGTTTTTGTAATGTTTTGCAATTGAAAGGACACTCAGAGCCTAATTCAGATTGGGTTTGTGGTGGGGACTGGATTTAATGCACTTAGGTCAGTGCTCTCTGACTGAAGACAGCTCTGGAATGGGAGAACACGTGGAAGTTATTTCAGAAGATTTGCATGTACAAAAACACAGAGTGCTTTAAATGCAATTCCAGGGATTCAGCTCCAGGTTCTACCTTGGGGCGTTCGAGTGTGGCAGCTGGCAGGGATCCTGCAGGGGGGAAATGGAAAAGCTCTGCCCTGTCCCCTCCTGGAGTATCCCAGGAGCAGACAGGCTCCTGCAGGGAATGCCAGCCATCTCCTCGGCTGGCTTTTGCAGGATTTGATGGATCAGAGCAGGGAGCACTGTTGGTTGGGCTGGAAGGAGCAGCTGCAGCACGGCACAGGCGGCCGTGGGGCCGTGCACAGCAATTCTGGCAGCTGGGCTGACACTGTGGCCAAAGAAAGTGTGGTTTGCACTTAGCTGAGGCAGAGCTGGGGTTTTGGGGTCCATCAGGAGCCACGGGGGGCTCCTGCAGGCTGCAGAACCTGTGGGTGCTGCCCCAGGCTTTGGCTGCAGCATCCCTGCCCCTTTTGGGAGGCAGAGCTTTTGTGGGGGTACAAATGGGGACAAGTGGAGCTCTTGGAGAGCTTTAGGGAGTGTGGCAGTGGTGCCAGGGCTCTGCAGGAACCAGTCCTGAGTGCTCCTGCTGTCCCCAGGGCTGCCCAAGGGGAAGGACACTGTGCCCACTTGTCACTTTTAATGGCTCCACTCCGCTGCAGCTCACAGCCAATTAATTTTACGAATCCTATTTGCAGCTCCCCTTCCTCCTTATATAATCCTCATTTGTTTCAAACGAGCAGAGAGTGTGCCCCTGAGATTCTAAACATACCTCTTTATTAGTTCAAACAGAAACTGTTACCTACAGAAGCTAAACTTAGCACGAATGTTTGAAATGAGATGAAGAGTTCCTTTTAAATCCCCTATCAGGTGTTAGATAACAGGGACTGTGCTGGGGATTGCACAGTGTTGGGAACAGCACTTTAATGATCCATTGGGTTTATTCTCCAGTAAGAAACAGATTAAACCCAAAATGGGGGGTGGGTGCACAGCAATCAGTCCCTGCTCCCCCTAATGTCACACTCACCAAGGCTGGGCTCCCTCTGCCTCAGGCCAGGCTTGGAGAGGCTCAGGAGCAGTTTTATAGCTGATAACCCCTCCTGAATGGTCTTTATCTGTCACACACCAGTGTCTCACTGCTGGCTGTCCCAGCTGGGATATCAGTCTCCTTCCTTCTGAGATTCCCTTCACAGCCTTGGGGTTCATCTCCCAAGGATATTCCAAAGTGTGAGACAGCCCAGATTGTTGAAGGTATTGAAGGTTCCAACGAGCCAAGCTGGAAAATGTTCAGCTTTTCCTAAGAATCAGAGTTAGGGAGCACGAGGAGGAACCACAGCACAGTGCAGGGAATTCTGGCTTTGCTGAGTTGTGGCTGTGGCACCTTCCAAAATCAACAACTCCTGCCACAGGGTGACAGATTGCTTGGACATCTCAGGAGGATTTTTCTCCAGATTACAACTCCTGAAATTCAGGCACGTTCATTTCCTGTGTCATGAGCAGAAATGAGGAAGAGCAGAGATTCCCTGTGGGATTTCTGCCCTGGGAGAAGTAGGGCTGGGAAGAAGTGGGGGTGTGGGAGAGCTGGGACTGCCCCAGGAACAGGTTTGGAGAAGGGGCTTTTTTGGAGCTTTTTGGGGATGCATTTAACAAGGTGTTTTTTGCCACTCTCCAGCCCAGTTTACAGCTGGCTCTGTGTGTGTGTCAAAGGCAAATTCCTGACTTCCATGAGCACCTCTTCCTGCAAAAGCTGTTACTGGAATTAAGTTGCAGGAGCGTAGATGAGGAAAAATTGCTTTTCCTCGTAGGAATATGAGGGTGTTTATCAATTGCTGTGCACTAGGAGCCCAGCACACTCCGAGGCAGGGATGAAAAGTGAGGATCAGATGCAAGGATGGAAATGATCCCTCAGGTGACTCGGGGATGTGACACACGCTGTCACCATGGAGATCCCCCAGCAGCTCCAGGCAGGGCTGGGAACACTGGGGCACATTTGGCCTCTCGTTGCTCTGGGAATACCAAAGCTGCCCGTGCAGGGATGCCCAGCAGGTCTGGAGTGCTTCTGGATACCTGGCAGCCATGTATTGATCAGATATTGGATATTAAGGTTTTGAATCCAGGGGTTGTTCCAGGTGTTTCTGTGTGCAGTGGGCGAGCAGGGGTGGAGTTCAGGTGTTCAGGGGTTTGTGGCTGCTCAGGAAGCTGGGTTTGACTGCTGGGTGAAGCAGGACAACGTTTGCTGTGGCTCACCCTACATTCCTCGTATTTTCAGGTATCTGTACACTCATTTTCCTGGATTTCTGACTTGGAAAGCCTCTCTGCACTGCAGTACCTGCTCCCCAGGTGTGTGGGCCCAGCCTTAACAAAGCTTTAAGCCAAGAAATCCAATCAAATGTAGGTTTTTAGCTTGTCTGTACAATCACCCACTTGTCTGGATATGGCTGGAATTTTCAAGGAGTTGGATGGATCCAGTCTCTGATGGATTCAGGATTTCCTCCTACTCCCATCTTCTCAAGGTTGGCAGCAGAAAGATGTCTGTGGCTTTAAATGACATCAAAATGTGACTCTCATCCTCCTGTGCCCCTAAAACAATTTAGTGCCACTGTAATTATTAGCATTCTCATTAAGAAGAGTTTAGCTGAAAACCAAGACACAAAGACGCAGTGACTTCATCAAATCCAGATAAAGCAGGTTCCTAATTCACTTCCATGCTCTGAAATAAATCCTCAGAGCATCAATTACTGTATCTCTTGTAAAGCAATTACTATCAGCCTCCATTGCTCCCCTTTACACGTTTTAATTTAATCATTATTTTTGCTTTAAAATACAGGGTAAGGAATTTCACAGTTCCTCAGAAAGAACTAAAGCAGACAACAAAAAAAAACCCTGTAAAAAGCAGAAATTACTTTCTTTTGTAATCAGGTTGATTAGACTCGTGTATAATCATACACAGCAGGTGGGAAGATTAACATTTCACTAATTCCTAGTGGTCATTACTGCAAGGAAATTTAATCTGCAGAGTTCACAAGGATTGCAGTTGCATGCTGGTAAAGCTCATTTAAAAGACAGAGCAAAAACAACACAACTTTGTATTCTGGAATCCAGTTTTCCTCTGAACTCTTTTGGCCTGCAGGCACTACACATACACCAGGATCTTCTACTTAATTGAGAAATAGATTTGTATTGATCAGGCCCACTTAACAAGCACATTCAGAGCTGCTCCTGCTCTCAGTTACTCGGGTGGGGAATGCAGACAGACCCCAGAGGCTTGAGCTACCTGATAAAATAGATATTTTTACAGCAAATGCATTTTTCTCTGTGGGGGCTGCACTGGTACACAACACTGAGAGTCAGTTCTCATATTTGGATCAATTCAGAATAATTCTGCTGAAGTTGAACAACTTATTAATTTCTTCCTATGAAAACAAAATGTGACATAATTATTACGATCAGGTTCTGCTTCACTAACCTGGATGAGGGTTACTCCAAAATAAAACACCCAGCAGCTCGTGGTGAGCAGGTTCTGGTCATCTGCCATTGCTGCCCCTCTGATCTCTGCACTCCTCATTCCCAGCTCAGGGTGCTCTGGGACTAAGCTGGGAATGCTCCAGGGGATTTTGGATGGGTAAATCAGGGTGACTGCTCTGCTCCCCACTTGTGTGGGGTCTGGCTGGGACTGAGCTGGTTCTGTCTCCCACGAGGGAGGTGAAAGGGCAGAGAGAAGGCAGAGCTAAGCCTAAACTGGGCAGGATTTCTGAGTGGGAGGTGAAGCAGGAGCTGATTCCTTGTGCTGCACCTCCTGCAGATCCCAAGGCACAAACCTGCCAGGAGGCTGGAGAAGGATGGGAAGGAGGAATTCATCCTGGCGTGTGGACTTGGCTGGAGTCGGGTGCTGTTCCCACAGATTAAAACATCTCCCTCCAAACTGAGCAAGAGCCCACTGAGCCTAGCTTTGATTGAGCATTGAATTTACACCCCAGAGAACAGCAGGGAGTGGGAGCCCTGAAGGAGCTGCCCCACTCCTGCCCTCCCAAAGCTGGGAATTTGCTGGGAATTCCAAATGGGAATTTGCCCCATCCTTGGGTTCAAAAGATGCCCAGGAGCCTGGTGGGGCTGCAGGCAGCACAGCACAATGTCAAGGAGTGACACTAACGAGGATAACAGAGTTAATGAGTAAACAATGAGGCAAGTTAGGCCGTCAATATGCAGAGTAACAGCACCCCTGAATCCCCGGGGACCTGCTGCTTTAATGATGCTCCTGTGAAAGCCATGGCCCTGAGCTATTTCAGACCACTACACTGAATTTTGGCTGACGCTTATCAGTTTATATGCAAGGAAATTTATAGCACGGAACTGAAATGAAACAGTGCTTTGGACAGGGAAAAATGCATTGCAGGTGCAAACAAGCATGAAATGAAAATCTACTAATGAGTTTCCATTAGCAGCTAAATACATAATCGAATAATTTTTAGCCAACATAAAGCAATGAGAAAATCAATTTATTCCTCCTCAGTACTTCTCTATGGATTGATGCTCTAGCACAGCTCAGGCTGGTTTTGTTAAGTGAGAGCTGAGCCTGGGATTCAGCTAAAGCAGAGCATGGGTTTGCTTCTGCTGGGTATGAGTGGAATGCATTTTCTTTGGAAACCTGAAAATTATAAGGTAAAATATATACAGTTATATATCTTAGTTAAAATAGAGTATTTCCATCTGAAAGCTAAAGAATAAAACATTCCAGGAAAATGGAGCAGCACTGGCATGTAGTTGACTCAGAAATATCCCTTAGTGCAGTAAGGCTTGTTCTTCACTGCTCTTGAAGCAACAGGATGCTCAATTTCCTTTCTTTTTTCCTTAAACAGCCTCTGGCCTGAGTTCTCTTTGCCTGGCGTTTCACACCTGATTCAGTTACAGGAATATTCTTCTTGAGGCCCTGGCACAGGTGCCCAGAGCAGCTGGGGCTGCCCCTGGATCCCTGGCAGTGCCCAAGGCCAGGCTGGACACT
>JANRGV010000018.1:1625380-1638288 GCA_024734035.1 Alethe castanea
CACGGCGTGGTTAACGCTGGGGAGGAGCAGGCTGCACACAAACGGCCCTGCCATGCAAATCCTGATCGATGTGCTGACAAATGTCCTGCTGCATCCTGCTGTCTCACTCAATATTTCTGCAAACAGGCGGAATTTAGGAGGCAAGGCAAGGCAGAAGGTTCCACCTGAAGTGATACACGGGTGGGAGGTATTGTGGAACTAATCAGGAGTGGATGAATGAGCTTTGTGGCTGCCTCACTGTTTACTCCATGTATCTGCTGCTAAACTGTATTCAAAGGGCTCTAACTGAAAAGGGGGCTCCTTGACATGTAAAGCCCCTTTTCTCCAGTGTGTGCTCTGAAAGGCAGTGCAATATCTTTTCCTAGGGATAAATGCAGGAATTGACAGGAGTCTAGGCCAATACATTGATGCAGGAAACATCAACATTTGGGGGGGTGACAAACACGCACTGGAAGGAGAAACTTGGACTGACACTTGACAACTCCTCTCTTTTGTGCATTCCAGAGGAATTTGAATTGCATGGTATTTTTTCACTTGCAAATGTTGCAGGCTTGTTATTTTTCCCTTTTCCACATATTTTAAGCTTATAGCATTGCATAATTTTTTATAACTCTGTCCTTGTGGAGGAACAAGCAGAGAGCAGTATCTCAGGAATAATTCCCTTGCAACAGCAATCTGCTTTTGCCTGCAGACAAAATAATCCAAACCACGTTAATAGTTTTAATTTCCAGTGGTGTAAGAGCTGGTGCTTCTGGAAAGGTGATCTTTAAACCTGTGGTAAACTCAGATACCTCCAGAAGAGCTCTGTGGGAACTCCAAGTCTGTTAGTTGAGCAAAATATTGGAGCTACAAGATTGTTTGGGAATACTTTATGGAAGAGCAACTGGAGGAACCAAAGCAGATGTTAAACTGAAAGGACTGCAGTGGGATTTAGTCCTGGGCTGGCTGAAGCTAAGGAAGGGCAGGAGAAGCCAAATGTTTGAGGAAGGCTGGAAGGCAATATCAGGCAATGGCAGGAGATGTTTAGATAAACAATAAACAACTGCTGAAGGCAGGGATTAAGAGATCAGCAAGAGAGAGATGCAAAAAGAAATGAAATGGGGAGAAACAAGGTTGTAATGAAATGCTGAGGGCATGTGGCCAGCCCGTGCCAGTGGGATTAATTTCTGTGCCATCAGGGATCAGTGGCTCCTGGGACTGTCCCCAGCCTCTGGGGCAGGTGACATGCTCAGGGCAAGCAAGAAGCTGCTCCAAACTGGTGGTGGAAAACACAAGTAAAATTGAAACTCATAAATGTTTTGGTGGGGAGGAGGAGAGAAGAAAATGTGGGTTTTTTTCTTAATGCCAGCTGGCACCTTGTCTTTCATGGAAGAGGAGGAGGAGGCAAAAGAGGAAGGGGGAGGAGGTTGATTCTCCCATGGGAGAGGAGGGGGATGGAAAGTTGCTGAGGAAACCATTGGATTTCCTGGCATGATGTGATGGGGGAATTTGACCATCCTTCAATAGCAACAAAAATGTCTCTGCACAAAATTCCATTTAATCCTGGCTCAGAATAAGTCAGGAGAGCTGAGGGAGTTCTGTGCCCTCAGAGAGGAGTGTGAATAACACAGGAGTGGCCTTTGAGGTTCTGGGAGGGCAAGAGAAGGTGAGCAGAGCATCCCTGCATCTGGTGGGACATGGCAGTGACACAGGAGGGACAACACAGGAACAATCCCTGCAATTGTTTTCCTTCTCTGGTCATTGCCCTCCATTTCCACTGCAGGAAATACTCTAGGACACTGAAAACAAATAGCATCTCTTTTCTTACCATTTCCAAACAAGGCTTCCAGTTTCTGGGAGCCTCTGCCCTTCTGGAGGTGCCCCCACACCATCTGCTGGTGCCTGGCTTTGGCATTCTGGGCTCCTGGCAATCCCCTCAAAGCATTTCGGTGGGAAAAGCCCCAATGCCCTCCCCTCCCTTCCCTGAGCTCTGCTGTTAATGCCCCATTCCCATCTCTGCCTGTGCAGTATAAATCCCACTTCAGCTCTGTGAGATCCTCACTGGGCTCTGTGGGCTATTGTGCAGTCATTCCACTGCTGCTGGGAGCATTTGGAGCCTTTCCTATTATTTGTCTTTATTCTAGGGAATAAATGCTTGGAATTTGCTGCAGATGTGCCTCTTCTACAGAAAAAAAATCCCCCTCAGCATCAGAAATTAGCACAGGCACAACAGGCAGAGGTGGAAACACTCAGAGAATGCCACACTGGCTTTTCCCAAACGCCAGTGGTGACCTTTTGGATTGACATGATCCAAACCATTGTGGGGGCACAGCGAGGGATGGGGTGTCCCTGCTCCTCAGCTTCCCAGCACTTGTTTTTCTGGATCTTCTGTGTCCAGGAGATTCCCCCCATTGCCACTCTGGCTCCCCTCTGGTGTTTTATTTAGAAAATTAAGTTGCTGTACAGTGACCAGTGATGGGTTTAACGTGCCCTGGGACAACATTGAAATGTGGAACAGCAAAGCAAGCTAGGAGGAACCTCTCACAGTGAGGGGAGAGCACACTCATTTACTAAAGTACTTCTGTAGGAATTAAAATAAAATTTCCATTTTCCACTCTCTCATTCTGATCCTCGTTGTCATTAACTTACTCCAAAGCCCACTTGGTATTTCAAACTGGAGTAAATCATTGTGTCTTCCAATTAACTTCCATCCTCCAGACAAGATAATGGGGCTGATTTCATTCAACTCTGTAGTTTAATAAACATCCAAACAATTCTTTATCTCTGAGCCACGCAGAAATGTGCACTTCTGGTGTACTGAACAAGGTAATGGGCAAAAGGAAAATTACTGGAGAGAATTCATCTTGGGTTTGGTTTCTCAGCTCACCCTGGGAGCAATGGGCAAGGCAGGGAACGAGCTGCTCTCCCAGCAATATTTCCATGGAGAAAGTATTGCTGTATTACTGTTCCAAAGCCTGGGATTTTTGGCTGCCTAAGCAAAGGCACCACAGGGGTCAGCTGGAGGCTCAGCAGCCCAGAGGAGGCAGGGATGTAGCAGTGGGTATGAAATATGATTATTTCCATCCAAGAGACAAGGTAGGGGTGCTGGGACAGGGCTGGAGCACTCGGTGTTCTGGGATCAGCCATGGGCATGTGCAGAGGGCCCAGAGAAATTCAAGGAATAAGAGCCATCAAAAAGGGATGTGAGCCGAACAGAACTGCAGCCACAGAGCCCTGCTGTTAAATTATTCAGTGTTTAAAAACTGAGGATGTGAAGGGCAGAGCTCTGCTGCCAGTGTCCCAGCAGAGGCTGCAAGGACAGTGACCCCCAGGGAGGGTTCTGCTCAAAGGGACAGGTTTGTACAACTGGCCCTGCTTAGAGGGCAGGCAGCACCTTGTAAAAAGTGAATTATTTTGCTGCTGTCACTGCAGAGGGCTCTGTGTGCTCACAGGGACACTGGCCTGAGTGCTGGTGGATGACCTGGAAAGGGACATTACCAGTGAGGAAATGCCATTGTGCCTGACTTTTCCTTTTGGATATTCTCTCCAGGAGAGTTTGAGCAGATGTGTGATCAGGGAGGAGAAGGACTGTGGTGTCACTTACCACAGAACCAGAGCCTGGTTTGTGTTGAGAGGGACATTAAAGCTCATCCCATCCACCCCTGCCATGGCAGGGACACCTTCCACTGTCCCAGGCTGCTCCAACCCCAATGTCCAACCTGGCCTTGGGTCCAGGGGCAGCCACAGCTGCTCTGGGAACCTGCTCCAAGCCTGTTATCAAACTCATGGCTCTTGAGTCTGCAATTTCAGCCTTTTCCAGCTGAGCCTTTGAAATGAAAAGGGCTACATCCTTTCAAATATCAGTGTCTTCGAGGAACACAATCTCCTCAAAAGATTCCTGCAGCAAAGAAAAAAGACTGGATTCCTTGAAAGCTTTGCTAATTACTGGCCTGGAGCTGGGCTGTGGTGTGTCCACCCCAAGCTCTGAGAGGGAAGGTTCTGGTTGGCATCACCCATGATCAGCAGCATTGGGCTGAGCACTGTGGAAATCCTTCTGCTCCGTTTTATGCCTGACAGCAAAAACGAGAGTTTATTCCTGAAGTAAGGAACTCCAGCCCTGCCTGACCTGAGGGAAGGCATCTGCAGAGGCCAGGCTGCAGTGGAATGCAAACAGGGCCATATTGGCAAAAATGAGGAGTTAATTTAGTGGTGAATGCTCGGATGTTTTTTTCCCAGATGTGTTTGCAGAGCCATTAAGAGCTGTGTTTAATCTCAGCTCCATTTGCACTCTGATGCACATTATGCTGCCTGCACGGAGAGCAGCAGCAGTTGATGGCACTGGATGGCTCTGCCCCTCCAGGAGAGGCTGGATGAGCTCTCCTGCCCAGGGCTGCTCTTCCAGGGGCTCTGGAGACAGCTCTGACCCCAGCCCAGGGCTGAGGGCCCTTCATGGCTCTGGGTACCACACTTGCACGCCAGCATTTGGGACTGAATGAAAACTTCCCTGAATTAGTAATGACATTTTTATTTTTAAGGTCAGGCAGGGTTTTAAAAAATGAATCATGATTTTAGGTGATTTCTTTCTGCTTGGATGCTCAGAGCTGCCTGAATATTGTCTGTTAAAGCTGCTGCAACTTCTGTCTCTAATGGAGGTGCTCACGCTCACTAAACTGTTTGGCAAACACTGGCTGTCGTGGCTCATCCTCCTGATTAAATCCCATATTTGCATTTCCTTGGATATACAAAGGAAAAGCAAATCAGCAATGAACAGCACAGTTAGAGCAGGAATAAGCAAACAGGGATAGAGGAATAACTGCTGGTCTGGAGATGCCACACTGCAGAACCAGCCACGCACACAGGGCCTGTGCAGCAGAGCATCCTGCATCCCAGAGAGCATCCTGCATCCCTGAGAGCATCCTGCATCCTACACAGCATCCCAGAGAGCATCCTGCACCCCAGAGGGCATTCCTGCATCCCAGAGAGCATCCTGCATCCCAGAGAGCATCCTGCACCCCAGAGGGCATTCCTTCATCCCAGAGAGCATCCTGCATCCCTGAGAGCATCCTGCATCCCAGAGAGCATCCTGCATCCTCACAGCATCCCAGAGAGCATCCTGCATCCCAGAGAGCATCCTGCATCCCTGAGAGCATCCTGCATCCCAGAGAGCATTCCTGCATCCCAGAGGGCATTCCTGCATCCTAGAGAGCATTCCTGCATCCGAGAGAGCATCCTGCATCCCTGAGAGCATCCTGCACCCTACACAGCATCCCAGAAAGCATTCCTGCATCCCAGAGATGATTAAAGCATCCCAGAGAGCATTCCTGCATCCCAGAGAGCATCCTGCATCTCCCAGAGCATCCTGCATCCCAGAGATGATTAATGCATCCCAGAGATGATTAATGCATCCCAGAGAGCATTCCTGCATCCCTCAGAGCATTCTGAGCCACCTGGGGACCCCAGTGCCAGGCAGAGGAGTGGGGTGGCCCTGCCCATCCCTGCCAGGTATCCCTGGGACTGCCCTGATGGACACGAGCACTGCAGCTCAGCATGGCTTGAGTTTCTTGAGTGGGGTTTCTGGTTTTGTCCTTTTCTTTGTTTCATCACAAGGATGTGAGGGACAGTTTGCTGTTTTAACACTTGGCCCACTAATAGCTAGGGAAATCTAGCAGATGTACTTCATCATCTCAAAGATATGAGCAATCTCCAGCACTCTGGTATTAATGTGGGGAGATTGACTCAAAGCGTTTTGCTTCAATGGCTCTTAAGAAATTCACAGTTCATTTCCAGTCATTAAAATAATTAGTGCTGTGCTCTTCCTCCTCTGAGGACAGAGCTGTAGGGCCAGCTGCCCTGGTTGGGACTGGGGGGCTGAGCTCCCTCCTCAGCCTGTGATGGGGATGGTGCTGAACCTGCTTGAGGCCTGGGGGGACCCAGGGGAAGGCCCAGCTTAAAGCAGGACTTGGGGGCTTAAATAGCTTTGAGGGAGCACATGAAAAACTGCCCCATTTGTTTTAATGAGGCTGCTCCTGTGCTAGAGAGGGTTCCATAAATAAGTGATTACAGGACTGAGCCAAAACCAGTCGTGAAGGATTAGATGTGACTCATGGGATCGTGAAAAGTCCTCGGTTTTACTGGAGGCAGGGGAAAAAGTCTGTTCTTTGCTGGATCCCATTATGTATCACCTTCACCCTACAAAGAGATCTTGGAAAATAGGAGTTAACCCAGTGATGCTGCTCAGGCACAGGGAGCTCCAGAACTGCACTTCTCTCTCAATGTTGTTTCTGTAACCAGTTCTTATCTAAAAGTCTTTAATCTTTTTGGAAAAAAACAGAGATATTCTTGCAGTTCTGGTGTCTGGTAGCAAGATCTGGAAGGTGTTCCTGTAAATAGGCTTGAAATAGAATTTGGCTCAGGAGAATTGCTGAGGGTGAGCAAAGCTTTTCTGTGCATGTGCAGTTTGGGGAGGTGAGGTTTGTAGGTGGAGGACTGGACAGTTTGGGATGGGCAGGAATGGGATATTTTAGAGGCAGGGCAGTAGAGCCACAATGCAGAGGGGCTGCAGGAGCATCCCTGGGGGCAGGAAACCTGTCAGCTGTTCGGTCTGAACTCAAACCAAATGTGAATCAAAGTGAAAACCTCTCTGTTTGCTCCGTGGCAGCGCAGGATGTGAGAGGCAGGACCCAGACAGGACAAGGGGAATGGCTTTAAACTGAAGGAGGGTGGAGTTCCATTGGATACAGGGAGGAAATCCTTCCCTGGCAGGGGGGCCAGGGCTGGCACAGGGTACAGAGCAGCTGTGGCTGCCCCTGGATCCTGGCAGTGCCCAAGGCCAGGCTGGACACTGGGGCTGGAGCAGCTGGGACAGTGGAATTGTCCCTGCCATGGCAGGGGTGGAAGGAGAGGATTCACTCCCTTTAAGGGATTGAAGAATTCAGGTGTTTGGCTAAGTTTCCATTCACTATTCCCTTATTTAACTTGGGTATCACCCACTGGAGTTTTAGGAAGGCAGGCTGTGAGTGTGCTAGGAAAATAGGAAGCAGTAAAAAAGGCTGTTGAGACACTTATCCAACGCTGAGGGAATTTTCAGAACAGCTGTAGTCGAGTAATTATGAGCAGAACCCTTGTTTCCACCGAAAAAAAATGTGTATTAGATTATTCCCTAATGATAAAGATTATTAAAAAGACAAAAGCTATAGAATAATAGACATTAGCAGATGGATCTGTTTCCAAAATCCCTGAAACCAGACTTAAATCTTGGGAGTTATTCCTCACCTTTAGCAGAGCTCTCATCAGTGCAGTGTAAGCCCCAGGGCTGACACTCCAGATAAGTACATGATATAGTTGAGCCCTAAAACTCTTAACAGAAAATACATCAGGACTTACTGTAAAATTTCATGGAGGATTAGAGAAAATATTAAGTCAATAGTTCTTTAGTTATTAGGGGCTTTTAAGGTAATCAATATTTTCCAGCCATGTTAGTGCCCACGATGATAAAAGATGACATTAATATCCAACTTTTCTTCTTTTTTTTTTTTTTGGTATATTTATGTATATCCTTCCTTTAGTCACTCCTGCTAGAATCAATAGCTGTACAAAGAATATGGTTATTTTTAAATGGCATCGATATTGATTCACCTATAACTGCCAGTTTCAACTGGAACTTGATTTCAGGTAAAAAAACCCTCATTTTTTCATACAACCTCCCTAAATCTTTGGAGTACCCCTGCCTTTGCTCCTAGTGATTTTCACATTTAGCAGTGTGCTAATGCAGCAGAAACTATTTTAGGATTAATAAATCCTAAAAATAGGATTAATAGGATTAATTCTACCATTTCTTTGGAGTTACATGACATTTTATGTCCTCAAAGCATTGTGCAGATGTTAATTGAATTTAATTGATATCATTCAGTCCCCAAAGTTATATGCATGCAGTTATTAATGGTTTAATTATTTTGTCAATGGAATAGATTCTTTGCTTTTGATTCTGTTTTAGGAGATCCAGACAGTCCTTAGGCTGAGTCCTTTTTATTCAGGTGACTCAGGAATGTTGGTCCAATGATAAAATTTTGCCCAGGGCATCCTCAGGCAGGGATTTTCCCCCTGGTCAGTGCCAGCCTGAGGTCTGAAAGGAATTATGGGACAGTTTTCCTGGCTGAACCTGGCTTTTGCCACTCCCAGGGAAGTGCAGGTTTGTTCCATGCAATGTTTGCTCAGCTCCCTGCAAGTGCCAGGGGCTGAGGAGAGGATACATTGAATTATGGCACCCAGAACTGCATTCTTTTGGCTAAATTTTAATAACACTGGACTACCATTTTCATCTTGTTTTCAACCCAGCTGTATGTCTGAACCCAGACTCTTACAGCAGGAATTTGCCTTGGAAATCAGCTCCCAGATGCCTTAAGATCAGCAAAGCTGTTCCATTACAATTTGTCTCCTTCTGACCCATTCTAAGAAGATGGAAGGAGACATCTCAGGTTTGAAAATGAAAGAATCTAATCTTTAAAAATATCCCTGAATTCACTGCATTTGGAAGATTTATTGAGAGATGTTGCAAAACTATTCCCAAAAATGGTTAGAAAGAGCAAGAGGGTGGGTGCAGTAGGAAACCACTGAACCATTTATGCTCAAAGCAGTTGCCCCAGTGGCTCTTTGGGCACCAAGCCCTGGATATGGAGCAAATGAACTACAGCACACACAGAGAGTTACCAGCAGAGAAATCTGTGAGTGATCCCCAACTTCCTGGAGCAGCATTCCTGGATGCCAGGGTTAAAATCCCATTGTGTCCCCAGTGACTTTGCAGAAAGTGCCTTTTCCTTGGGAGTGTGAAGGGCTCTGGGTGGGGCAGGGAGGGTGGCTCTGCTCTGGTGTCCATCCTGGCCCCTCTGCCTGCCAGGGCTGAGCACAGTGAGAGGGCTCAGGGGACACCAGGCTCCTTCTCAACTCAGCCTTCTCCAACTCCCAATTAATAGGGCATTAAAAGGGAATTACGGTGTTTTGCATCTGAGAAAATGGCTGGTCTTCTTCCAGTGCAGTGTCAGCCCTAATGACGGAGTCAGGGAAAACATGTCAGGTCAGGCCTCTTTTCATTTCAATCCCAGCTTATCAGGGGGAAGAACAAACCATAAAGAAACCACAGAAAACATTGAGCTGCCCTCCCACAATACATCATTTGTAAAGCTTTCACTCCAGCTTTCCAAAAGGCCATTTAGCTTAATAGTCTGTCCCATTTTTCATTTCCTTATGCCACAGGTGCTGGGGGGATGATTTACAAAAGAACAATGGAATGACATTTTACCTGACTTTGGAAATTAATTCCCAGCAGTCTCACGCCTTTTGTGCCTCGGATTTGCCTTCCATAACACAGAATGGGAGGTGAGATTTTGTAACAAAACAATAGGAGATTTAAAATGAGTGAATACATCCAATTTTCCATCCAGCCATGATCCTCTAGAACCATTAGTAAATTGTTTGTATGTCCATGTTAGTAATAAAAGATTAATCGACTGATTGAATTTTCAGAAATTTAGGTGAAGGCCAGATGAATTGGCCTCCATTCTGGTGTAATTAAATGCCAAAAAAATTGCATGTACAAAATACATTATTTAAAAAACACTCTGAAAATTGCCTAGCTGTATAAGACATATTTAGATAATCTGTATATTTAAACCCTGGAAGAACCTGCAATATCTGAATTGTATGAAACAGAATGAATGAAAAGGGAGAAAAATCTATATCTCAGTTTGGTGTTCCTGTTCTTATTTCCACTGATCATGACAGGTCATTAAATGAAGGTCAGCTCCTTGTGGAATAGTTTGTTGGCTTCTTCAGGATCTTAAAACTTGTGAGGCGTGAAATCAATGACAAATTTTAGGGCAGTATCAGTGTTGTAAAATGGAGAGCTTCCAGTGATTCAGAACATTGTAGGAAATCACCTGTTGGGTGAATGGCCCACAAAATATGATCTATTGCTGAAAATCTCCTTAAACACCCAGCCATTGGAGGAAATGAACTTTAAGTGGGACTTCTGTGGTAGAACTTCTGCTTTGATGAATTTGTCATGCTTGGTGGGTAGTGATATTCAACTAATAGCTTAATAACCTCACTATTTACAGGCAATTACCCCCAAGAAGGAGCTCAGATGGGATGAAAACATCTGTTTCCTTCTGGAATCCGTGCACATCTGCCTTTAAACAAAGTGAAAATTTGGTGTGAGAACTCTTAAGGACTGAATTACCAAGGTTTTTCTGCAGTGCTGCCTTCTCTGCAATTAGATAACATCTTAAAATCTGATTACTGAGTTATTTTTTACCTCTCAGAATGCACAGGCACAAGTGAGCTCTCTCTGAGCTGATTTGATGCCCGTTAAATATTCAGGTAGTCCTCTGCAGGCACTGGAAATCAAATACCCGAAACATCTTGTGCAGAGTGAGAATTTCCATGTTTCTGTATTTCCCTGCCATTCCCAGTGGAGGTTCTCACTGTTGCTTTTTCCAAAGCCCTTTAAAGCTGTTAGTGAGTTCAGAGTTTCACTGGGACGTTCTCTCAGGTAGGGGAATCCTCTTGATGTGCTGGTTATGCTGGTAAAGAGAAAATACAACTCTGTGAGTAGTTTTGTACCTGAGAGAAGTGATCTGACAGAGGCTGCCTCACAGCAAGATCCTTTTTTTCCTTCCAGCAGAGACAAAACTGGCAGCTGGAAGGATTTGAAATGTGGGGGAGCTGAGGAATCTGAACATCTCCAAGGCTTTCTTGAGCTCCCAGAGGGATTGGGCTGTTCCAAGGGGATGGAGGCTCAGGTTTTCCTGCTGGGAAAGGCCACAGAGAGGACTGGGAAGGTCCTGGATCTGCATGGCTGCAATGTGTGTGACAGCAGGGCCAGGCTGGACAGGGCTTGGTGGAATGAGAGGATTTTTAAGGTTCCTTCCAACCAAACCATTTTATGCTTCTATGAAAATGAGAACTGCAAAAGCATAAGAACGCATCTAGAGAGTGCATTGCTCTGCTGCCTGAGGCAGAAATCCAGCAGACTTTGCTATTTATGACCATTACATGCAGTTTATGTCCATTACATTTTAGCATGTATTTTTTTTCCCTGTCTTTGCAGTTCACCCACCCTTGAATCAGAGTGATGCAATACTCAGTGCCACTTTTAAAAAGAGTTGGAGAATGATGTTAACAACATCTTTCAGCCCAAGAAATGGAGAAACCCTAAGTAAGCAGCCTGCAAACACGGTGTGCTCAGTCTCTACTAAACTACTAAATTTCAGTAAGTTATAATGTGAAAAAACTCAAAAAGGTCTTGATTTGCAAGCCTTTCTGTGTTCTTTCCCTCCCTGACTCCGTGATGGGTTTTCACTGCCATCATCTGCAGAGTTTACTGGACTTCCTCCCAAGACAAACTGCAGGCAAACTTCCAGGATGAATTCCCAAGATTAAGGACAATTGTTGTAAATGTGGCAGTATTAACTTTCCTCAAGCTCCCTGAGTTCCCAGTTCTTTTCCTGCATGGCTAATGGAAGAAGCCTGCTCTAAATCCACAGTGAAAGAAAAAACAGTACTTTAAACTCATACTTAGTGCTCTGTGTTTGAAACTGAAGTGAGATTTATGAGCAAGCTCCCTCTATCTAAATGCACACACACCCATTTACATGATTTTACATAATATATGGGAACAGTTTGTTGGTAATATACACAGGGATAAAACCAACACTCTGCACTGTGAGTAGGGATCACTGCAGTGAGCTCTGCATAAACTCCTGCTCAGACAGGGCTACTTGGATCTTCTTGGGAAATAATGTCCAGAACTGGATATACATTGAACTATAAATACATTGAACTTGCTGACAGACCCAATGGAACAATGGAGAAGGAAAAAGCAGTGTTACAGCTTGTAAAACTCACTAGAATCACTCCTGTTTATGCTGGTTAAAATTTTGGGACCCCGTTAACACCAAAACGACCAAAAATTTTGTGATTGAAAAATTAAAGGAAATATCAGACCCTTATCTCTGAAAAATTTTCTTTGCAATGGATACATGAGGTCTGTGCTAACGTGCACCTCAAAGCTACAGACACATCTCAGGTGATCTGGGAGCAGAGTCTGGCAGCTCTGGATTTACAGAAATATTCCTCAAGGGTCCCTTTGCCGTGGTATCCCTTTCCAGAAAGTGTTACAGAGTTTTCCCCTCACTTTTCATTCCCTTTATTGAACCACATTTGTGTTTATAGCCCCATTTGCTTTCCCTGCCATGCTGTCTGTCACTTGTGTGGAATATGGGTTTTGCACACTTGCCAAATAGTTTTGTTGCTTGGCTGAGGGATCTCTGGCAGGAGAATTTGCCTCTCCGCATAGTAATGGGCATGTTTGGCTAATGGGCCCTTTGTCTGGGGCCTCTTGCATATTCAGAGCTGCTCCTTTGCCACCAGCCTGACCCAGGCAGCAAATATTAAAAGGAATTGTAAATATGCCCTCTTCTCACTGGGATGCTGGCTGAAGCAAGAATCAGCTTGCTGGGATAAACTGGTCCTGTGCTGCTCTGCAGCTTCCCAGCACTGGCCAGGCTCTCTCATTCTGGAACAGCTCTGCCCATCACTGATTTTGATGCTTTTGGAGTCACTTTTCTCCGTGGTTTGTGCCCTCTTAGAGTACATTTAATATTGAGATGGCCAGCTCTGCTGATGTGGTTTTGGGATGACACAGCTGATAACGGGGTGTGAGCAGAGCTGGCAGCTCAGCTGGGCTGCTCGTTCAGTTAGAGAAGGAATTTTTCCTTTCCCCTGTTTGCTGGGGACTGGCAGGTAACACATGCCCCTAATTTGTGCAACAAAGTGATGACAAAGGGAGTAGCAACTTGAAATGGTCACTGGAAAAGCCAGGAATTTTTTTTTTTTTTTTTTTTTTTTTTTTTTTGGTATAGTTTTTGTTTTGG
>JANRGV010000018.1:1654105-1665754 GCA_024734035.1 Alethe castanea
CCTCTACTAAAAGTGGGGTTTTTTTTTTTTTTTTTGCTCTGTTGAAATATTTTAAGCTTAGCTGGCAGTTTTTCCTCTGTTTATATTTGCCACCTTTTGGGGCTGGATTTTTTTTTGTGGGTTTTTTTGTTTGGTTTTTTTTTTTTTTTTTTTTTTCCTTTTCTTTGCTCTCTGACAAAATTCCTTGTGTGTTGTAGCTTATCCTTGTGTGGGCCCATGGCAGCCTATGTGAATCCCCATGGATACATCCATGAAACCCTCACTGTATATAAAGCTTCCAACCTGAGTCTCAGTGGACGGCCCTCCACAGAGCACAGCTGGTTCCCTGGGTAAGAGCAGCACCTTTTTATTAGAAAATTACCTAAATTTGCTATTTCTGGCAGGGTGGAATAGTAAGTATTGAGTTTTTCAGGCACATGTCATCATTTTGCTCCTAAAAAATAAGGAAGTAAATTTAGATTTATTTAAAATGCAGAATAAAACAGAAAAAAATCACATAAAATATTGCAGAATTTAATATTTTTAAATGGGGAAATATTAAGATATTAACACATGGTTTAGAATCTAAACTGTTTAAACCATGTTGTCTGGAAATTTCTTTATGTGTAGTTTTAAAGTGCAGCTGTTTTCAGAATTGTTTTCACACAGCTTTAGTGCAAATGAAAACCAGAATACATAAATGCATTTAGTCTACTGAATTACATTTTTATATCTAAAACCTGAATAAATATGATATGAAATGAAAAGCTAATAATATTTGTATTGATCTGATTATCTTGGATTTTATTTTAATAAGAAATAAATAATAATGAGTCTGCCTCTGTAAGACAGTAACAGAATTAAGTGTTTAGATGTAGAAGTTTGCCTAATAACAACAGGTCTTGCATCCAGGATTTTTTTCCTGGAAGATCACACAGAACTGAGCAGTGACTTGCAGGATGTCTGACATTTCTGTCACACATTTTAACTTTCCCTAAAGAAAATTGGAGACTTGTAATATCTGGAGTTAATATTGCTCATCCTTTTGTGTTTTCTCAGCTGTTCTATGATGGCTTTGAAATATTCATGTTCTACCTCATAAAACTGTTAGAAAAGCTCTGCTGCTGTGGGAAGTGCAGCAGTCCCTGTTATTTGAGGAGCAGGGCAAAAATCACTTTCATTCCCACTAAATAATTTACTCTGAGAAGTTTTCTGAGCCCTCTTTAGGGCTCCCAGCATTTCTCACTGCTGGAACCTGGGACAAGAAAAACCTTTGGTTGCTTCCTCTCTTTGAAGAGGCAGGAGAGGCCTTTGGGTGTGGGATGTTTGTGGGGTTTTTTGCTTTATTTTTTGAAGTTCTGCAGGGTTTTTAGATGGGAGCTGGGCACTGGGTTCCTGAGGATTCTTTGCAAATCCAGCTGGGGATTGGTACCCAAATGCAGTTTGGGATTCTTGTCCAAGACCACTTTGGTGTTGTCGCCCAAATCCAGTTTGGGTTATCACCCAAACTCAGTTTGGGGATTGTCACCCAAATCCAGGTTGTGGATTGTCACCCAAACTCAATTTGGGGATTGTCTCCCAAATGCAGCTGGGGATTGTCACCCAAATCCAGTTAGGGGATTGTTTCCCAAATACCCTTTGGGACTGTCACCCAAATTCAGTTTGGGAATTGTCACCCAAACCCAGCTCGGGGTTGTCAGCAAAATACACTTTGGGATTATCCCCCAAATCCATTTGGGGTTTGTCACCCAAATGCAGTTGGGGATTGTCTCCCAAACCCTCTTTGGGATTGTCACCCAAATTCAGTTTAGGGATTGTCACCCAAACCCTCTTTGGGGATTGTCACCCAAACTCAGTTAGGGATTGTAACCCAAATGCAGTTTAGGGATTGTCACCCAAACTCAGGGATTGTCACCCAAATGCAGTTTAGGGATTGTCACCCAAACTCAGTTAGGGATTGTCACCCAAATGCAGTTTAGGGATTGTCACCCAAACCCTCTTTGGGATTGTCACCCAAACTCAGTTTAGGGATTGTCACCCAAACTCAGTTTAGGGATTGTCACCCAAACTCAGTTAGGGATTGTCACCCAAACCCATTTTGGGATTGTCACCCAAACTCAGTTTGGGGATTGTCACCCAAACCCTCTTTGGGGATTGTCACCCAAACGCTCTTTGGGATTGTCACCCAAACGCTCTTTGGGATTGTCTCCCAAGCCCCCTTTGGGGTTACCCCCGAACCCCGCGGGGGCTGTGCGTGCTGCGGCGTTGCCGAGGCCGTTCCGCAGCAGCCTGCGCTGCGCTGTGCTGTGCTGTGCTCCGCAGGTACGCCTGGACCATCGCGCAGTGCCGCGTCTGCGGCAGCCACATGGGCTGGAAGTTCACGGCCACGCGCAAGGAGCTGTGCCCGCCGCGCTTCTGGGGGCTGACGCGCTCGGCGCTGCTGCCGCGCCTGCCCGAGGCCGACGGCGAGGCCTCGCCGCGCGGCCGCTCGCCGCTGCTGTGCCTGTGAGCCCGGCCCCCTGCCCTGCCCTGCCCTGCTCCTCAGCCAGAGCCCCGAGCCGCTCCCAGCCCGGGGAGCCGGGCTCAGGCAGCCCCCTGGGCTGATCCCGCAGCCACAGGGGCGCCAGGAGAGCTCTGATCCACGTGGACACGCTTGGGACTGGACTTGTGCGAAGGAAGGGGGATGGAAACTGAAATCCAGCTAAAATCCCAGTAAGCAGAGTCTGGTTGATGCAATATTCCCAGGATGGTAGATTGCAGTTACCTGCTGTGGAGTGTTTGCCGTAATACACTGACACGTGGTGTGCTGAGAATCCCCGTTCCTAACTCTGTGAAATCCTTCAGGTTTGCTGCTTGCGCTGTTTCTCAGCTTTTTGCTGAATAACCATGGAAGAGAGAAGCAGCCTGAGAGTTTCTGAGTGCTGGAATTGCAGCTGCCTCCCAGGATGGAACCCGTGGGGAAGTGTTTGTTCCTTACAAGTTGTCTCATCTGTTTAGTCCATTTCACTTTAGAAGTCTTAAATTTTAAATTGTTGATAAGAAGTGCACAGGTCAGTCCCAGAGGGTAAACAGCATTGTCATATTCTGTTCAGTGTGCTTCAATTACTTCCCCAAATTATTGCTGGTTAATTTACCAGTGGAGAGGTCCAGGGGTTTGGGAAGGACTCTAAAACACCCCACTGAGGTGATTTTTAAGTACTACTTGTTGTGACAAAGGCAAGGAAAATTCTCTTTTAATTATTTTGTTTTAACTTTCAGATCATAAAGCAAAATTTCACATTATCACCTTATAAAGAGCAAAAAATTTCCAAATAAAACAAATAAAGGCAGTGCTTTTTTGTGGGGAGGTCTCTTGGTAGATCTTTGGTTTGGTTTTTATTTTGTCTGTGCTCCACAAATTGGTTGCAAACTGGGGCAGCTTTTCCCACTGATGTATTTTTTTTTCCCTCTCAGAATGCACTTTGGTGATGGCAATGGAGATTTTGTTCAGTACATAAACACCTGTTTTTCTTTTGAGCTTTTATCATTCACTCTTAATTTCTTCACAGTGATGTAAAAGTAGTCAAGTTTAAGAGGTGAGCCAGTGGCTGCTTGTTCTGTGCCAGGCTCCAGGCAGGTGTAGCAGGGACAGATCACTTCAGCTGAGGGCCAAGGCCAAGGCTGGCACACCAGGAGCTGATTCCTGATTCCCATGGCACTGTGGGACCTCCAGCTGGAAAAACTCCCCAAACCATGGACTTGCTGCTGGGTATTTGTCATGCCAGGTATGTAGAGATTAATTGTGTAACTCAGGTTTAGTTCCTTGAAACTTTCTACCTCTGTGCTGCTTCTGTTCTTCTCAGACACCTTTAATTCCATGTGCAGTGCCCTGACTTGGCAGTGACCTGTGCAAAGCAATATTTGGGATGTGGCTCTGAGCAAACAGAGGGTGATGATGGCTCATTTTCATCCAGAAAACATTCTGGGTGTTGATAATGATTCATTGCAAGCTTGGGAAGCCAAGCAGGGTGTGAGGAGGAGACTCTGAATGCTCTGTGTTTGTGAATGCACTGGAGCCAGGCCTGGCTGTCCCTCAGCCCTGCACACACAGCACACCTGGGCTGTACCTTTGGGTGATTTTGTTCCTTTTCCCCTCCAAGTCCCTCCTGTCTGGTGTTCCTGTGACCCTCAGTGGTGGCAGAAGCTGGAGGGTGCTCCCAGCACCTTCTGCTGCCTTGGTGTGAGCATTCACTGGGGGCTGGGGAAGGGAAATTTCAAAAGGATTTGAAACTGTCACTGTCACTGTCACTGAACTTCTGAAGGTTCACTTCTTCGGGGTTTTGGCTGAGTCTTTTGGATTCTCAATTAAAAATGGCAATGATTGAATCTAGAATAAGCATATTTTTGGTGGTTTTTGTATATAGTCAAATGTAAACTAATACAATTGAGGTAAGTCAGGAGTAAATTAGCACTAATTAAATTTTATTGTTGATGATGCTGTTCCATGTGCTTAACCTGTGTGGTGTTTGCTGTATTGGGGTCCAGGACACTTCCCAGGTTGAATCCAGTCCTACAGGGAGGCATCAGAGTATCCAGCACTCCAGGGTGTGGAGTTGGGGAGGGTTCCTTCCATTGGTTTGTATTTTCCATGCTTTTCTCTGTTTTGAAGAGAAAACCATTGGTGGGAATTTGGGAAAATTTGGAACATCATCAGTATGGAAAAATACAGCAACTGCTTAGGAGAGCTAATCAAAGGAAACAGATTTTATGAATATTTACTACATTCACCCCATTGATTGGCTGAGTAGCTTCATGCAGGAATTAATTAATTAATGCAGTGGGCAGGACTGAGGGATCACAGGATTTACAGCACAGACTTGCTCATTTTCAAGCATCATTGCAGCATCACCAACACCCCCAGTCAGAGTGTGGAACTTTGCAAGTTTTCATTTATTTTAGTTTCATTTTGACAGATAGAACCACTTGTACGCTGGGTCTGAAACATTTCAGATATTCATTTGTTTTTTATTAATGCTATTTCTGGATGTGCTGCAGTTCATTTGTTCCTCTCTGTCACCTTTAATTGCTCTGTAAACTGCTCCAGGGGTAGCCCAGTCTCTGCTTTAACTCTTCCTTCTCTCTGCCTTTTGGGACAACTTTTCTGACCAATCTTGTGGCTTGCAAATATTTGCAAAGAATAAAATTCGATTTGTTTCAAAACTCACCTGGTTTTGCTGATTGTCAGGGTGGGAAAAGGAAACATCTGGGTTTATGATGTGTTTTGAACAGGTTGGCTGCAAAAAGTAAAAGTTTCACTTCCAAGTCTGTGCTGGCTCAACTGGCCCAGGACAGGGAAGGTAAGGAATGACAGGGGAGAGAGGGGAGGTTGGCAGGTCATTAAAACCCATTGTGAGTATCATTTAATTAGTCAGGTAGTATCCTGGAGAGCCTACTTGCCCATGTGTGTATCAAACTTCATCTCTTCCCTCCCCCTTTGCTATTTAAATAGCCCATACTCTATAAAGGAGTGTTTATTTAAACCCAGCATTTCTCTAGATCCCAAACTGGCACTGCTTGTCTAAAATACATGAGTATTTTTTATTTCATGCCTTTCATTTTCCTAGGAGTTAATTTTAGTGGAAGATAACCAGAGATACTCAGTGGAACAAGGGGAAACCTCAAACTTTTAAAGAGATGTTGGAACACAGGTGCTCCCTGTGCTGAATTCCAAGCAGGACTATTCAGGGAGCTGCTTGTGGATTCATCTGGTTTTGCTGTTTTTTGTGAACCCTGGAGATTTGTAGCAGGATCCTCTGTGTCATCAGTGAGGGATGCAGGAAATGGGGTGCTCCCTGCTTTTAGTGGCCAAATAATCTCTATTTAAACCCATCAATTTCTACTTACTAATAATTAAGCTGGCTTTGAAATGATTGATTTAATAATGCACTCTACAGCAGCTGTAACTCTCTATACTGTGTAGTAAATAATTCTGATTAAACTCTTTTCAGGGTAATCATTACCAGCATCAATTTAAATAAGTCATTCCTTGCTGTTCATATGCATGATTTGGGTTGTCATCCTTAATCCTGGGGGACAAAGTTGTGCAAAGGTTCCCTGACAGCTGAACAATCCTTTAGACTTGAGGCAGTGATTAAATCCGGGAGCAGGATTGGATCCAGGCACACCCAGCCCCTGTCAGGGCTGGAAATTGAAGCTCAGCACTCATGGGAAGATCTCCCTGCTAAACTTTGTCCAAAGTATCCATTTGGTCAAATGATCAAATGCCAAGATCATAGATTTCAAGCTTTTGTCCTTAAAAATCTCTCTCTAAGGGGAGTTGGACCCTGACAGCAAATTTGGGTAAAAATTAAGAGTTATTATTTTACCATCTCTACAGCCCTTGCCCTAAAGCTGATTTTCACTGTGGTGAAATCTTTAAAGGACTCTCTTACAGCCCTGAATTTTGTCACTCTCCCTCCCAAGATTTCAGTAGTGCCAGAAATGACACAAAGGAGGCTTCAGTTTAATCACCTCATTAAATTAAGCACGATCCTGTCCTTGTGAGATTTGCCTTCCTAACAAACAGCACTTTCCCTCTTCCCTTGCTGGCTCCCACAGATTCCCAGGCACCTTCAGGATAATTTTTTTAAAGGACCAGACGTCCCAGGAAAATCAAAGGCAGCTGGGAAGTTGTGTGAAAGCCCAAAATACCGATTTTTTTTTTTCCCAGCGTTGCTCCAGTGTTGCCATCTAGTGTTGCAAAACGATATCCAAGGAAAATGAAATCCAGAGGAGTTTATTTGTTATCATGGTTCTGTAGGAAAACTTCAACCTGCAACAAGATTTATACACACAAGAGCTGCTCTCAGATTTTTTTCACAGCACACCAAAAATCCCAAGGATAGGAAGACATTCATAAAGACCAGGAATAGCTCTGCTCCAAATCCCCAAATTCCCAAGGCAAGGAGCAGGATCTCCCCTTGGTAATGTTAATTAACATTAATCGTTTGTTTCACACCTGAAGTTGAAAATTCAATGCAGAACCTTCACCAGCTTGCTGTGGATTTAGTTATTCAGTGAAAATTACTGAAAAACTACTGAAAATTCATGATACTCACTCAGCCAAGTCATCCTTTAAACCTAAAACTGATTCTGGAATTCTGGAAAATAAAGAGTCCTAGAAAACAGCCTGGTTTTCCAAGGCAAGGCTGTTGGGAACTGCTGGAGTGAGTATTTCCATCTGTTATCCAGCTCTAAGTACAAAAAGAGTTAAGGTAGAGCCCATTATTTCCACACAGTCTCCTAGGCACAAAAAAACCGCTCCATGATTTTTGATTTGCATTTAGAATACGCAAACAACCTTTTGGGGGGAATTTTGGGGTTTTTTAGGATACAGAAAGAAGGCAAAAAAATCTTGCCATCACCTCTCATGCCCTAAGTCATGATAAAACAGTAAATATTTATCACTAAAAACAGCAAAGAGAGGTTGAGAAGGTGGAATTGGGCAAACAGTGTTTGACATTATTACAAAATGAAACCTGTCCTCGCAGGAGTCAGGAGTTGGTAATGAGAATGTTGAATGTGACAAGTGCTCAGCTGGCTGTGAGAGGCTCAGCTCCACTGGGATCAGGGCACCAGCAGTTCTGTTATTATTCCCTTCACAGCTTCTTCAGGCAGCTCAGCAGTTCCTCTTTATCCATGTGGTACCCACTCTTTTTCCACTCCTCCCTCAGCTGCTGCAGCGCTGTCCCGATTTCCTTCCCCGAGGACACCCCCATCTTCCGCAGGTCGTGGCCACTCACAGGGAAGGAGGGCACAGTCCAGGCCTGCATTGCTTTCAAGAGCTGCTCCTCTCCTTGGTACTTCAGGAGCTCAAAGATCTTGGAGTTGGTGTTAGCTTCCCTGGACTAAGAGAAAAAAGGAAAAAAGATGTGAAACAGCAGAACAGCTCCAACTGTGCTCAGCACTGTGCTATTCCCATTACTCCTTGTTAGGCAAGATCTTGGACAAGCTGGGACTGTGGAAGGAAGGCTCTGTCCTGCCTCACAGGTGGGAAAACTGAGTCTTGCAGGCTCTGGGAGATCCTTGGAGACTCCCTGAATGCCAGGTAGTAGCTGAAATCCTTCTCCCTCACCTTTCCCGTGATGGCCCTGGGGACTGGTTCTTGCCCTCAGTATCAGGTGCTGCTCTAGAAGGGCAGAATTCACCTGGAACTGACTTCACTTTGCTGTGGAACAACGTCCCAGGCTGCCTAAGGAACACCAGGAATTGCACTGATTTTCCATGCAGAGCTAAATTTCACAGAAAAAAAGCCAAATTCTCCTTGAGGTCCAGCTCCTGTTTCATATTTCAGCAGGACAGCACAGCAAACTGCCAGTCCCAGGTAAGGTCACAAGAAACTGAATGTGACATTTTTCAGCCTGACTTTTAAATCAGTCCAAAAATTGCTCCAGAGCACAGGGTGCTCAGAACTGCTGAAACACAGTAGGTTTGTTCTTTAGAAATGTCTTAAAATGAATTCAGCTCACTGTGAAGCCCCAAATGAAGCCATGTGAACTACACTCACATCCATCAGGAAGTCCTGGTATGGTCTAAGTGGTTCTGGCCCCGAGGCTTTGGTTAACTCCTGCCTGTGCTTCACCAAGAAAAGGCCAAGGTTTTTTTCTTCCTTGGAGATTTTCAGCCTCAAGTCCAGGTTTGTGACATCGTCCTTCCCCTTGAACAAGGATGTCAGGACAGTCATGGGTTTTGGAGACAGGTTTTGGATGTTTTTAGTGACTCTGGCAAATTCCTCTAAATTCCCATCAAGTGGTAACCCTAAAAACACAAACAGTGCAAAGAAGTGTTAATAAGAGAAGCTGGTGTTAGCACAGGATAAAAATAAAATTTAATTTCTGTGTAAACCCAAGTTTGATCTCAATTTGCCACAAAATTCTGTCTGTATAAGAGACAGGAGTAGGAAATCAAACTTCATTTCGCTTTACCTATGTACTGGGCAATATCCAGCTCATACATAAGTTGAACCAAATGACTGACATGGTTTCCAAGAAGAATTTTTTTCAGTTCCACCCAAATCCTTTCTCCCGATATTCCAGCCAAGCCTTTGGCATTTTCTTTAATTGCTTGCAGTGTGATAGGTTCATGATCTCCAGGCTTCTCTGCAATTCTTCCATAAAATCTGTCAAATGAAACTCCTGGATGTTAGATTAGAAAACCATTTCACTTACAATCATAAAATCATTTAGGTTGAAAAGGAAATATGACAACTTCAACTCTTTTTACATCACTGTTGTCTTTTTGCACGTTTTTGAAACTTTATACAGTTTATTTATCAAGGAAAGGCAAAACTTCTTACCTGAAGTATCTCAGGATTCTTAAATAATCTTCTTGTATTCTCTCAGCTGCCTTGCCCACAAATCTGATTTTCTTGTTTTTCAAGTCTTCATAACCATTAAAGAAATCATAGAGAGTCCCATCCAAACCTAGAAAAAAATGAGAAAACAGAATATAAATTTCCAAATGTGGCTGACACAATGAAACACTCTCATTTGTAAATGAGAAGTTGTGTGATTTGTCAGATCATCTCAGGTATTTACACAGACCTTTGATAAAGAGACAGAAATCACTGGCAAAACTCAAATTCACTGCTTCATCTATGTAACAGTTTTTCAAATTTACCTAAGAACATGGAGTTGACAGTGAGATCCCTCCTCTCAGCATCCTTGTGCCAGTCCGTGGTGAACTCCACCTCTGCGTGCCGGCCGTCAGTGACAACATCTATTCGGAGAGTGGTAATTTCAAAATTCTGTTCATGGAGCTGCAAATCCCACAGACATCGTTACTCAACACAACCATGAAACGAAATGAAATGCAAAAGTGAAATGCTCATTTTTCAGCTCTGTTTGTGTACAGTGGGTGGACACGTGCACAGCAATGTGTACATTGTTTTCATACAGAGTTGAGAAATAGGATAATCTTGACATTATTTATTCTCTACAGAGCTTGCAGAAGATGGATTAAGAGCAAGGTAGAGGAAACAGAACTTGAGAGGAAATCAGGAGCAGGAAACATTAGGATCATGTGTGTGCAGCCAACATTATCTTTTCTGGTGATGACACAGCATGAATGGGTTGCATGCATTAAAATATGATAATGACTTGAATTCTACAATGAATAATCACAACAATCACTCCAGGCTTCAAAGCAGGGTCTCATTTAAACTCTTGCTGTGATACTTTAACAAATAAGTAGCAAATTTTCTACTGGACATGCTGCACATCCACAGACAGGTAGAAAAGATCCACACAAATCCCAAACCAACCCTGGCAGTGATGGTTCCATGTTTTTCTCCTTTGTTATTGATCAGACGAACCCCAGCTGCTGTGAACATTTCCTTCATCTCTGCTGGTGTAGCTGTGGTGGCAAAATCGATGTCTTGTGGTGTCACTCCACCCAGTAAATCCCTCACGGCCCCTCCTGCTATTCTCAGCTCATAGTTCTTCTTCTCAAACAGTTCTGGGAAGGGAAGGAAAACAAAGCAGCAATAAACCCATGGCACAATAAGCTGCCATCTCACAAAATTGAGATCACAGATGTAGCAATAAACACTCAAATATGCAGGAAGCAGCAAATAACTCACAGCTTCATGCAAAATGCACTAATTCGTGGCACAGCTGGGCACCCATAGGTATTTCCCCTGTCATTCTGATTTATTTTTCTGAAAACCTAGCCCTTGGCAGGTCCTGGGGACTCTGGGCTGGGGATCATTTTGAACAGTCAGGGGATGACAAGGGGAGAGAATTCAGATTATTTACGGCAGAGCACAGTGAGCCATGAACCCAAATTTCTCCAGGAACACGAGAGCATCATGGAATCGGCCTCCAAAGGGGACAAGGAGCTCTGAGTGTCCCTGGAGAAGGCTCTGGGAGCAGAAAAATGCTCGGGGAGACTTTTTACCAGGACACGGAGTGACAGGGCAAGGGGGAACGGCAATAATGTGAGGAAGGTTTAGGAGTGAGGATCCCAACCGAGGGCCTGGGCTGGGATTCCCAGAGCAGCCGTGGCTGTCCCTGGATCCCTGCAGTGCCCCAGGCCAGGCTGGACGAGGCTGGAGCAGCCGGCACAGTGGAAGGTGACCCTGCCATGGCAGGGGTGGCCCTGGCTGGGTTTGCGCTCCCTCCCAAGCCGAAGCGGCCCGGGCCGCGCTCAGGGCCGTTCTCCGGGCCTGCCCTCCCCGCACTCACCGGCCACGCTGCGCAGCCCCGGCGTGAAGAGCGCCTGGAACTGCGGCGCCTGCAGCCTCATGGTGCTGGTGCCGGCGCCGCTCCCGCCGTGCCGCCGCCGCAGCAGCCGCAGCCCGGCCCTGCGGGGCACAACCAAGAGCTCAGCCCACATGGGCGGCACGGCCCGGCCCGGCCCGGCCCCGCGCCCGCCCGCACTCACCCACACCCACACACACACAGAGCCCGGACAGCGCCGGAGCGGCGGCGCCGGGCGATGAGCTCAGAGCAGCGCCGGGCCGGGCAGCGGCTCCGCCTTTGGGCCGGGTTTCATGAGCGGCTCCGCCTTTGGGCCGGGTTTCGTGAGCGGTTCCGGCTTTGGGCCGGGCCCGGGCAGCGGCTCCGCCTTTGGGCCGGGTTTCGTGAGCGGTTCCGGCTTTGGGCCGGGCCCGGGCAGCGGCTCCGCCTTTGG
>JANRGV010000018.1:1666612-1677984 GCA_024734035.1 Alethe castanea
CCTTTGGGCCGGGTTTCGTGAGCGGCTCCGCCTTTGGGCCGGGTTTCGTGAGCGGCTCCGCCTTTGGGCCGGGTTTCATGAGCGGCACCACCTTTGGGCCGGGTTTCATGAGCGGCTCCGCCTTTGGGCCGGGTTTCATGGGCGGCTCCGCCTTTGGGCCGGGCCGGGCCCCGCTCCGCCCCCGGTCCCTCAGCGGGGCCGGGAGTGGTTTATAAAAAAACTCCCAGAATCACCGAATCACCGTCAAGATCATCGAGTCCAACCCAGCCCTAAAACCTCAACTAAACCATGGCACCGAATGCCACATCCAGTCTTTTTTAAAACACATCCAGGGATGGTGACTCCACCACCTCCCCAGGCCAAGCATTCCAATACTTTATTATTCTTTAAGTAAAAAACATTTTCCTAATATCCAACCTATATTTCCCTTGGCACAGCTTAAGGCTGTGTCCTCTGGGTCTGTCAGTGCTGCCTGGAGAAGGAGACCAACCCTGCTGAGCACAGCCACCTTTCAGGGAGTTAGAGAGTGATAAGGTCACCCCCGAGTCTCCTTTTCTCCAGGATAAACCCCAGCTCCCTCAGTCATTCCTCACAGGGTTTGTTTTCCAAGCCCCTCACCAGCCTTGTTGCCTCCCCTGGACGTGCTCAAGCATCTCAACATCTTTCCTAAACCGAGGGGCCCAGAACTGTGCGCAACACTCCACAGAAGACTAAAAAGATTTACCGTGACTTTGTCTCGGTTTAGAGAAAAGGATTTACAACGGGAAAATGAGTTATAGCAGGGGGAAAAAAACATAATTTGGTAATGGCAAAATAATTGGGATGGAATTGATGGGTTTCTTCTCCCCCATGAGAAGGAATTCGGCAGCATTTAAATGGTTGAATCATTGAAATCACAAAGGCATCATTTTGGAAAAGCCCTCTAAGATCACCAAGTCCAGCTGGTCCCCAGCACTGTCAGGTTTGCCACCAAACCCTGTCCCCAAGTGCCACATCCACACAGCTTTAAATCGCTCCAGGGATGGGGGCTCCCCCACTGACCCAAAACCCCATCCTGTTCTGTGGAGCAGATACCAGTGAGATGAGTGATAATCGATTATTTACAGCTATTAATGTGCACTTGATAATGTGTAAATGCAGCTGAGATCTTGCCCACATTGAATTACACCTGCTTTCACCAATTTGGCAGAAGCTTTAATTGTTTCGTGATCCCCTCCAAGTTTGTGTCACCTGCACATTAATAACTTGGATTCCAGGCTGTTAATGAGGGTGAGTCATTAGCCTTCTTCTCCTCCTTCCTATAACTCCATCACATACAGCCTCACTTTCTGCAGGGTCTCCCCTTGGGCTGGATTCTGTTCACTCTCCTGTTTGTGAGCCTGCATTACCATTATAGAGTCATGGAATGGGCTGAGCTGGAAGGAACCTTGAAGATTATCTTGTTCCAACAGCCTGCCATGGGCAGGGACACCTTCCACAAGTCCCATCCAACCCTGAACACTTCCAGGGATGGGGCATCCCCATCCCAGCTTCTCTGGGCAGTACAGAAGTTATCCAACCCTAGGGATCACAGCTCAAAGCTCTCAGCACAATATTAGGAAGCTGGTTTTGCTCTGGTACCGGTAACTTCCCAAAATGCTACTGCTATTTGCATGGCTGTATGGCCAGAGCTTTGGACAAGATGGCATAAAAAACCCTGGACAAAACATGCACAGTTTTCCAGCAATGCCTGGGTTTGATTTTCTAGGGGTAGAACAAATTGGGATATCAGCAGTGTGGCTGTGGGTTATTTCTTTGAAGTCAGTCATCACATTCCTGCTCTTGAAAAGTCATCAGAGAACTCTCAGACCATTGCATATAATTAACTCTCAATAAATAAAATAAATCCATTTATTGTGCTTGTATGGAGCCTTCCACCCTGTGGTTAAATCCACAGTTCCCTTTTTCGAGGCGTGCTTATCTCGCTTCTCCTCTGCCATCTCTTCTGAGGCTCCAGCCCTGCTGGCACTTGAAAGGCAGCAGCTATAAAAGAAACCCCCAGGGACAGCACCCCGAGGAGGGGGAACAAACAGACCCAACTCTTTGGAGGACTCGGAGATCCCCAGGTAACTCCCGGGTGCCCCACGTGCTTTGGGTCTGCCTCCTGCTTGCTTTGAAGGCTGCAAAGGTCCTGCTTTTTAAAGTGGGAAAAGCACCTGGAATCTGCTGCTTCTTCCTTGCTTGTGAGGTATTGGGATACATCAATGTAAGGGAGAAAATCATTACTTTTAGGAGGCTGGTTTTTGTGCTTTGGGTTTCTGCTGTCCTTCTAAAAGGAATATATTCCTTGCACAAAGGGAATATCCCATTTATCCTCTGCTTGTTACTTATATAACCAAAACATAGTCAAACCTTTGTCCTGAAAACTTTCCATATCCATTTTTATGAGGAGCACAATCCTCTTGTAGCCTTCTAGTTACCATCTTTACGTGCATACAGTTATTTTGCTTCTCTTTTCAGCAATTTCTCCCATGACACAGGGTATCACAGACTGCAGCTTGTTCTCAGGGGTTGTGGTCTTACAGGTGCAGCTTCCAAAAGCTGTGCTTTCAATCTTAGTCTGGCAGCAAGAAAAAGAAAAAGAGCATTTTGGAAAACAAAGCAAGAAGAAATAAACTGAAAAGAACAGGATAATAATTTAGGACTCATTTGAATTACAGTAACATTTTATATCCAGTTTCAGGTTAGTAACATGCTGCACAGAAAATGTAAGATCTAATATATGCATGCTTTTAGGAAGGGAAAAAAAAAGATCTTTAGGATCTTTTTGAAAGTGTAGGAAAAAGAAAAAAGCAGAACCCTTAACTTTTGTGGACAAATTAGAAAAAAAAAATCCACAGGTAGCCAAACCCACTTAAAATAAACCCAAAGGAGAATCAGCTGTTGTAGTTGTGATAATGCCTGAAACCAACATACTGACATTATTCAATCAGATGTGAATGCTACGCACTGGCAAAACATGAGGCTTTTAAAAGATTTTTTAAAAAATAATGTACTGAAGTCATTGGGTTTTTTTAAACAATAAAGAATGAATGCTCTTAGCAGTGAAACTAATGAAGCTTCTTTCCCAAAGTTGCTTTTTATTATCATGGATGTGAGGATAATGAATTTTTACTTCTAAACAGAGAGAAAAGTTATTAGAATATTTAATAGCCTCATCAGGTAAATGAAAGGATGTTTCTTGAAGCAGCAAAGAAAGCCTGATGCCAGTAATTTGTGCAGGCATAAATGTGTGCTGTAAAGAATATTTGTCCTATTGTCTGTGATTTGCTACATTTTGGAAGAACCAAAATGCCTGGCCAAGATGTCATTCCATAGCCCAATGTACACAAAATCAAACCCTGGCTCCCCAGAAAGAATCCATTAGCAAACTTCTGAGTTTTCAGCTGGCCTTGTGCACATTTGGGCTGTCAGGAAAGCAGAGAGGCACAAAATGTGAATATAGATAATGAGGGGATTTGGACATTAAAAACACACTCTACTGTAGATGATGTGTCATTTTAATGAACTCAGCACTCAGACTGCATTTTGAAAAATAGTTACTATACAGCAGAATTATTCCAACTGTGATCAGTGGGAATGCTTCCAGTCCCTGGGTTATTCCTGCTCATTACCATTGGAAAATATTATGTTTGCCATGTGAGCAATTGCTGTAGTGCCCCAGGGAGCTGGTGAGATTGGGCTGGGAGGGTGCATTTCTCTTCAGTAGGAACATTTTGGAAAGCTGCTGTTCTGAATGCCCATATTTATATGAGGTTATACATGAATGATTACTCAGAGATTTTTATTTTTTTTTTCCTCCCACTAATTCATGAAACAAACCATAGGAAAATGCTGGGTTTAAGCATTAAAAAATTGTTGTTCATTTAAATTAGAAACAAACAAAGCAGTTTCTCTTACACCCAGTAATTAACGGTGGAGAATTAGCCTTGAGGTGAGCAGTGACTGTGTCTAGAGAGCTTTATTGGAGGAGTAACTAGAAAGTAAATCCTAGTAAGCAGCTACTTTATATAGAGTGGGAGCTAAAAATATGGTTATTTCTATTCTTGGAGGAAATGGGACTCTCCCCAAAGCCAGTCTGCACGAACCTGACTCACTTTCCATGGAGAAATGCTCTAATTCCATGGATGCTCTGAACATCCCCACATGAAGGTTTGAAACCAGCAGCTTTTCAAAGAGGGCTGGCAAAGGGAGCGAGATGAAATGTGCTCAGTGGTACCTGTATTAAATTTATCTCCCACAAGAAGCATTTCCCTGCAAGAAAAGAAGAGTTTATCCCTGCAAGGCAGCAGTTTCACTCCTTGGATCATAGGGGTAGATCAGGATCCATGGTCTGGGTGTTTAACCCTTGGGCTTGTGTTCATTTTTAGCTGCTGTAAAACGGTGACCAGGCACGTGTGCTGATGCCTGGCTGTGCCCATCCACCTCCCAGAGATGCTGGCCAGTGGGATGAGAGTTCTCCTGCCCCTCCTTTGGACAACAAGCACACCTCAGGGTGCAGGAGGTGAGGAGGGGAGCTGTGCTGGGTGCCCAAGGTCCCTGCTTGTGCTGGGCACTGCCCTACACGTGGACAAAGCAGTCCTTGGAATGCCATGGGGCCAGCAGCAGGGATGGCCACTGCCCTCCTGGCCCAGACTGTTCCCTCAGCTGCTGCCTGGTTTGCTTTGGGAGGAAAGAATCTCGAGTCATGGAGACACAGCTTGTGCTGGGGTTTTCTGAGCCTTTATGGGGCAGTTTTCCTGCTGCAGTGTGTGTGCTTGAAAACTGAACTCCTGGGCATGCAAGGCTGCAATCACAGAAGAGAAGTGGGAGTTGATGATGGAATCCCAGAGTGGTTTGGGTTGGAAGGGACCTTAAAGCCCATCCAGTTCCACCCCTGCCATGGCAGGGACACTCCCACTGTCCCAGGGTGCTCAGAGTCACATCCAGCCTGGCCTGGGACACTCCCAGGGTGCTGGTGGCCCTGAGCTGCCTTGGATTTGGCAAACAAGGGAGGGCAGGCTCTGAAGAACTGGAGAGGAGCGGATTGATTATTTCACTGCCCTGCTATTTATGTTCTAACATTCCCCCAGCAGGAGATCCTCCTCATTTCCATGGGAGCCCCAGGAATCCTTCTTGCCCTGTCATTTTAAATTATCGTTCTCATCCTTTTATGTTTTCTTCCATTTGTGCTTAATTCCTCTGTTCATCATTTTGGTTCTACTCTCACATGCAACTTCTTGTGGCTGTCAACCTTCTCGTTGAAAGCCCCCCACGTTGCCCTCTCCTGCAAGCTGATGTGGGTGAGAATTGTTCATGCAGTTGATCACTCCATCAGCCCTGTTTCTTATATGTCTCTGTGACAATGAGGACCAAGATGAAAACACTAATTAACAAGCCAAATCTAATACATCATAGTAACTTTCAAGTTGAAACTGTTCTAAAGTTTCATTTTTTAAGCTAAGTTTTAACAAACTCTTATTTGATGGGGTTTGGTTTTTTTAAGTTTTTTGTTTTGTTTTGTTTTGTTTGTTTTTTTTTTTTAATTATTAGCAATATTTGACAAAGAGCTGTTGAGAGAATGTAATATTGAAATGAAATTATTTGCTTGTACTGCTCACTGCTTGCAAACAGGTATTGCTCTAAACAATTCACTGGATTGGACATTTATGGATATTTCTGTTTTCTCCCTTCCAGTTCAGGTTTTGCCACCTGTTAACTTCACCCTCACAGTCTCTGCATTAGCACAGGTGCTGTTACACTGGGAACCAAACCCTGCTCAGGATCAAAACAACTCCACCATTAGATATGATGTGGAAATCCTGAGCCCTGTGCAGGAAGAGGTAAGAGAAAAAAAACAAATCAAGGATCCTAAAAAGGCTAAATCTCTGCTATTCTCTTTTATCTAAGCACATTTGGGAACTGCAGAGATTCCCTCTCAGCCGTCCTTGTGGACACAGCTCTGCTGGGATGAGCCTTGGGAATTGCAGTGTTCATTACTTCATTTAAGTACTGGCTCCCTGTTCAGCTCAACTCACTGAACTCTCCCCAATGTCTGGCTCAGTCTTTGCAGGTCCCTTATTTTGCCTCCCATCCCCTGTGGTGTTTATTTGGTATTTTTCATTTCAAGTATGACACCAAGTGGACTCGCAGTGTCCGAACAGCGGCGCTGCACAACGGCTTCTCCGCACGGGTGAGGACCTTGCTGCTGCAGGGGGACCTTCAGATGAGCAGTGACTGGGTGGAGGGCAAGCTCCCACCTCTGCCAGGTGAGGAAACCCAGGGCAGGGCTGGGTGTTGTGTTCTGAAACCCAGGGCAGGGCTGGGTGTTGTGTTCTGAAATCCAGAGAAGGGCTGGGTGTTGTGTTCTGAGACCCAGAGAAGGGCTGGGTGTTGTGTTCTGAGACCCAGAGAAGGGCTGGGTGTTGTGTTCTGAGACCCAGGGCAGGGTTGGATCTTGTGTTCTGCCCCAATCTATGCACTAAACATTAAAAGGTGACGGGTTTAGTTCTTTAAAATAAAAATACGGCGTTTTCCGCTCTACCTGCTAGGAAAGGATTGACTCCAGCCCTTTCTCTGCTGCAGTGGAGCCTGGAGTGCAAGCTGGAGGTGCAAAGTGTCAATAACACCTATGAAAGGTTCTAACAATGCCTTGCTAAGGCTGAGCTAACCCAGCACGGTGCACCTGAGGACGTTGTTACACATGAAATACGTGGTGCTGTGTGAGCCCTTCTCACCCTGCTCAGGAACCTGCATCCTTCCCCACCCTGTGTGAAAAGGGGGAGAACTGGATGCCACAGACCCAGCTACAATGGCCCAAACTGGAATCCAAGTGTTTTAGCAGCAGGAACTCGTTATGATTCTTGCAGTGAGGTTTTTCCCTGCTGTGTCATTGCTTGTCTCTCCAGGTGCTGCAGACACCTCTGTCACCAACGTGTCCTGTGTCACCCATGTCACCAGCCCTGGCAATGTCTCTCTCTGCTGCACTTGGCTCCCTGGCCAAGGGGCACCAGAAGACACCAAATACTTTCTGTTTTACAGGTTGGTGTTTGCTCCTTTTGCAGCCAGCAGTGAATTTCTTTAAGAAATGTCTCACCAGCATTTTAATTTAGGTATGAGGCCCACACTGAGGAATGCCCCACTTACACCGAAGACAAGAGGAGCAGGAATACTGAGTGCAGATTTGCAAGTACTCAGATTAAACCTGGAGAGATTGACAAACTCATTGTCATTCACATTAATGGCTCCAGCCAGCGTGCTGCAATCAAACCTTTCCAGCAGTTATTTAACCAAAATACCATCGGTGAGTAGGAATACATGAAAAAAAAAATCAAAAATGTCTAGCAGGATTGTCAAAATGTGAGGAAATTCTGTTGGATTGAGTGGTTCTTGATGCAGGTGAAAGGATGTGTTGGTTTTGTATTGCCATCTTAAGGAAATTGGAAAAAATAATTGTATTGTTTTAGCTAAATTTGATTTTAATAATCTCTTTTAAATTATAGAATGGCAAAACTAAAAGCTAATAAGGGCAATTAGTTATTCTGTTTGTTAGCCAAAGCATTATTTCTAATATTAATTTTCAGCTGATTTAGTCAATATACCTATAAACACAATTTTTATTACCCTTAATTTTGCAGCCTTTCTTTAAGAGGAGTAAAACATGAGGTGTTCAAGTTAACCCTGTCCTGTAAAGGAAGGCATTAAAGTATGGAATAAAATGATTGTCTATCATCTTTCATCCACACAAATAATTTACTTTCCCTCATTAGTTCATACCTTTTTCTTTTTTGGTAAACAGATAATGTTGTTCATGACTTCACTAAGAGAAAAAAATCACATATCTTCTTAGAAATCATCCCCATAACAGCAGCTGAATTCCTTTGGATTTTTTCCATTTTTCAATAACTTTCCTGGCTACATCTGCATTTTGTTTTTCCTGGAAATGAAGTTTTTTCTAACTGTTCTATCATTAATTTAATACTTCTGTGGAAATTCACTTAATAAATTCCTCTTTCCCCAGTAATCTAATTTTCCAAAACTTTTAAATGGATTTGCCAAACTGTTTTCCTATAACTATTACCAGCAATGTTGTTATTCCTCCTAAATCCTTATCTTTTCAGTCCAAAAAGGGAAATAAATTCAGTAATTATAGGTCCTAGTTGGAAACACTATCAGGCTATAAAATGTTCCAGTTTTTAGTATTTAAACTTGTCTCTATAAATAACTCACCAGTGCAGTTTTCTTTTTGCAGAGAAAGTGAATATTCCCAGGAATATCAGCATATCCCTGGAGCAAAATGATCTACTGGCCATGTGGGAAAAGCCAATTTCTCCTTTCCACGAGGAATGTTTTGAATATGAATTTTATCTCATCAACCTGAAGTCAGGTAGCAAGCAGGTAATTGCTCCTCCAGCATCCAGAATTATCATTATCCAGCATTCCTGTCCTCTACAGCTGGAATTTGCTTCCTCTTCTCCTCAGTGCCTTTTATATCTGCAACCAGCCATCCCCAAGGAACTTGGGAAAGCAGGACAAAATTGGATTTGTTCAGTTTATACATCTGAGTTCAGAACAGTTTTTACCATCTTCAAAATGCTGCATTGAGAATCTGAAGGAAGAATGGGAAAAAATGAGGCATTTTCCAGGAATTTTTCTGGGAATATTGGTGTGTTAGGAGAAAATGGAACTGTGAAAATGGAGCTCTTACCTCCAAAGCAAGGCCAGCTGCTCGCAGTTAATAAAAACAATAAAAAATACAAACATGGTTTAAATTTGTTATTTTCTGAATGATTGGGAGTTAATCAGTGTCTAACAGCACAAATTGTTCTCCTGACAGATCGTGAAAATCTATTCCAACAGCTTCCAGCTGCGGGTGGATGGCAGCAGCAGCTATTCCATCCGGGTCAGGGCCAACCACAACCTCATCTGTCGTGCCAGAGGCTTCTGGAGTGACTGGAGTGAAACCTTTTATGTTGGTAAGAATTCCCATTTTCCCATTGCTGGGGAGCTGCCTGAGCAGGAGCGTGTGCAACATCCTGGAATTCTAATAGGAGACAGGAAAACGGGGATTTGAAGGAAAAAGCTGACTTGTTGATGCCAAGAGGGTTTAAATCCATTCCATTAAAAATAAACTACTTGCAAGAGGATTGGTTTTAGGCAATGCTTTGGGAATATTTCCAGAGATTGTTTTAAATTCAAGGCCTTTTCTTGAATGTCTTCATTTTTTTTTCAGGTGTTTCCCTGCCCTGATTGTGATGTTCATGCTGGAAATAAATATGAGAGACTATGTCAGCTATTAATTCACAGAAATTATCTCACCCCTTCAATGCTGAGGGAAAAAAAAGAGCATGAAAAGATTTTAACATATTTTTTGTCATTCCCATTGCTGGGGAGCAAATGCTGCCTAATCAGGAGCATGCCCAACATCACAGAACTTTAATAGGAAACAGGCAAACAGGGTTTTGAATTTAATTTACTGAAATTATCTCACCCCTTAAACATTGGGGGAAAAAAGAGCATGATTTTAGCATCTTTGGAGCCTGATCATTTGCCCCACTCTGTTTTGTATTTTGTCCTTGCTGAACCAGTTGTTCTGGAAATAACAGTTCCTTTATCACTGCACGTTATCAACTGTTTGTGCTTAGACATCCTCCTTTGCTCTTATCTTTGGAGTTTCTTAACTTCCTTGTTTTCACTTAAAAAATACTCTCTTACACTCTCCTGTTTACTACATTTCCCCTCTTGTATCATGAATTCAAATTTTCAGTGTTTTGGCTCCTTTCTCCAGCACATCTCTTTGACTTCCCCACCTGGCTCACACAGCAAACATGGAAAATTCACTCTGATGGCAAAACAAATTTGGTCTTCCCTAAAAATTTATTTAAATCTCAACAATATCCAAAGACAGGACCACTTAATTCAGTTTTTTCTCATGGGAAGGAGTTTTCCTTTCCTTACAGGTTCCTGCCACTTTCTCAGCCACTGTTCTCTCCTTTACATCTAAATAAAAGAAAATTATTGTTGAAATCAGAAATTCAGTGCCATGGAAACTCTTCTTGAAGCTCTGCATTTCATTTCTTATTCTAGGTATCAAGTCTTCAAAATCTGCATGTTAATTTGTGACCTGGATACAAGCACATTAAACAGCTGATGAAATAGTTACAATATTTAAATTCTAAACACATTTCAAATGATCTATACTAAAATAATACATTTAATTTCTTTTTTTTTCCCCCCTTGAAATTCAGGGCAAAATAAACTGGAGAATTCCATAGCCTGGATTCTCACTCTGCTCTGTGTGTCCATGTCCTGCACATTGCTGCTTGTTGCTGTAATATGCAAAGTGTAAGTATTGGCATTTTTTTTATTAGAATATAACTCAGGACTGGGTATTCAACAAGTGTGGGGGGATGTCACAAGCTTTTGCTTAATTCTGAGAAAAAGCTGATTTTGCCTAAATAGACAAAGCAAAAATAATCAGAGATAAATTATCAGTAATAACATTCAGCAAAATGGGTGGGGTAAGAGATTTATTCAATTTAATCTTATGCAACAAACCCATATATTGAGTGAGATGAATTTGTTAAAATTTGTTTAAAATCTGTTTGTCCTTATCTCATTTCTTCACTTAAAAGCACCTGATTGGGTCGGTGATTTCCCCAGGAATCTTCATTTATCCCTGGTGAAAGCTGCTCAGAGCATCCCTCATGGCCAAAATACCCAGACCCCTGGCGTTTGCTTTGAATATTTGAAATACTGAATTTAGTTTTAATTACACAGAGGCTCTGGATGCTCTATAGTAAAAGCCAAAACTCCTCAAATATGCAGTGAGAAAGCCCAGCTACACTTTGGATTTGTGTCTGTGACAGCCAAATCATAAGTGATGAATTAAAGGATCCATGTAATTAGAAGTTTCTCCCTGAAACATGCAGCAAGCAGCAATTACCAGTCCACAATAAACACAGCTCCCCTTAATGGAACTGCTAATTCCTTATTAATTTCCTTAGTGCCTTTTTATTTATTGGTCATCCTGATGCATCCTTGGCTGTTTTCCTCTCTGTGCTGTGTTTCCTTTGTCCAATAAAGGTTTTGTGTGCAGGGATGTTCTGAGATAACTGGGATGAGCTCTGATAACTGGTATGAACTGGGATGAGCTCTGGTAACTGGGATGAATTCTGCTATGACCTGGGATGAGCTCTGATAACTGGGATGAACTGGGATGAGCTCTGGTAACTGGGATGAACTGGGATGAGCTCTGATAACTGGGATGAACTGGGATGAGCTCTGGTAACTGGGATGAATTCTGCTATGACCTGGGATGAGCTCTGGTAACTGGTGTGAACTGGGATGAGCTC
>JANRGV010000018.1:1686973-1697587 GCA_024734035.1 Alethe castanea
AAACTACAGAAGCTTTTTTTTTTATTTCATTTTTCTTGGTTTTGTGAAATTTTTTTTAAAGGTTTTTCTTATTTTATTTTTTTTTACATAGAAGTAACCATATCAAACTAAGAAAGGAACACAGCTTGAAATACTGACAATATTTCTCTGGTCAACACCCCTGACTTTTACACAAGTGGAATCCTGATTATGAGTTACTGAATAAATATATTTAGAAGGTCTAAAAGTTAACTGTATTATTTTGTAAGCAAAAAAGACAAGTTACAGGCAAATTCAAGCTATCAGGAGAGGAAAAAAAACCAAACCAAAACAAACCACTGCAGAGCATTGAAAGTTGAAAATTGTATAGAAAATTCCGTTGCCTTTTCCAGCGTTATCCCGTCTGAACTTACAAAATCCCCCGTAGTAACAAACAGTCCTTCTCTTGAGAAGAATGGTTCCAGTGTGGATATTGTCATTTTCTGGTGTGACTCTGTTCTGCCTCCAGGCATCTGGGAAGAGTTTCTAAGGAAAGGCAAACTTCCAGCAGGGATCTCTGGAGATTTTCCCACTTTCCCCTGATTTCCCACTTTTCCAGGCTCCCAAGCGTTGTGTGGAGTGGAGTGACCAGGGATGAGGAGTTGTGTCCCCAAGAACGAGCCCAGAGCAGCTCAGAGTGTTCTGATTTCCTTGGAATTAATCCCCAAACGTGAGGGATTTCCTTGGAATTAGATCTCCAGAGGGTTGGGCTGGGAGCACACCCAAGGTGGGATGGTGGCCATCCCGTTGTGTCACTGCAGGCAGAGGCCACAGCTTTGCAGGATCTTCATTTCCCACCCAATTTGTTGCTAATTATGACCAAGACAAAGCAATTCCCTCCTCGCTGCACCATGCTGGAATATTGGCTACGTGTCCTGTAGTCCACAACCAACCAAAAACCACGCGGTTTTCCAGAATTCTGCTCTTTTGGAGTGTTTTGAGTTTGTCCTGCTCAGAGCTCTGGGTAAAAGGTGTGTGAGAAGCACTGGGTTCAGCACAGGAGCTGCCAGTGAAACTCAGCCTGTTACAATCTGGATCAGTAAAACTCTACAGTCAACTCCAGCCAATTTGCCAAGAACAACTTGGAACTCTCCGTCGGAAAGGAAAAAATCCCAAACAATATTTTCGTGATAATGTCGTCCGTAGCATTTTATAGCAGAGGAAAAAAATTAATATCTACATCATATGTTAACTTTAAAAAATTCTATAAAACACTAAATATATAATAAAAAATATGCATATAAGGACATATGTAAACTGCTTTGGTAACATCATATTACAGATGTTTTCAGTGCATTGCAGAGTTTCCAAGGAAACTTCAGACAAAGCTATATTTGCTTTGAGGAAGTACTGTATAATGCCATTCCTAAAGAAGCATAAACATTTTTTTTTTTTTTCCAGTAGTAAGATGTACTCAAACCACAATATTACTTAGTACTGGGTGTCTCCAAAACAGCTAGCTAAATGTTGCTTATATTATAAAGAAGAAGTCCTGGATGTCATTGTTGTCATAAACTGGAGCGGGCTGTGAGGGAGATCATGATTGTGCTGAGGGCTGACAGGGTGCAGGCGCTGGAGGTCGACGAGCCCGAGCCTCTGGCGTAGGCATCTGAGAGGAGAGAGGGGAAAAGGAGCCAGAGGTGAGCAGAGAACAATCCCTGAGCTCTTCCTGAACCCACCTCCCCCGAGGTTTTAATTCCCTTTCCTCAGATAGAGCACAGCCCCCATGCACAGCCCCCTCCTCCTCTTCATGGTCTGAATTTTTGGTTTCATTTCAATTCCTGCCCCCATTGTGTTGAGGCTCCTCTCGCAGTTCCGTTATTTCCCAAGCTGCCTGTTTATCATTATTTGGTATTTTTTCTCAATTGCACCATATTCCAGTTGTTCCTTGTGACTCCCATCCCAGAGGAGCCGTGTACCTGCTCTGTGACCCCTGTCCTGGAGCCAAATGGGAACTGGAGTTTTCCAGCTCCCCTTCCCTGTCCTGTGCTGCTGATTCAATTCCTCTGCATGGTTTGCACAGCCATGGAAGGCAGGAAGAACCCTGCTTTTACCCAGGGCATTTTTACATCACTGTGATTTTAATGCCATATTCCTGCATTGCAGAGGCTCCTGATTTAATGCAGCTTATAAACTGGGACATTATTAATGGAAGATGGGGCATGGAGATTTTGCAAAAGCCATGTTGTGTAATAAAACACTCGTGGTGTTTGTTCTTCTACACCACCTCATTTCCCTAAATAAATATTTATGCACCCAGCACACAATGGGATATGGCTGTAGCCTTACAGATTTAGAAGCCTCTGCATCCTGTGTTTGGTTATAGTGAATTGCAGCGAAACAATATTTCTGGAAACCTTAAATACAAATAGAATTACTGAGGATGGTGTTTCTTATGGCTGAGTCTTGCTTTTTGGGGTGAAATCAGACCTGGAGGCTGGAATATGTGCTGTGGAGCCCCGTGGCACAGAGCCCAACCCCTGCCATCCTTACTGGATATCTTTGGGATTCGGATTTGCTCGCTGCTGCTGCCGTCGCCGCCGTCGCTGAAGGGTTTGATCTCGATGATGTAATCCTCCTCAAAGGGCAGGGACAGCTCCACTGAGGTTTTGTTTGTTTCTATGACAGATGTGCTGCCCTGCCTGTTCCACCTGTACAAAACCTGTGGCCGAGGGAGACAGAACAGGAGGCAGGAATGGCAGAGCTGTCCCCAGGGCTGCCCACCCCAGAGAAACCCTTACCTTGGTCAGGCTAAAACAAACCCCTATAGAAGTAAAAATGTCTTTATAGAGGTCAGGAACTCCTTATTATGCTTCTTCTAGAAACTGAGTTGGGATATTTGATGCAGTGCCACCAATGGCTTCCCAGAATAAATGATTTTGTGAATGACCTTCTGAGCTGTGGGAGTTGTACTAATTTATATCATAAATTGTGACATAAAATTCAAGATTTCTAGGCAAAAAAGAAGAAAAATAGGCAATGTTTTGCTATGATTCAGGAAATAAATCCATGTGGTTGTGCTATCCTTATAGAGTAAGTTAAAGGAGAATGTTTTAGAAACCCTCTAGATGCTTTTCCAGGGTGATGAGGCTCCCTCTTTCAACTGACTCCTTAATTTGCATTTCAAACCTAAAATATGTAGTGAAAAGCTGGTCCAGATTGCTGAGGTTCATCTGAGGTTTGGGCTAAAAACCCCGAGGAATTACTTATTTGGTAATTACTTATTTGCCCATGCAGAGCACCAAAGACACTTAAAAGTTGGTGCAGGAATTGAGGGGAGCTGGCACAGGCTCTGCTGGCATTCCAGCCTGGGAATAAAACATGGAGCAGGGCCAGGTCCTTCCCTGCCTCAGGCTCTGGTGGGAAATTTGCACAACTCCAGCCCCAGGGCAATGTCTTTTTGGGCTAAATGAAACCCTTGTGGAAGGTGATGGAGCTGAATTCTTCCCAAGGTTTCTCTCTAGTTAAATTATGCCCTATTAAAACTGCTTCTAATGAGGATTCTCTTTCTTCTCCTCTTGGCTTGGCTTGGCTTTCTGAAGGAAATGGGAGCTATTAAAAAAGCATTTTATTTATCTGCAATCAAGGAGCCGACTACAGCCTTTGGGAAGTTTCCACGGAAGGCAGGAGTGAAATCCTGCAGGTGGGAGCCGCAGGAAAAATGTGCTCAGGTACACAGGGCATGGCTCTGGTTTTGGAGGAGTGCCCCAGCTCTGAGCTGGGAAATCATGGAAGCACCATGGAAATACTCACTTTGTAGCCTCTCACTTCTGACTCGTTGTCCAAGGCTTTCACCTGGTCCCAGTTCAGGATGATCTTGGAGTCGGAGGAATTCCACACGATGTTCCCGGGGGGCTGACTCGGTGCTACACCAAAAAACAGACAGCACCACGTTACTGAGGAGAACCAATTCCCAGCTGGATCCCTCCCAGTGCCTGTGGGGCTTCCAGCAGCACAGCTGAGCCTGCCCAGAGCCCTGTCCCTCTGGAAAGCCAAGGAGCTGCTCCACTGATCTGTGTCCTCAAGGTCACGGCAGGTGTGACACGACACAGGGCTTTACATGAAAAAAAGGATTCAGTCAGTTGCTCAACATGCCCGAGACCAGAGCAAAAAAGCCCTCTGGAACACTGAGATAAATATTTAATTTCCCTGCACAGCTGCGATTTCGGTTTTGCATGCTCTGCTTACTTAATACCGGGAAGAACCTCATGAAAAAAATCAAATAAAAAAAAAAGCTGAGCCTGGTAAATCTACACAAAAACCTGGCGAGGAGGAGTCTGACAGCTCCTCCAGCCTCGAGGGAGCTGGGGAATGAGAGAGGGGAGCAGTGGCTGGGCCGTGCCAGGCCAACACTCACGCGGCTTTTTGGTGGTGACGTTGACAGCGGCGCTGGAGGGGCCGGTGCCAGCCGTGTTGTAGGCCCTGACTGCCAGGTGGTAGAGGGCATTGCCCCTCAGGTTGCTGACTTTGGTGGAGGTTTGGTTCCCGACCGTCCGGACCCTTTTGGCGTTCTCCTCCTTCTCGTCGTGCCGCCAGCAGCGCACCTGGGGGCAGAGCAGGGCTGTGGCAGTGCCAGCACCCCTCGGTTCTGTCACCAACCCAGCCTGCTCCTGGGGACACCTCCTGCTCCCTGCTGGGGACAGCCTGGCTGCAGAGATCCCTCCCCAGGCCTGGCCACGGCAGCACCTCCAGGGAGGGCTCCAATTCCAGCCAGAGCCACTCAAAACGGTGGAATAGTCAATCTTGTGGGAGAATGGTGGGGTTTTTAACCTTCTGAGAAAAAGGTGGGATTTTCAACCTTGTGAGAGGAAGGTGGGATATTCAACCTTGTGAGACAAAGGTGGAATTTTTAACCGTGTGAGAGGAAGGTGGGATTTTCAACCATGTGAGAGGAAGGTGGAATTTTTAACCATGTGAGAGGAAGGTGGGATTTTCAACCTTGTGAGAGAAAGGTGGAATTTTCAACCACGTGAGAGGCAGGTGGAATTTTCAACCTTGTGAGAGAAATCGCTGTACACCAAAGAGGCAAATCCACTTCAGGAACACACCCATGGCAGGAGGAGCAGCACGAGGACATCTCAGTGTCCCCTCAAGGCTTGCTGCTGGAAGGATCCTGTTTCCCATACCTCATATCCCTGTATTCTTCCCTTGTGCTGGTTCTCCCACGGGGGAGCCCAAGAAACTTCGACGTCTGAGGCAGAAAGGCTTCTTGCCAAAACAGTGGTTGGGGCTCTCGTTGGCTCTGGGCAGTTAGAAATAGAAGTGAGACTTTCCAATTCTATCAGGGGATTTATTTTCCTCATTGCACAAGGAAGGAAGCAAACAAACGTCCACGTTTCAAACCAATGGCCTGTCAGGCTGTGCTGGGCCTCTCCCTCAGAAATAATAAGATGTCATTACTAAACTCAGCCCAGGATACCATGTACTCTAATTAGGACAAGTGGGAACATTTTCTAATCAGCAGGCATTAATTCATACTAAAATCTCTGTGGAATTCTTCCCAGATTACACATCACTTTTCCATTAATATCAAAAGATTTCATTACGATTAACGCTATTTTAATGACTACGGAAAGAACCAAGCACAGTTTTCCCAATTTATTACAAATCAGAGCAAGGCCAAGGCACCAAAGGATGTGTCAAGGTGTGTTGGAGTCAGTGAGTTGGGGGATTCTCTGAATCTCTCAGGGAGGAATCAGAGTAGAGGAATTGAATTAAAGCCTTTGGATGGATTGAAGTACATTAAGCCACTCACACATAAAGTAGAAGTTTAAGTTTAAGTGTAAGTTTAAGTTTTAGGATAAGTAAGTAAGTCAGTATGTTTTAGTGTGAGCTCTAATGCTTTTAGTAAGTAAAAGGTTTAGATGCCAAAGTAGAAGAGTGAGTTCAAGTGAAGGTTGAAAAACATATTAATGTTTTCAGTAGAGACTCCAGGACCATGGTTGTAGATGGTACTTAGACATATTAGAGCTACAGTAAGAATATTGCTCACATTTTTCAGATAGAACAAGATAGGGTGTATGTGTAGTCTATAGCTAACCTGGTGTGCTAAGAAACTGGAATTCTGATAGGTTAAGGAGTTGTGGTCCGAGCTTGTGTCTTAGCTTGTTGGAAAGATTCTAAGAGTTGGTATTGGGGAGAGTTAGTGCCTTTTCTGCTTTTCTGCCATTGCTTTTTTGCTTTTGTTCACCATCAACACCCGAGAAGAAGACAGGAGGCACCACAGCAACATCGGCCCCACCGGGACCTTCAGGAACAGCTTCTGCTTAATCTGGGACTTTAAACTACAACCTCACAAAGGTGGAGCCCAAACCCTTCCACATGCAGGGGGGCAGAGGAGGCGGGGAGGGCTCGTCTCTACCTTCCTCCGCCGAGTAGACGACGGTGACGGGGCTGAAGGAGCCTTCCCCCTTGTTGTTGTAGACGCCCACCTTGACCTCGTAGGGCGAGAAGGGCGGCAGGCTCTCGTTGCGGAACACGTAGCGCGCGGCGTCCGGCGAGGCCAGCACCGTCTGCATCCAGCTGGCCGTGCCCAGCGGCCGGAAGGCCACCACGTAGCCAAAGCCAGCGCCGTTCTGCAGCTCCTCGGGCACCGTCTGCGGGCGGGACAAACCGCGCTGAGCTCCCCGTGCCCGTCCCTGCGCACACGGGGGTCGCTTTCACAGCTTCTTTTTCTTCACTGAACGCACGAGAGACCGTGCTTCTTGTTTGGACTTGGGTGTTTATTAATTCTCATCTATGTTACAGGGAGTTCTACTGCACTTCAGGCTAACGAGCTAAAATTGGAGACGTATCTCTCTCTCTCTTTTAAGGGTCAATCTGTCCAATTAAGAACTAACACCTAAATTATTTTTACTTTTAACTCAAAAACCAATCACCTGTGACCCACAATGCAGAATTTTCCATCCAATTACAGAAGTACCACCTGGACCTATGAAGAAGAAGGTAGGAGAAGAAAGAAACCTTTGCCCTAAAACCTCTATCTTACTTTCTATTGCTATATTCTCAAACCTAAGTTTTCCACCATGTGATATTACACACTTCTATTCAAACTACACACCCACAATCCCCGTTCTATCACTCAATTTTGGAAGCCTTCTCCATGGCCTCAGGTCAAAAGCAGTGTTTTCTTGGGGATCAGCGCCTGTCAGCACAGAAAGTTTAAAACTCCCAGTTTCCAGGACTCCAACAGTAGATATTTCATAAAAGAAGGGCTTTATAAAATATGGTTTAGGCCCTGCTACTCTAGCTAAGCTAGCAGTAGCTTGTAAGTTCCCATAAGGAGAAATTGTAAGAATGAAGGTGGTTAACACAACAACCTATCCTAGTAAGAAAAATAAGTCTGCACGTGCATAAAGAATAAATCTATCCCATGAGAATCATTGAAGAAGATAGGTAAACAATCCAAAAACAGGGAGTTTTGACAGACAGGCAGAATGCCATTTACTGACCAATGAATTGAGTAACAAGAAAACTACCACCCAACTGGAGTTAAACATGAGGTCTATTAAAACTGTATAAAAATGAGTTCTGTGAATAAAGAATTGGCTTTTCTGCATGAAGAAACTGAGTCCTGTCTGCACCCCAGGGGATTCCTCTTGGTCCTCTTTGTTCATAGGCTGTATTTGATCTAAGAGGTCTTTTCCAGCCTCGCTAATTCTGTGATTCTGTGAACACAGCACTGTAGATGGAGGTGCAGGAGGTCCCACATCACATCCAACCTGAATCCATCCCATCCTGCCTCCACCAGAGCCTTTCTGCTGCATGAAACAGGAAGCAGCACCTCCAGAAGACACTTCTCTTAAAGCTTATTTCCCTTCCCTCCCTGGCTGGATGGGGTCTCCCATCAATTACTGATGTAATTTTAGGCTTTGTGAAGAGCCTGAGGTTTGCTGGGGTGAAGCAAGGACACAGTTCCTGCTTTCCCAACACACGTGCAGCTGCTCTCATGCCTTTGGGATCACATATGAAGCCCCAAAGAACACACCCTGGACACACTGGCACTTCCTACTCTGAGCCCCTAAAAAGCTGCACTAAACCCAAAGGTTCCAGTGTTAAAATAATCCATAATTATGGCCCCTCTCCCTGAGATGTCCATGGAGCTTCAGCACAGGTTACTAGTGGTGACTGCATCCTACTCTGTATTGTGAGGCTCACACAAAAAGGCCTCTGGACATTTAAAAGAGTAAAGCCACTCTTCTATCAACATACAAATTCTATTTTGTGCAAATTACATCTCGAACCAATGGCTGATGTTCTGGCCATGTGTGCTTTTGAAACATATTGCACTATCTTCAGGAGACACGGCGTAACTAATTAGTCCAACAGGAGGAAATTTAGCACATTGAGCTGTGTGGTGAGGACAAAAACCCATTTATAGGTTTTTAATAACCTCAAAAATATCTCTGGCGATTCATTCTGCCAGCTTGGTCAGAAATAGTGCTAAATGGAAGCGTTAGCATGTCTAGTGGAGTTCATTATTCGCAGAAAAATGCCAGCTGCATCGCATCACAACACGAAAATACGAGCAGACAAATGACTAAAGTTCCAACCCCGTCTGCCTTAAGGAATATTAAACATTTCTCATCCCTGCATCTCCTCTTGCTGGCTGCCATCAGCAGCAATGAAAGCCAGCATGCCTCATGCTGGCTCTGAGCTGTTTGCTGCTGATATCCCAGAGAGGAGGAAGGAGGGAGCTGGGAGCCAGCACAGCAATTCTCCACCAGGTCAGGACATCCCAAGCCTGTTTTATCCCTCAGGTGGCTCCTGGCCATCCTCATTTTGCCATGTGCATGTGCTGGGACTCAGGAGGAGCTCAGCTGATGGCAAATCCTGCTCCCCATGGTCCCTGCTCCCCACTTCCCTGGGGCTGGGGTGGGCCCATCCTTCGGCTCCATCTGGTCAGCTGGGCTGTTTTTATCACACTGTCTGTGCTTTTTTACTGCCAACTCTTTGAAATCCACAGAAGGTTGGAGTGAGACTCACCTCCCAGGTAATGACCAGCTCAGACTTGCTGCCTCCACCTCCACTGACATTAGCTGGGGTCACCTCAGGGACTGCAAAAAAAAGAAATGCAGAAGATGGATGTGACAGCTTTGAAACCCAAAGCCCACATGGAGATGGAACAGCAGGGCACTGCTGGCCTCCCCCTGCTGGTGCCAGGAACTGTTAAAGTGACTAATTTGCCATGGCAAACAGCACATTAAAAGTATGTCAATAATAGTATATTAAAAGTATGTCATTAACTTGTGTATTCAGTCCCTAACTGTTCAGTTTAAACATTTGTCCTCCATTAAAAAAGGAGTTTTGTATGGGCTCCAACAACAGAGGAGCCACCTGCCAGGGCATTCCCACCACTGGCACTCATCCCCCCAGGATTTCCCCCTCAGCTCCTCTGCCCAGCACCACTTACGAGCTTCCTCAGTCCTGCTCTTCTCGGAGGGGCTGCTGGGCTCCCCGATGCCGATCAGGTTGGCAGCCACCACCCTGAACTCGTACTCCACCCAGGGGTTCAGCCCCACCACCGTGGCCGTGAGCGTCCGGCCGTCGATGACCTCGGGCACTGGGGGTGCAAGGAAAACCACGGGCATGTCAGAATTCCCTTAAGGCTGAGGGATTAACGTAAATACCAAGAAGGTTTGATAAACTTTCGTCTTTCTAACATCTTGCCGACTGAAAAGAAGTGAAAGAGGCAGCATTAAACCCCTCTGCTTTTAGCCCAGAAATTCCTGCCATGAAGGAGTTCCCTCAAACTGCCACAGTTTGGAAACACAGTGTCAGGACAACAGGTTTGGAGGGCCTTTATTTTTCTCTTTTTAAAACACACTGTTGTCTCTGTTTGGCCACTGGAACAAAATTAACCTCTGATGGAATGAGCAATTACATCATGGGACTTTTCCCTCTATCAGGAAAATAATTCTCCTTAAAGATAGGCTGGATGACACAGTCTGTCCCTGAGGGATGTCTTTATAGACCACAATTACTGTTGTATATCTCCAGCACAGCAACAAGAGATAGGAATTCATTCTGTTTTCCCTTAAACATTCATGAGAAAAATGGGTGAGTAATGGCACCGCCTGCACCCTAAATCTTTGGGTTGCCAAACCTAAAACTAGTTAATAAAAGCAGTGCTGTGCAGCCAGGGAAATCGCTTTTCACATCAGAGCAGCCCCATGTGGGGGCTGAGGGTGGGTTTTCCATCCCTGCAGCTCCAGGTGAGCCTTACCTGTGCCTACCAGCCCAGTGGGGGTGTTAGTGTAGAAACAACAATCACAGGGTGATTATATGCAGGTGCTTTTATTGAAGAGCTCTGGGAATCAGGGGTACAAACCCAAATCTGACTCTGCCATGGATTTGAGATGGACATGTTTTTATACCCTTTTTGTTACATAACTATATATTAATTATTAACCCATATTGTTCTATTGTATACATTGATCTTATCCAGGCATGAATTCTTGTAATTTTCATCAGGACCCCCCAGACATCCTTTCTCATGATTCTTGTTATGATTACATCATTTCTCATGATTCTTATTACAATTAAACAATAATTATATTCAATTACCAAACAATCCTTACATTTAGCAATCATATT
>JANRGV010000018.1:1698120-1713768 GCA_024734035.1 Alethe castanea
TCCATCCCTGCCAGCCCAGTTTGGGTGCTCAGGGTGAGTTTTCCATCCCTGCCAGCCCAGTTTGGGTGCTCAGGGTGAGTTTTCCATCCCTGCCAGCCCAGTTTGGGTGCTCAGGGTGGGTTTTCCAGCCCTGCAGCCCAGGTGAGCCTTACCTGTGCTCACTGCCTGCCATCCCACCGAGAAGGGCGTGCGTGCCTGCACCACGTACATGGTGATGGGGCTGTGGTTGTCTGGCCCCGGCCTCCAGGACAGCTGGGCTGTGGTGTCAGTGACCTCATCGATGGTCACAGCCTCAGGGGGTCCTGGGGGACCTGTGGGATTGCAGGACAAGCTGAGTGACTCGAGGAAGAAGCCCTGGGTTCATCTTCCCCTCCTGGGGACAGAGGTGAGGGGTCCCTGCAGAGCAGCTGGGGCAGCTCCAGCTCTCCCTGCCTGCCTGGCACTGGGAGCACCGTGGTGGGACAGACCAGGATGTTCTGCCTCACTGTGGGGTGGTTTTAACCAGTGAAGCTGTGCAGGGAGCACCAGGCAGGCAGAGATCCCTCTGCTCCATGCCTCAGTGCAGGGCTGCCTGGGGTTCAGTGTGCTCCCATCTCAGAGAATGGTTTGGGGTGGAAGGGACCTTAAATCCCAGTCTGTCCCATGGCAGGGACACTGCTCCCAGCCCCAGTGTCCAACCTGGCCTTGGGCACTGCCAGGGGTGCTTCTCTGGGCATCCTCTGCCAGTGTTTTAACACCCTTGATGTTTTCATGAAAGTGACAAGATCAGTACTTTTATCATCATCAAGCGTAATTTCCCTGTGAGAATTTAATATTCCTCCTGTTTATGAGAATTAAAGGTAGCACGGACAGAGCAGCACCCAAGTTTGCCTTCCCCAAAGTTAACAAGCAGGAAAATAAAAATCATATTTCTCAGAAGGACACAGACTAAGAGTAATTAATAACAGCTCTGCTAAATTCAAGCTGACACATCACCTGTGCATAGTAATGAAGAGATCTCAATATATCAGTGAAGTCACTAAATCATGTTTATTCTAAAAAAGAATAACGTTTCATGGCAGAAATGCTGCCAGTGTCTGGATGCTGCCCCTGCTGCCCAGCTCATGGCACAAATGAGCCCAGTGGGTGCAGGGCTGGCATCCAGGGCAGGACAGGTACCAGGGCTGTGTGGGCTGGCTCTGTTCTGGGAGCACCTGAAACACTTCACATGCTCTGGCTGATGCTGTGAACCCCAGCGTGAACTCAGAGCTTTTTTCTCAGATTAATTACAAGATGCTGGGCTGTCTCTGAGCCCAGGGACTGTAGAGGGCAGGAAAAAAAAATAAAAAATTCTACAACAGCACCAACAACAGTAGCAAAATTCAAATACCTCTTACAATCAGGTCTGCAGCAGCTGAGAGCTTGTCCACACTTGTTTGCACCATGCAGACGTATTTCCCTGCGTGCTTCAGCTGGATGCTCCTGATCATCAAATCACCAGCTGAATCCTGCTGATAAAGTAGGGAAAAGTGGTTACAATTACTTTTTAATGAGCCCTAAACATCACTATCACATGAAGGACACTGTGACTAATGGATTTACTTTATGCTGGCTGATGAAAACATCAGCAATGTGAGCCATGGTCTGTTAAAATAATGGGAATCTGCCTGCAAGGTGAGAGAGGGAGCATCCCTGAAATTCTGGCTCCTCCAAGGAGCAGGGCTGGGGCTGTTAAGCACTTTTCCCATTAAAACAACCTGACAATGTAGGACAAGTTAACTCTGATTCCTCCTTTTCCTCTCTGGATATCCAGTTTTTACCCTCTCAGGTTGTGTCTCCATCTCTGCTGCAAGAGCCCAGCCCAGATTTGGAGATACCAGCAGTAGATTCATGGCTTTGTGTCCCAGCCAGCATTTTGATTGCCCAGCATTTTTGTGCTAAAAATCACAAGAACAGCACTCTCTGAGGAAATCTTGCATCACACACCAGCAGTAATTTGTTTTCCAAGTGCCAAGTGCATGTCTGATTAACTGGTGAATTGAACTAATTAGCTTTCTGGATGTATTGGATGCTGAGAGCCTCTCTCAATTTCTCTCCAGACACAAAGCAGTCGATACATTGGAAATTTCAGGGTAACCTCGTGGTTGTGGCCTTTGGGCTGAGGAATGTTAATAAAGTTTGTAATTTTAGCTCTGTGGGCCAAAACAGGAGCAGTCACCCTGAAAAGCCATGGCTGCTGCTGTGAGCCCTGGGCATCAACCTGTGAGTTCATCTTTTAAAGATTTTTTTAAAGGAATAATAGCAAGGCTTGGAAATTATATCTCCTTTTCCTTTCAGCATTAAAACTCACTCCTGACAAAAGTAAATATGAATTGTCACTATGCCTGGGACCTGTTGCTGTCTGAAACCTCTCTCAGAGCAACATGCAAAACCCTTTCCAGTTTTCTACCTCTGCTGAAAATTTTCCATTTCTTTCCTCCTTTTTCTTGCTGCCTTCATCCACTTCCTTCTGTTAGCAACCTTTTCTACATCACCCACTTTGTCAGAGTTAATACTTACTCCTCCAACCCTTTCAAAGTGATCCCCATCCTTCTCAAAGTCTATCAGGTGCCCATTGAATGTCCAGGTGAACACAATGTCCAGGGAGTGGTCGTGGGACACCTGGCAAGGCAGGACAATGCTTTCTCCAACTGTGACATCCATGCTGAAAGGGGACACCATGACCCGGGTTGGATCTACAAACAACAAAGAAAGGAGGAAAAAAAAGGATTATTCTTGTTCTCCTGAGCAACAGAGACATTGTAGGGCTGAGAGATCCTAAGCAGTGATCACTTAGGGAGGTCCTTAAATCAAAAAGTGAATTATTCCGTCTTTGGGTTTATCTTTTCTCTAGCTGTTGGATTAAAATACTTAATAAACCCTCCAGAATCCTCTTCCAGCCACCATCCTGATGAAGGAGGAAAGAAAAAGCTAGAAAATAGTGCAGAAGATCTGAAAGGCTCCATTAAAACTTTTTATCAGAGATTCTCTTACTTGAATCTTCTCACATCAAAGAGTTGTTTCACACTCATACATTGCTCACCGTGGTTACCAAAAATCTATTCTGTTGTTCCTAAATTAAATGTAAAATTTCCAAAACTGGAATAAAAAGGGGAATTAAAACTAGGAGTTTTTAATCTGGTCACACCTGGAAAGGCAAAGATCAGGCTGAGATGATTGTTATGGTGTTTATTGAGAACTGGCCAATAAAAAGGGGAATTAAAACTAGGAGTTTTTAATCTGGCCACACCTGGAAAGGCAAAGATCAGGCTGAGATGATTGTTAGGATGTTTATTGAGAACTGGCCATCTGATGGATGGTTTCACATCTCAAATCCTTTCCTTGGGCAAGGAGAGCCCCCACGAAGGATAAATACAAATGATGGGTGATACCAGAGCCTTCCACAGCACGGACCCAAAGGCTGGATGTGGTGCCAGGCAGGGCCATTCCAGGGAGCTGAAGCAGAAGGGAGGGTCCCAAGCAGGACATTTCCAAAGGGAAGCCCCAAACCTGGATCTGTGAGGTGCCAAACACCAGAGCTCCACCCTGGCTCAGCACTGATCCCTCCCTCCCAGCTGGAGCTCCACAGCTCCTCCACCACTGCTTTAATTCTCTATTTTTCACTTCAGTGTGAGAAAGATGAGCCACGCCACATTATGCAGACTCCAGCTCCACGTCTGTGCCTGTGAATTCCCCCTGCCTCTAAAGTTAACATTTCTCTTCCATTTCTGTTGACAAAAATGCAGCAATTTTTTTCTACAGGGCCTCAGAGGAAATGAAAAGGAGAAAAAATATTGCTTAACAATGAGACCAAAAGTCTGAAAATCATACAGAGATAGATATTTTTGCTTATTCCAAAAATCTACTCTGCACTGCTGTCATGCTAAAATAATACCAGCATTATTCAGCTCTGGTACACAACACCAAAATCTAAACTACTTCTTCCTGAGCCTATTGCCCAACTGCTTAATTCTCTGCTAAAATAATAAAGATACAGCAACACAGATATGGACTGGCAGAACTGCTCAATCCAGGGGATGCAAAGCTGTTCCAGGATTTTCAACCTTATCAAAAGTCTACAGGAGGTGGTGAGAAAGATTTTGTTGCTGTCTATAGAGATTTCAGATCCAGTCTTCAGGGACTTGGCTGTATTATCTTGGACAAGTTTAATTTGTCTCTATTTTGTGTTCACTTCTGACCAAACAGAGGAACTCTTAGAACAGCTGCTACGACACTTAATTAATCAATTAATTAATACATTGAATATTTCTATGGTGTTTATAAACATGAAAAGAATGAAGAATATAAAGACTATAAATATATAGGATAGAATATATAACTGTATAGAATTTTAGAATATAGAACAGATTCCAGAATATAGAATTCTGGTATGTAATTGTATTCTAGAATTCTATACAATTACATTGTAGAATGTATTTGATATAGGATATATATAATATATTCTTCGTGGAATATTTATATTCTGTAATATAGTCAGAATATTAAAGGTTTATATATTACAGGTTTATATAAATGTAGAGAATATGAAATATAATAGAATTCTGGGATTTATATAAATGATATCAAGAAATGGGTGTTTGCTGAAGGCCAGAGCAGCTGAGCACAGCTCCTGCAGGTGCTGTGAGAACTGTGAGTGCCTGGTGCTTCCACAAATTCCTGCAGGTTTCATGGATTCATGGAATCATTTGGGTTGGGAAGGATCCTTTAAGGTCACCGAGTCCAACCATTCCTCAGCACTGTCCCCTGTCCCCAAGTGCCACATCCAGGGATCTGTTAAATCCCTCTGGGCAGCAGTGCCAGGGCTGGAGAAACCTTTCCATGGGGAATTCCTCCTGCAATCCAAGGGGAATTCCTCCTGGAATCCATGGGGAATTCCTCCTGCAATCCAAAGGGAATTCCTCCTGGAATCCATGGGGAATTCCTCCTGCAATCCATGGGGAATTCCTCCTGCAATCCAAGGGGAATTCCTTCTACAATCCAAGAGGAATTCCTCCTGCAATCCAAGGGGAATTCCTCCTGCAATCCAAGGGGAATTCCTTCTGCAATCCATGGGGAATTCCTCCTGCAATCCAAGGGGAATTCCTCCTGCAATCCATGGGGAATTCCTCCTGCAATCCCAGCTCAGCCTGGCCCGAGCAGGAGCACCCTGGGGTGGCAGGAGCGCCGTGGATGTGTCCCTGTGTCCCTGCACACAGCAGTTTGTCCCTAGGTGTCACTGGAGGCTCGGGGAACAGCAGAGCTCCTTCCCTGGAGGATGCTCTGTGGCACTTCCCAGTTTTCCATGGTTTTTCCAGAGGCTCTGAGGTTTGCTCTGGCGATGGAGCAGGGCCCTGGATGCTCAGCCCTCCCTGATGGGGTGCACCGGGGTCAGCTAATTACCTAATTCTCTCAGATTAGTGTTACAGTGTTAAAGATCCAGATATATTTTTCCTTATCTGCATAAATCATTTCCTGTACAAGATCTTAGGATTTGTTTTTCTTGTAGATGAACTCTTAACTTGAGCATTTGGGACTAATTTATCTTTTTTTTTTTTAAATGCAAGCATGTTTACCAATTCCATTTTGGCTTTTATCAGCAGGAGTTAATAAATGCATCTCAGATCAATGTCCTCTATTTGCAATGACATTTCACATTATTGTATTGATTCCAAGGCAAATCATGTCTGGAGATAATAAAAATCAATCCTGGAGGATCTGGTTTCTATGAGCAACCAAAGAATCAAAGTCCAATACATGAAAATACTCAAATAAGCTCTATTTTTTTTTTTTAAAATCCTGTTTGTGAATGAAAATTTATCCAGGACCATAAAGTCAAAAGCCTCTGAGACCTGACTGGTGAAACTTCTGGGAGCTCTGAGTGCTCTGTCATCAGACACTGAGATGTGCAGGAGAGAGGAAAATACAACTCTGAATTAAAGAGATTAAAGCCCAGTGAATGACTGCACACATAGAGGAATTAGCAGAGCAAGTTACAGCTGAATAGATTGAGTACTTCATGGGGCATGACCAAAATTGAGATGAAAAAGAAATGGGGAAAAGGTTAAGTATTTACAGCAACTGGCCTTTAAAATATCCCACCTGTGAGCTGTGATGAGTCACACAGATGCTTTCAGGAGCAGGCACTTGGCTTTTATGCCAATATATCTCTTTTTTCCCTACAATCAGCTATTACACACATCCTTAACAGAGGATTCTGCAGCATTTCCACCCTCTGGTGTGTACTATGGCAGTTCAGCCTAATAAAATATAATCCTATTAAAAGGAGACACTATCAGTTTTGAAAAGGGACTTTAGGCCTGGGACTGAAGTTACTTAGCTCTGATTTTAGAAATATTTGTGATTAGTGATTAGAGCTTTCCATGTCATCAGGCAGCACTGATCTCTGCAGTGAGACAGGGCCAGCACTCAGCAGGGATTAGGGAAGGGAGGGATGGAGCATCTGACCTTTCCTGGCAGAGCACAGCCTCCATTCAGCAGCACACAGGGTGTGCAGGACACTCTCAAATTGCTTTGCTGAAGGAGGATCCTTGTCTTGTTTGGCTTAAATCAGTGTGGGGAGATGGGATTACCCTCAGCTGGGAGCCTGAGCCCCTTTGTCAGGAGTTTTCTGGAGGAGACTTTGGCTGTTGGTCCCTGTGATCTGTCCCTTCCAAGAGCAGCAGCTCCCTCCTCAGCTCCATTAAAGAGCTTCCCACAGATGGAAAACTCTCCAAAATTGATGGCAGAGTCTCTGTGCCAGGAAGGAATGTCCCCAGTGCCCAGAAGGGAGCAGGCACGCATCAGGGGATTGCCCTCTGCACACCCCATCTGCATCCTTGGGGTGGCTGAATGATAAATAAATGAACAAATGAACAATAAATGAAAGTTAATTTCCATCTGAAAACAAGGATGGAGCTGCACGGGAGAATGCTGGGGAGGACAAAATTCAAAGACAAAATACCTGACAATACATCCACTCCAGTGAGAGTGCAGGGAGTGAGGAGAGCACCCAGTACTCCACTTTAACCTCCATTTTACCCAGTGTAATGCAATCTGATCAAATCAAGCTCTCTCCATACAATTGTCACAAAGCAAATCACATGTAATGGGCTCTGGAGATGACAATCAAATCTGTCACTCAGGAAATTTCTTCTTGCTCTTTGCAGCAGGATGCAACAGCGCCTGATTGCACCAGGAACCTCAAACACCCTTCTCCAGCTCTGCATTGCAGACTAAAATAAAACCCCCTTCACTCCAGAGCTGCCTCAAGTGACATCTCTGTGTCTGACAAACGATCCAGGCGTTGGTGACAATCCCTGTGGATAACCCAGGGAATTCAAGGTGTCACCTTTTGTGGGCCATTGATTGCCACGAGCTGATATCCGTCTTCTCAAGTATGGAATAATCTACTGTCATTGCAGGAATGATGGCAGAGAAGGTTAATCAGATACAGCAGAAATCATATCTAATCTGTGACAAATTGCAAGTCACTCAGGGATCAATCACTGCTCTCCCTGTACCACAAACCAGGGTAATTGTGCAGGTGCCCATGGACATGGTGCCCAACAACATTTTGCCCCTTGGAACAGTTCACCCTCTGGAGTTTGTTTGTTTATGGTGTTTTTACATGTTTTTTATAGTGATGGTCATAAATCAAAAAGCAAAAATACATCCAGGCACTCAAAATGCAAAATCATGGAGTGGCTGCCACAGTCTTTGCATTTTTAAGGCACAAGTGTGTATTTTAGGCCTTTCCCACGTGAATTCTATGCCTGTTACCCACCCTCCTCATCAGCACCAAGATGTTTGGAATTAGCTGCTGTTCCAGAATAAATCCCAAATTAAGAGTCATTAGGAGCAGATGCTTCTTGAGCTGTCAAACTCACTGAACAGCCAGAAAATCCCTGGCTGGACTTTCCCAGGGAATGATCCACAGCTTAACCATCCTTAATGTCATGCAGATCAAGGCTTGGCTGTGTCATCCCTGCCTTGGGATAAGCCAGGCTTGGTGTCCAGGACATTTATCAAGCCCAAGACATTCATCTTCCCACTGTGGAAAGGGAACTGGAGGGGACCATCTACAGATACCTCTAAAAACAGGACAAATTTTACTATTTTTTTTACCTTTTAACAACTATTCCCTTTTAACTTGTGGCAAATACACATTATCAAAAAGTACCTGCAAGTTTAACTCAAAGAAAGCACAACAGTTGCAAAGCTCAGGATGTTCCAAGTATCCAAGGAACTGAGCCAGGCACCAGGAAAACACAGAAAGCAAAAGCAGGGGGTGATTTTAGCTCTATTCCCATGGGGAGCACAGCAGGGACCCAGCCCCTCAAACACCACTCTGAACACTGAGTCACAGCCAAATGGGAACAATTAAGCTCAGCAATTCCATCAGAAAGAGAATTAGATAAGCAAAGGAGGAGGAGGAGGAGTGCCAAAGGAAGAGGAAGGTTGCTCCAGCGTGGGCACAGACTTGGAGTAATTGGGAATAAAATGAGTTCTCCTCCTCACTTTCTGTCTGACCTTGAGCAAGTCATTAAAAGTCCCTGCTGCCTTATTTGCCCAGCCTATATAATGGATCAGGCCTTCATTAGAAACTGTTTTGTCTCTGTACCACTGTGCACAGCAGATATTTTTATTTAAGATGAACTTTTTCTGGCATCCCCATTGAGACCTCCGCAGCAGCGTGAGCAAGTGTGACGCCCAAACACCCATTACTGAACAAACCCTGTGACAGGGACCCACCAAACAAACACTGAAACAAAACTCCCTGGGCTGGAAAGGTCTCATTTGTTTCCTGCTGAAGATGAGATTGGCTCAGGATGCCCTGTGCTCCCTCCTAAGGAAGTGACTCATTCTAATTAGTGGCACACAGAGAAGACAAACCTCACATTTTTGGGGGCTCTGCTCCTGCTTTGCTGCTGATGTCAGGGGCAGGGTGGAGGCAGGAAGGATCACAGGTGAAATGAAAATAACAACCCCCAAGACCATTCCTCATTAGAAACTTGCTCAAAATCCTCAGCGCCTTCTCTGCTGAAGAAATCTTCCCCACAGAGCATCATTAAAAAGTGTCCCTCACACTTCTGCTGTTCCGTGGCATTTTGCCTCAAGTTAGCCACGAGTTTTTCTTATGTAAATAATTCCAAGGCCAGGATCAAGACCCAGATTGCAAAGACACACACAGTGAAGGGGAGAGCAGCAGCTCCACCTCTCCTCTCAGCCTGGTGTCAGTGCTGGGGTCAGTCTGGAGTTTCCTCCCAGACACTCCCACTCGTGGCTCTCTCCTGCAGGCCATGATTTCATTGTCAACTGGTCAGTTCAGCTCCCAGGACTAAGGGATTTTTACAGAGACTTTTTACTGTGCCCCTGAAATTTTCACTGCTGATTTCCTAAATAAACCCTATATTCACAAAGAGCCTGGAAGAAAACACAGTGCTAAACCCTACAAATTGGATTGGTTCTTCATGGCCCACTTAATAACTTCAAATGAAAGCAAAATTCATATTCCAAGTGTGTGTGTGACTGACAGAGACAGAGCCAACCAAGCCAAGCCATGGCAAGTTCAGTGGTGGGGCTCCGTGCATTTCAGAGTCCACCTGCTTGTGAGTCAGGAACATTTGTATTCTGGGATGAAGAGACTCCTGTCTCCATGTGATCTCTGATGGGATTGCTCATAATCTTGCACTATAAAAAAAGGGAAAATCAGGTTGCAGGAGTCCCCAGTATTGAAGCAGCTCCTCCCCCTATCGTTTCAGCAGTGCTGTAGATACCCCCAGATGTCAGTCCCAGGTTTACCTGGCTGCCACCTGGCTTTTGTGATCTGATAAGGAACTCTGGGCAACCTGCTGGCAATCCAGGCTCAGGGAGAAAAACTCCCATCAGCTCAAACCCTCGGGTGCTTGGCTCTGCTAAGCTGCTCCCAAAAGTGCTCCTGAGAAAATGCACAAGAGGGCTGGGATTTCCCCAAGCCCTGTCCCAGATTGCTGCATCACTCTCACACTTCCTCCTCCTGGCACAGAAAATGTGCTCTCTAAACTCTTCCTCTGCCTTTTTGATGTTCAACACATCACCCTCGGGCCAGTCTGCTCTGATTTCAAGGATATAAAGTTCACTTTCTTTGTTCTGCCACCCTGCCTCCTCCCTCCTCTCCTGGAACAGAGACCTCCATGCTTAGAGCATCTCCCCCATCCCAGGCACACTGAATTCCTGGGGAACTGGGGACACCTTCCCCCACTGCCACTGCAGAGCTACAACCACCTCAGTTTTCTGTTTTAGTGTTTCCCTTCGAGCATCCCCCTCATTCACCCAGGACTGGTGGAATTCCCACGGAGCTCCTGCCTGGAATTCCATCCCACTGTGTGCTCTGAAGGAAGGACAAGCCCCCTGTACCCTCCTCTGGGACCAAGACCAAACTCATCCATCAGTGCACTAAGGCAGGCTCTGAGCCCAGATCAGCCAGGATCAGCCAGGACCCCATGGAATGCTAAGCACAACCTAAAATGTGAAGTGGAGCTGTCATGTTCCATTTTCTGTGAACCAGGGGAGCTCCACAGAACTAAAAGCTCAAGGAGAGAGACTTTCCACTGAGGAAATTCCGAAGATGCAGGGACTGAGATCTGAGCCCAGGGGTGGAGCAGCAGCTTGAATTCTCAAACACCAGGGTTGGGCATGAGAGAGAACATCCTGAGCTGGAAGGAATCACCTTCCACTGTCCCAGGTGGCTCCAAGCCCTGTCCAGCCTGGCCTTGGACACCCCCAGGGATGGAGCAGCCACAGCTGTGCCAGAACCTCACTGCAAAATCATCTGTTAACTATGACTGATGTACAATCACACACATAAACACACTCACACACATTGCATTTACTTGGATTTAAATGGGATTTATGGCTTTGTTTTAACCATGCTGGGCTTTCATTTGTATTCAAAAGCTGACAAATATTTTAACCTTTCTGAAATGCAGCGTGTTAAAACAAATGGAAGAGAGTTGATGAAAACTGTTAATTAACCTACTTTTGTCTCATTAAGAGGCTGTCTTTAACCTATAGGTCGTCTCCTCTTCCAGCTGATGTATGGATCTGATCTTCAGTGATGAGCTGAACAATCCAGTCTTGTATTCTTGTATCAACAATGGAAAACTCCTGAACCTCCTGCTTTTGGGAGAGGTCAGAAAAATTCCTACAACAAAAGTGCTGAGCTTTTAAAGGCATTATTCAAACCTTTTTTTTCCTTTGGTGGGGGAGGTTACAATAATGCTGACCCTGCAATAGATGGTGGGTTTAAGGTAAAAATACAGAACAAAAATTCTGGGTTTTTTTCCCCTCTGCAGTTATTCACACATAATGGTTGAACTTTTCTAAAAATGTAATTTTTTTTTCCACTTTATATGCTGAATCAGGTGTATCTATAAGCATCAGCACTTGCTGCAGTGTTGATTCCATTATTTACCATTTAGCAAATATCAGTTGTAAGACCCTTGATGTGCCTGAAGGTTGGCTGGGACTTGGAGGGACAGTGAGGACGAAGGAGAAGGTCATGGGAGGGAAGAATCTGTGGCATTTCCCAAATCCAGAAGCAACATTTCCCAGCAGCTGCACCCCCTCCATCACAACCACACAGGAACCTGGGGAAGCTGCTCCAGGGGAGTCGATCTATTTGTATTTCTGCTTTGAAAAATATCACTCCAATAATGCTGGAGATTAGTCCAAAACTGGCACCAGAGCAAGGCAGGAGATCTATGCTTTTTAATATCAAGCTCTTCACCAAGATGACTTTTATCATGTTAATGGCTAAATCACACTGATTGTGAAAGAGCCAAAATGAGGCAATTAGTAAGGTCTGTGACAGCCCCAGCAAACGACACATGAGGTTTGCAGTGGGAGCCAGATGGATATCTTCAATATATTTCTTATTGTCTGCTTGTGGTAATATGTTCAATTAAACTAAATCAGTACTACAGAAGAACCTCTGAATTGCCTGAAAAAAAAAATTAATTGTCTGCTGCAAATTTAATGAAGCTTAACACTTGTGTTATGTTTACAAGTTTTATTTGTTATGAGCAATAAGCGCTTACAAGAGAAAAAGAAACTCTGAACTTACTTCATTCAGCCAGCCCTAAGAGCTGGTGTTTGATATTATTGCTGGGATTTGATTCTATTTACATCTCTCTCTCTGCCATTCACTGGTTTTGTCCTTAGCAGCTCACTGGGTTTTTCTTTCCCCAGTAAGAGACTGAGAGCTCTGGCTGTGCTGTTCATCCACAGGTCTGTGATCCAAGCCTTGCTCAAATGTTTGGTCACAAGCCTGTGACAGGACATGTCCCCAAAGGGCTGCTCACTGACCCTCAGCATCATCCTCATCCTCAGGGTGTCCCCAGCCCCTCCCTGCTCACAGATCCCAGCACTGTGCAATCACAGAACCAGGGAACAGCCTCAGCTGGCAGGGACACACAGGGATCCCCCAGCCCAGCCCCTGGCCCTGCACAGACACCCCAAACCCCACCCTGGGCGTCCCTGCGAGGGTTCTCCAAACTCTCCTGGAGCCTGGGCAGTGCCCAGCACCCTCTGGGGGAAGAACCTTTCCCAAAATTCCAACCTAACCCTCCCTGGCACAGCTCCAGCCCTTCCCTGGGTGCTGTCTCTGTCCCAGAGCAGGATCAGTTGTGTTTGACACGTTCACACTCAGAAACTCAGAAGCCAGAGTTGCCTCTGAGCAGCCCGGGGAGGGGAGGCTCTGGGGAAAGCTCAAGAAGAGCAGGGGAGGCATCTGCTGCTCATTTTGCCACCTCAGAATAATCACAACCACTTTGCTTCAATGAACTGTCAGGAAAGCAGCGATGCTGACAGGATCCACAGCGATTTCACCTTCCTTGGGGTGCTCTGATTTGGGTGATGACCTCAGGTCCTCACCTGAACAGAGCTGGCAGGGAAAGCAGACTTTGGGGGGGAAGCACCTGCCCATGCTGAGACTCAAACTGAGCGCTCACACCTGCACAGGGGATGTGGGTCAGCCCCACACAGCAGCCTGGGCAGCTGCAGTGATCAGGGAACTCGCCTGAAACTCAAAAACCCTCGATTAAACCTCGTGTTCCAAGTGCCCGTGGAGAAGAGCTCCTGGAATCCTGAGATCCCAGCTGGATTCCAGCCCCACCAGCAGCTTCTGCTCCAGGATTCCCCTCCCAGGGCTGGTGCAGGAGATCAGCAAAGTGCAGCTCAAGCCCTGGGGCTGCAGGGCAGGGAAGGAGGGAGGGGCAGACCTGCAGGATGCACAGCTCTCATTTATACTCATTTATCCTGGTGCCTTCACACAGTGCTCTGGGTCATCATTTTACTTAAACCCAGCAAAAGAGCCTTAATTGTGTCCTAGAAATAATTGGTGTCAGTGGAAATAGTCCAATTAGAGAGGAATATTTTCCTTTGCAATTTCATGGCCAAAGATTATGGCTTTCCTTGTCAATTGTGAAAATCAAGCCTTTGCTGCTGGTTGTGACTCAGAAGTCAAGAAAGGCTTTTTCCTAACTTAGAAAGAAGTTTTATTTCTTAAACATGAGAATACATAACATGTTCTCATGAATAAATCAGAGCCTTCATGACTCCATGGCACTCTCTGAGCTTTTTTTGCCTACAAATCCCTGATTTAGAGATTCTGGAGTACAAGTTCATACCCTAAATTGACTTTTCCTCCATGACATTTTTAAAAAAACGTATTAGACTCGTTAAGGAATATTCATTCACGGCTGCACTACATATAAAAATTGTGTTCAGCAAGTGCTAGAACAAAATTTAAGAATAAGGAAACTTCTTTTGACGGTTTCAGAGTTGAGTCTTTGTCTTGGTTTTGACACCAGCTGAACACAAACTTCATGTGCTATTCAGGAAAATTACAAAAAGCCCAGAAAATGTGGACAACCCTCCAGTGCTGCTCTGGGATTATTCCTTTAAACTCTGCCTCTCGTTTTTAAAATTGTTTTTGTGCTTTCAACAGCAGGTGCTATTTAACCAGATCCCTTTTTTAAGGGCTGACACATAACCAGCATGAATTTAAGATTATGCTAATGATGAGGAGAGAAAAATAAAGACTTTGCACAGCCTTAAACACTGCAGGAACAGAGAGGTCACTCGTGTTGCAAAATGACAACCACTAAACCCAGAATATGGATGGGTGGGGTGGAAAATGCCTGCAGCACCTTCCTGGGACAGCTTTTCCATCGGGGCAAAGCAGCAGCAAAGGGGGAAAAATCAGGGAGGTCTGGAGAGGGCTCCTGGGAATGTGGGCAGTGCTGAAACAGGTCAATGGATTTCAGCAGCTGCTGTAATTTTCCCTTGGTTCATGTTAAAAAAACCCCTCAACATCTTAATGTGGGGTTAATTCTCCCTCTTGGAGAAAAAGTTAAAGCCCCACTCCAAGGATTTGATAACCCAGTTACTCCAAAGTCACTTCAAACTCAACAGAGCTGAGGACAGCTGGTAAAATTCAGTTACTAGAATTGACTGATTAAAAAAAACCCAAAACTTAAACCAAACCCTATGGACACGAGGCAAGCACAACACAAATTCCAAATCATGAAGTTTCAATTCTGAACAAGTGATGTTGAAACAGAGACAACCATGGGAGGCAAGAGGGGACCATCACATCCCACTGCCACCTTCTGCAGAAGGGAAATGCTGTGTCCTAAAGGACTGGAACAAGCTCAGCAAGAATTCCAGGTTTAAAGGCAGCAACATCTGAAGTCTCTGAAAAGTTACTCCATAATGGGCCAGAATTTACAGCATTTAATCAATTTTAACTGCAATGCAGCACTTCAATGTTCACACAGAGGAACAGGCTGGGAATGAAAAATGTGCTATTTTATAAGAAATAATTTGAATCACTGTGCTGGACAAAATCAAGACTATCGGTCTATTCAAGCGTGAGGAAAAAAAAATAACCTCCTGACATTATCTTTGTGTTCTTTTCCTGCTAATGTGACACTGATTCCAGCCTGCAAAAGTTCTGCTTTTTCTGCCTTGAGCCCTCCCGTGACAGCCCAAATGAGAGGAGCTCACAGCAGCAGGAAAATGTTCAAGGTGCATCATAATTAAACAGGCAAATGAAGCCATTGCAAGTTGCCCTTGTCAGGGAAGCACCAACGTGAGCAGAATTGCTGCACCCCCACAGGAGCAGGCAGGCACCAACTCTACCAAGCAGTCAGAGATAAAGTTCAGTTAAAATGTATTTAAATAGATGTGTTTAGATCTAGAGATGGATTTACAGTTGAGCCCAAAGCAGATTTTGGGAAGCAGCCACAGGTGTGAGTGGTGGAACCATGATCTATTCACTCCAATATCCCCACAGCTGATCACAGCTTCAATAAAAGCTATTTAATTGTCTGCTGGGAACACATCCTGCACTCCAAGGCCTTTCTCCTCCCCTGAGAGCAGCAGTGCTGACCCACAGTGACCAGCTGCATCCCCTCCCAGCTTGTTTGGGATGTGCTCCCACACTCACCTCTTGTGGGTCCCTGTGTTGGGTTGTGTGACCAGAAATGTGGATTCTGTCCCCATCTGCTGAAGCCGGGTGTGGCAGTGACCCTGATCTCTGTGGCACACATTATCTGCTCATGGGCCAGCTTTAAACCAGCTGGGGCA
>JANRGV010000018.1:1720030-1734416 GCA_024734035.1 Alethe castanea
AAATAAAAATAAAAATAAAAATAAAAATAAAAATAAAAATAAAAATAAAAATAAAAATAAAAATAAAAATAAAAATATCTTCTTGCACAGGTTAATGAACTGTTCTGCTGCTAACCTGGCTCGTGGTCACTGCTAATCAGAGAAAAATCAAAGAAGATAAAAATATCCATTTGGGAAAAAAAAAAGAAAAAAGACAATTTAAGATAGTTTAGCATCCTTATAGGAAGAAAGGTAATCTATTTTAAACATTGCATTTGTAAGAAAGAATCTGGGGGTCTGTGTTGTCAGCTGGAGATTTCAGATCCACAGAGAGCAAAGATGGGTCTGAAATTAGGAGATAAAAGCATTGCTTGTTTCCTAAACTGAAGCACTGGGTTCTACTGCAGCAAGAGCTGACCTTGTCAGTGTTTTGATTAAAACTCTTCTGGGGATAAAGGACCTTTAAAAATGCTGCAAACCTCCCTCCCCAGCCTTCCTTAGCCACTTCCATTTTGCCACTGCAGCAGCAAATGGAAGAAATTGCTGAACCCTTGGCAGCACCCTAAAGGAGCTGACAGACACAGGGATCCCAGAGCAGCTCCTGGGACAAGGACAGGGGAACACTCCCAGTGCCAGGGGCAGGGATGGCTGGGATATCCATCCCACAGGGATCTCAGCACTATGGGATATTGGGATATCCATCCCAAGGGATCACAGCTCTCTGGGATATCAGGATATCCATCCCAGGGGGATCACAGCCCCCTGGGATATCAGGATATCCATCCCAGAGGGATCACAGCAATCTGGGATATCCATCCCAGAGGGATCTCAGCACTCTAGGATATTGGGATATCCATCCCAGGGGGATCACAGCACTCTGGGATATCAGGATATCCATCCCAGAGGGATCACAGCTCTCTGGGATATTGGGATATCCATCCCATAGGGATCACAGCCCCCTGGGATATCAGGATATCCATCCCAGAGGGATCACAGCAGCCTGGGATATCAGGACATCCATCCCAGGGGGATCTCAGCACTCTGGGATATCAGGACATCCATCCCAGAGGGATCACAGCTCTCTGGGATATCAGGACATCCATCCCAGGGGGATCTCAGCACTCTGGGATACTGGGATATCCATCCCAGAGGGATCTCAGCACTCTGGGATATTGGAATATCCATCCCACAGGGATCTCAGCACTATGGGATATCCATCCCAGAGGGATCACAACCCCCTGGGATATCAGGACATCCATCCCAGGGGGATCTCAGCACTCTGGGATACTGGGATATCCATCCCAGAGGGATCACATCCACTGGTGCCTGTTCCCAGCTCATGATCCTCCTGTTAGCTCTGTAAATCCCTGTGTTACCTCCAGCCTGGATGGAGCAGGGCAGCTCTGATTCATGGAGCCCACTGCAGCATCCCCCAGTGCTGGGCAGCATTCCCAGGAGCAGATAAATATTCCTCAGGCAGAAACATATGCATTTAGAGATAGAAATTTTCCTGCTAAGCTCAGGAGGAGTTTTATCACTGACTTTGTAAAAAAGAGATCAAGCCTTTACTTGGAATATAAACGAAAGCAGAAATCTGCCCAAGAACTGGAGCACATCATAACCCTGAGTGCCAGTGACCACCTCCATGGGAATCTGACCTCTGGGAGCTTGGCTGCATCACCTGCACCTCCCAAAACGTGCCTGCTGCTCAGCCTGGGGCTCCTGCTTTGCCAGAATATTCCCTTAAAACCCCAGACTCACAGGGTCCACTGGAACATCTCGCTCTGGAGTTGAATTAAGAAAACCTCGTGGCTGCAGGAAGCAAAGCAGCAGCAGTGCAGAGCCAGGGCAGGGTGAGGAGCAGCAGGGCCAGGCACCGACCTTCCCATGGGAAATGTTCCCCAGTTCCCACAGCACAGCCAGCTGGCACGGCAGGCACACCTCAGTCTATTCCTCTCAGCTCGCCCTCTATTTTTCTGTTCAGCAGGTGGAAACATGTGGGATCTGTCTGGAATATGAATGGAGTACAAATGGCAGCCTGGCTGTGTGTCCCCTTCCCTTGGGACAAGGCACAATTCTTTGCAGAAAAAGTGCCCAGAATTACAAAATGTCTTTTTTTTTTTTTTTTTTTTTCCCCCCTTTCTCAAGTGGTTTCATTAGCACTGCTGCAATGGAATAAGGTATTTTGTTTTCTTATCTAATCATTTTAGCATTTTAATTTATGGAATACAAGCATAACTACCCTTGCTTTCACTCTTGATTAAACACAGGCAGCTGAGATATTTCATGCTTAGCCAAGTGAATATTTTAAATATTTTTTTCCCCCACGAAACAATGCTTAGGATGTCCGATCCTTTTTCTATTACAGGGAGAAAAGATGTCTTAGAGCACGCATTTAAATGAATGTCAGCTGGAAGAAACACACACTGAGTGCAATTTGAGATAAAACTGCCATTGATCCCTTCATGTACAGCCTTTGTGGCAGTGGTGACGTGGCTATTGAAAAGAGACACTGGTGCCAGAGTTCTTCTAAGAGATAATCCGTCTTCTGAGAGAGGATTTAGGTTAAATGTACCTGTGAAAAGCAGTGTCTTTCAGCTGGCATGATGAATGGCCTATTGTTCATCCTCGCTGCTTGGGCTGGGGGGCTGGAACAGGAGAAAGCAGAAGCACCAGGCAGCCCTGACTGCAGTCTCAGCACTGTATTTGTTCCCTCTTTTCCCAGAGTTCCTAGCCAGGAATATCTAGAGCAATTTTTAGCCTAACAGCAACTTTGCCTCATGCCACAACTCCAGGCAATTGCATTATTTATCAAATTATTTCTATTTCTATCAGATGTCTCTGTAGCTGTTTATTACCTTTTAAATAATGCTTGCCATGCAATGAGGGTTATTAAAATGATCTCATGGATGTGGTACTGGCCATTAGGCTATTTTGGGTAAACAGTGAAGTTTATAAATCCTCACAGGTTTTACTGCTCAGAGCACAGCCCCCCCAAAATCAGGGACACAGCTCACGGGTACCTGCTCATCACTTGAAGGATGGGCTGGCTCAGGGTGTAGTCCACAGGCAGTAACTCCTGTGACCCTAGATGTTGTCCCAGGTGTGACTCCAACCTTTGTGTTGCATAAATAACTAACAGCCAGGCCAGAGCTTTCTGCTTCATAACCTTCACCTGCATTAAAATACCCCAGAAAGGTTCTGGGGCTCCACCCCACAGCTCTGCACAGGGGGAGAGAGCCCTGACCCCAAACCCCACCCAGCACCCTGTCATGTCACTGGGGCTCCCCACCCTTCCCAGCACCAGCCCAAACCCTCAGCATCCCTCCAGGGCTTCCAGGCTGGGGCTTCATCCTCGTCCTGCTGCTGCAGATGGTTCTGAGCAGGGGGAGAAGGGGGGTGGTGTCCACAGCTCCACCAGTGTGGGACACCAACACAGGGCTCAGAGCACCACCCTGAGCCAGGAGGGGACAATCTGGGTCTGTTCTACAGACAGGATAAACCCAAGGGAAGGGCAGGATGATCCTGTGTGCTGGAGCACCACGGATTTTCCATCTAAACTCCCACTGAGTGACTCTCCTGCTGTGCACCCAGCCTCCCACACCTGCACCTTCTTGCCCTGGCAGTTGTGCCTCACACAACCCCCCAGAGCTGCTCCAGTGTTTATTTGTCTGCAAGGACCTGTCTTTTCACGGTTCACAGAAGAGCCTGAGATAATTTAGAGCCTCAGTCAAAGCCCATTTAATTGAGTGCATGTCTCTCTCTCAGTGAAGGCAGCAGCAGATAAGTCCTGCCTTATCCATGATAGCTGACAGGGCTCTTAACACCAAACCCCTGATAATTAATTTTCAGGTAAGGACTATATTTGCTGTGAATAAACTGAGGCAAAATCCTGTTGCATCGAGTTCAGTAGAACATCTTCCACTTCCCAACATGGGGAGCCATTCCCCTTTGTCCTGGCACTGTCTGTCCATGGAAAAAGTCACTCTCCCTCTTATCATAAAAATATTCTAAAGATGAAGAAAAAAATAGGACATATTTTGCTCAGATGACTATTTTTGATATTATAGTAGTGGAAAGATCAAACAGCACACCACCACTGAATTCAGCATCAGCTTAAAGCACTCATGGATCTGGCATCTTGAGCTTTCCCACAATTTTCTTTTTCCACCAATTGTTTATCTGCAGTGACGGAGCAGTCCGAAGCAATAATGCTGCACCCAGCCATTATTAATATCTATAAACACAAAACCTGTGGTTTGTCATCATCTTCCCTTTGGTCTGTGCATTTTGAAGACAAGTCTGGAAGTGACAGAACCTCGTCCCGATGGAGCAGGGAGGCAGGAGGAAAGGAAGGGAGCATTTACAGCTATTAGAGACTTCATGTAGATTGTTCAGAGATGCCTGGAGTTATAATTCAAATACAAAAATATCCCTAGGTTATCTAAGAAGAACAGTTCTCTGGAAAATATCTTTCTTAAGGGATGCTGATAAGGGGAGGAAACAAATGAAAACCAAACACAAGAACTGCGAGCGACCCTGAAGGGAGCGAGGGGGCTGTGGAGAATCTCAAATAATAGAAACCTTTCTGCCTTCTCTCCCCAGCCACTCTTTTTTTTCACTACACATAAAATTAAAATAAATACAGTCAGAAAGCCCATGCCATCAAAATAAATATTTGAGCAAGCAGATTTGAGTAAAGCAAAGGAAAGCTTTGTTTTTACAGCAATTTCATTCCTGAGACAGTGGCAGTGACAATTTGATAGGGGAAGATTCTGCAAGTCTAGAAGGGTCTGATGGTGCAAAGAGCCAATTTTCCATGGATTTTGGTGGGAAATGAAGACCACCCCCGTGGGAAATGGCCCTTTTGACACAGCCCCTCCAGCTGGAAGTTTATTTTACACACAAATCTGACTGTTTGCTATAAACCATGAACGCTGTGATGGCACCACGAGGGACAGGCACGCTCCACACTCCAAACAAAAGGCTCAGGACCCAGACCAGCTCTTGCTGGTGGCAGTGGAGGGACAAAGCACACTGCAAAGCACCTCATGAAAAGCTAAACCCTCCCTTTCTGCACAATTAGCCAGCAGAGACACAGCTCTCCACATCCTCCTGTGCTCACAAGCGAGGAAAATCCTGCCCAGGCAGCAGCAGGTGCTGCAAAGCCACTCCAGCTTTCACTCTGTCTAATGTTCAGTGGAATATTTGCTGTGCTCATTGTTCCAGGGCACTGGCTATAGCCCAAGGCATGGAAATTAAATGACTTCTAGTCCATGGAGAGGGACAGTGGAAATCCAAGGAATCATGTTTGGAGTGCAGCATCCAAACACCTACGCCAAAAATTCCTTCCTGCAAAGGAAAAGCCTTTACCTTCTATCTACAGCCAACAGTGTGGAGGTTTGGAGAGCATGAGAATCAGAGGGAACTCCACTGGAGCTCGTAAAAATTATTCTGAGGAAAAAAAAAAAAAAAATCCATGCAAGATTTTCAGTGCATCAGCTGCTGACACAAAGCGTTTCTGGGAGCGTTCGTGAGATCACAGCAGAGGCAGCAAATGCACTCTCAGCTTATTTGTTCCAGCTGATACCACCCAAATTCAAGCCCAAAGGCACAGTCTTTCAAAGATAACACATCTTTCCCTCTGGTTCCAACAAAAAATGCCCAAAGTACAAAGAGAAATTACACACTCAGCTTGTAATAGACATTAACAGGTTTGTGAGATCCAAGGCCACATTTACATCACTTCAAAATGATGTCTGAATGGCCATCAAGAATATCACCAAGTCTGAAATGTTCATTGGGAATCCTTCTTCCCCTTTAGACATGCAATGATTTCCTTGGATTCTAAAAGTGCATCTCAAAGTATGGCCCTAGCTGTAAAATCATTACCTGCTTGCTCTTTGCCATAGAAACACCCAAGAGAAGAAACATTTGATAATAATTTTTTTCCTTCACAATGCTACAGACACACTAAAATCATTATCGCTGCTTTCTTCAGCGGGAGGACAAGCAGGAAGTCACACATCAATTCCAAACTGCATTCAGGAGAGTGGTGACAGGCATTTCTTTGGGTGTTTTTCTGCAGGGTGTGCTCTCCACAGAGCAAACCCCATCCTGCTCCCTCCAACAGCAGCACTGTGGGCAGGGACCAGCTCCTTCCTGGAGCAGATCTACACAGAGGAAGAACAATCTGTGTGTTCAGCACTCAGAGATGAATTCAATAATCATAAAACCATGAGAGACCTCCAGCAGGAACAGCAGCAGGTGACACATTTCTGTTAAGGACATCAATATGGGACATGTCTGGCTGCTCTCCAGAGGCTGGATGCCTCTGGGACAGAGCTCTGGATCCTTCACCCTCTCCACCTCAGCAAGAGAATTCTGCTTTTAAAATTAATCCACAAACACCAAGGTAAAAGCCTGATGATTTCTCTTGACTCCCTGTGACACATTTCTCTTAAGGATATCTTCATCCTGCATTTAACAGGTCACATCTGGCTGCTATCCAGAGGTCAGACACCTCTGGAACAGAGCTCTGGATCCTTCACTCTCTCCCCCCCTGCACAGCTCTGCACCAAGGTAAAAGCCCTTTGCCTTCTCTTGACCCCCTGTGACAGGTTTCTCTTAAGGATATCTTCATCCTGCTTTTAAGGATGTCAACACAGGACACATCTCACTGTGCTCTGGAGGTTGGATGCCTCTGGGACATAGCTGTGGATCCTTCACTCCCTCCACCTCTGCAAGCACAACTCTGCTTTAAAATTAATCCACGAGCATTAATATAAAAGCCTGAAGATTTCTCTTGAACCCCTGTGAAAGGTTTCTCTTAAGGATATCTTCATCCTACATTTAACAGGTCACATCTGGCTGCTACTCAGAGGTCAGACACCTCTGGAACAGATCTCTGGATCCTTCTTCACCTCTGCACAGCTCTGCTTTTAAAATTAATCCACAAGCACTGAGGTGAAGCCTTTTTGCTGTCTCCTGCCCCCCTGGGTTTGGTCTCAGCAGGGCTCTGGGCTGGTGCAGCAGCAGCAGAGGCTGCAGTGATGTCCTACACGTGTTTCACTGAGCACTGCAGCAACACCACGCTGCCAGCGACCTGCTGGGGACACAGGAACAGCCTGCTGCTGTTCCAGGAGGCTGTGGCATGGCATGGGGGAGAGGCTCCTTCCAGCTGAAACCTGGCACAGGCTGGGACTGCACTGTAGAGCATTCAGCAACAGTCTGTGCCTGGAAACAGGAAATCATTTCCTGCTTCTGCAGCAGCAGAGGGAAGAAATGGAAATTTTAGGGATCAGCCTAATTATTGGTGCATGCAAAATAAACCAGCACCAAAGCCAGATTCTACACAAATCTCTAACTCTTCTCAGGTAACCTTTGGCTGGAAACATTTGTAGAATCATTAAATCATTTTTAGGTAAAGCCCCCTAAGAACACTGAGTCCAACTGTTAACCTGGCACTGCCAAGGCCACCACTGACCCATGTCCCCATGTGCCACATCTTTTGAATCCTCCAGGGATGGGGACTCCACCACTGCCCTGGCCTGGACAGCCCTTTCAGTGCTAAAACCTGGTGTGATCACAGAACCACAGGATGGTTTGGGTTGGGAGGAGCCCTAAAGCTCATCCAGGGGCAGAGAGACCTTCCATAGACCAGGCTGCTCCAAATCCCAGTCCAGCCTGGGCTTGGTCTTCCAGAACAACACAGAGCTAAAACCAGTTTCTGCTGGCAAACAGCCCATGAACAGGAGGCCATCAAGGACAACGGCTTTCCAAGACTTCTGACCACCAAATCCAGAGGCTTCCTGGTCCATTTTACTCTCTTTCTGCAGAAAATTGGTTGGAATAAGTGGACAAGTCAGTTACTTCAGGTGTTGCAATGACGTAGAGCCATCTCATGCCAAAGTAAGATGAATGCTGCGCTGTCGACTCAAACTTCAGAAAGCCATTTGCAGGGTGTCATTTTTCATTTCACCTGGGCAGGATGTAATGAAAACCCGACAAGTTATTGATGGTTTGGTTACCTGTCTGCCTTCAAGAAATTGCACAGGTGCTTTATGTAAAAAAAAATGCAAAGAGTCAACACAATTAATGCGGAGCAATGATGGGAAGCATCCTTTGAGGTTTTCTTTTCTGCTGAAGTGTCACTGGGCTGTGTGTCCAAAAGACACTGCTGGCAATTCATCTCTCAAGTAATCAGGATAAAAATATCACCATGGTTTGTACCCTGGCAGCAGCCTGGGAAAGATGTGCTGTCTGTCCTCTTGCCATTTTCTTTCTGGCTGTTTAAAGTAATTAAGCACTAATTAGGAAGTTTGAGGCAACAAATATAAAACTGGAATTTATACAACTTTTTGTGCTCAAGACATGCTGGAAGAATGGGAGAGAAGCTTTTCTTGTTCCATTTTACCGTTTTTCCTCCTTAAAATGACGTAGCATCAACATGGATTGGTTAAAATTCCTGTTATAAAAGAATATCTAAATGAGGGGGACCATAACTGGGCAGCCTTTGTGAGGAGGTCCTGAGGATGTGAACTCTGGAGGAAACCATGGCTGAACTCTTTCAGGGAGAAAAGACACAGCGAACAGTTCTGAAGTGCAGAGGACAGCAAAAAAATCAGGTGTGAGCTTTCTGCTTTTCCTAACCAGAACCACTCCAGCTCCTGGAGAAGGGATTCAGCTGCTTCAGCTTTTCCTGGGCATCCCCAGTGGCTCTGTGCCAGGCAGGGCACCAAGGAGGGGAGGGAGCAGCTCTGGTGTCCCCAGGGTGTCCCCAGGGCAGCACCTCAGCTCCCCCCTGAAGCAGCTGCCTTGGATGATGTTCTTCTTTCCAAACAAATTAACATTCCCTGCCAAATTAATAAGCCTGGAGGCACAGCTGTGTGTTAACACATCCAAGAGGTTTTCCAGCTCCAGCTGCCTGCTCCTTCCTTCAGAGCAGGCTGGGTTTTGGGGGGCTCTGGGTAGGTTTTGCTGAGACTCCCAGTCTCAAGCCCTCATTTCTTTTCAGGACACTGCCACATCCCTGGAAATGTCCAAGGCCAGGCTGGATGGGGCTTGGAGCACTCTGGGATGGTGAAAGGTGTCCCTGCCCGTGGCATCCACACCAGGAGGAGTTTTAAGGTCTCTTCCAACCCAAACCATTCTGGGATTCACGACTTTGCAAACTGAATTATCCTCCTGGACTGTCCTGACTCTGGGCTTTGGTGGAGAGAACAGTGAAATACCTGGGAGAATCTGGACCCAAATGACTGAAATCTTGGGGCAGGCAAGCAGGTTTGGGTAACAAAGCCCAGCAGTCTGGAGGAGCAGTTCTGTCTCCCCAGTGCTGTTTGACAAGGACTGAGTTACCCAGGCACTTCCAAACCCTTCCGTGGCTGAACTCGCTGGGAAAATGGCACCATGTGCTGCTTGCCTGTGCTTTTGTTGGTTTTCAGCTACAAAAAAATGACAATGTTCCTGCTGTAAGTGCTCACACATCACAGAGCTTGTCAGTGCTGCCAGATAATGGGACCAACTGGGAGAATTTCCACGAGGATGGTGAGCCTGCCTGGAGTATCTGGGTCAGATTCTGCTCAAACAAAGTGCACCAAGAGGGTCCCTTTATACAGAAACTTGGTTAATTAGGATAACAGATGTTGCTATTACACAAGTTAGAGGGAATGGCTGTTTAATTGGACACTTCCATATTCTTTGCTACCAGCACAGAACATAATTTGGGTTTTTTTAATGCATTTCTTTCCTTACAATTAAACTGTATAAACAATGCAGGCACTGTACATTCATGGAGAAGAAACAGCTCTAATGATGTAGGGGCTTTACATGAAGAAGAATGAGAGAAAAGCAATTTGTTTTGAGACTTAAAAGTACAATTCTTTTTCTGTCCCAGCCTGAGTATGTGTCTGGTGGCAGGGTAAATATGACTTCCAATAGCTCTAGGAGAACATGTTATGTACATATTTTAAACAAAAGTTGTTGTGCTTTTCCTGCACTCTTTCTTTTAGGGGAGCCAAGGAGAAGGGGAAAAGTTGGAAGCTGTGGAGGACCAAGAGAAATGTGAATCTGCTCTTGAACCACACAAAGCTACAGCTTCACCTCTGGGAAATGAGAATTCTCACTGTGTGAGGAATAAATAAATGGAGTTATTGCCATTGGGGCATGAAAATTAAAACCCCTTTGCCTAAGTCCAAAACAAGACCTGAGGAAAGAGGGAAGATTTGCAGGGGAAGTGATGCAGACCCTGCAGGGCTGAGCAGCCCCTTCTAACACCACTCCCAGAATGGGTCAGGTTGGGAAGGATCTCTGGGGGTCACCACATCCAACCTCCCTGCTCAGACACATCCCCTGCAGTACAGGATTCAGGATTATTTGCTCCAGCAAAATCACTCCAGACCAATAAGTAAAATACACCCCTTGACCAATCCCAGGAGAAATTTCCTTAAGATGCTCTTACTGAACAGCCTCTGGTGCCAAGTTATTAAATCCAGTTCAGTCTGAGCAGTGCAGGGACAAAAAGCCCCAGTTTGTTGCCACAGGAGCATCTCAGCCCTGATGTGAAACTCCTCTCCCACGGGCCAGCACTTGTGGGTTTGTTGGGACACCAACTTTGTTCATTGGGCTGTGGAAAACTCAGGGGCCATTCCCACCAAAAAGGCATCCCCTGCTCCTGAGTGAGGCTTTCCTGGGAATGGGAGGATTTTAATCCTGCCTCACCTGCTCCTACTCTCCCAGGAGCAGAATTTCCTGGATAAAAACATTTCCCACAGAAGGTAACACTGGCTTTGCACTGGAATGTGAAGATCAAGGATGGAAAATGTTCCCTGAAATAATCTTTGTTTCCAAACAGCATTTGCAATACATCTATATCTGTGCTAGAGCTGTTCCTATATAAAATTTACCTTCTGGAGTCAGGCCCCCAACATCATTCTGGCTCAGTTAGGCCTCCAAGGCAGGATTTCCATTATTATGGAGATGAAGTGCCTTTAATGACTGCAATAATATAATTGTACCCCAGGGCAGAATTCCTAATAACACAATTGCACAGTTCTCAACCACCAGTAAGAGATGCCCTCAGGCCATGTGATTCATTAGGTACAGCACACACTACCTCAGCCTCCAGAGAAGAATATGAAACCTAAACTGATAAAGCTCTTTTTTTAAATTTTTTTTTTTTCCACCGTGGTAGTCTCTGCTCTCTGGGCAAACACTGAAGAACACTCTTTGTTTTGCCTCCTGAACAGCAGGAGCCTCCAGAGCTGGAGTCTCAGCAGCAAAAACCAAGCACAGTGTCTCCAGCAAGGAATTTAACATCCCTCAGCAGCCCCAGGAGGAGCTGGGGAGTGATTGCCATGGCAGCCACCAGGCTGAGCATCAGCACTCAGAGCAAGCACTGCCACAGGAACTGCTTTGAACTCCCCTGGAGCTGAAGGATCACCGCTATTGATTAACCTCCAGGTGATCACCTGCAGGCTGGAGAAGGACCCAGATGTTCAGGTGCCTCTCTGGCACTCCCAGGACCCTTTAACGTCATTTTAAGCAAAGATTTCATTGAAGTTTCTTCTCCCATGCCTGTCTAAAAGTTCTGTTTCCTGTCCTAGATGAAGAGTTTGCAGCAACAGCTTTTCCTGGCATCCTCCTTCCCAGATTTCAACAGATTTTTTTCCCAACACCACAGAGGAGGATTTGAAAAGCTGACTTTTGAATTAAAACAAAAGAAAAAAAAAATATTTGGCCAGTCTGAGAAAGTCACCCTCAAGTCAGGCATTAGAACTGTCAAATTCATTATTTCCCCCAAATAATTCCTGCTTGCAGGGCACTGAGTAATGTACCTGAGCTGTGGAGGCTTTTATCTCCTGGGAATCTTTTTTTTTTTTAAACAACAGTTATTTAGAGCACTGCAGAGGCAAAATATTTGGGTTTTTTGGAGTGCATCTGTATCAGCTTCTTGGCAGGGATGCTTTAACAGCAGACAGAGATGGGATGGACACCATGGGAATAGGAATCTCACCCCCAGCTCCTTGGGATTGAACAAAGGCTGTTTCCTCATGTATTTGCAAGTCAATTTTGCAAAGCTATTAATGACAAATTTAGCTTTGATTGCTGAAAGTCCCTGGGTTAGTTAATGAAAGAAATGGTTACTTTAAGACATTACCTCTCATTTTCTCTTAGGATGTCTTTTCCTTTCTTCCAAGAATAAGTAGGTCTGGGGGAGGCTTTGGGCTTGCACTCAATGATGACTTCACCACCCACTTTAACAAGAGTTAACTTCTTCAGCAGAGTTTTGGAAAAGTCTGGGCCGATGGCTGAAAGCAAAATTGACACAGATCAAATCAGAATTTCCTCAGGAGAAAACAAAGTCAGACCCATTTGAACATGACAAAATTCCAGGGTGTTTCTCACTTACAACTCCTAAATGATTGGATTTTATGAGGGGATGTCTGGACGGGGCAAACAGATACCTGAGTGCTTCTTTCACTGCAAAAAAAACCCCTTGATTTGCTTAAAAATATGTGTTCAGCTAAAAGCCTGAGAAACCAGTAACCCCACCATGCACATCTTACTGGGACAGCTCCCTCATGCATGAGGAGTATAAAGTATTTCCTTTTCCTGTCTCAGGATCATCCTTTTGTCAGGCAGGGAAGCTCTCACAAACACAGAACCCACATAATTAATCAGAAATGTTATTATTTCCAGAAAGGTTGACACTTTTATGCTTTCTATTCATAATTATTGCATAAACTGGGTTATTTATTTAAATTCTATAAAGGTGGGACACAATGACACAGCCAGGTCCTGAACCAAGCAAGACAAGGCAGGACTTGTTTGCTCCAGGGCACAAAAATCATCTTTTCGTGCCCCCAGGCACACTCCTGTGTTTTGTGACAAACACTCAGATTTCCACTGAGGTGAGTCCCAAAGCCCTGCAGCCTCTCTGCAGCTTCTTCTCTGTGTCACTTCAGGAGTAATGAATTTAATTTATTCACACCTTTTGTTTGCCAAGTGGGGACTTTAATGACCTTTTTTCCCCCACTCTAGGCCCACATTTCATTTTTTCAATTTGTTTTCTTTAAACATTTAGCCTGAAAATTCTGTAAGACAAGACTGCATCTCAAAATACGTATTTTACAATGTCCAGGACCACTGGATTCTGCTTTTATTTAAAGACTCCAGGCAAGATAATTGGCAACAATAATTGAGAAGAATCACTCTGATAAAAGCTTGGTCTGTAATTTTCCATTTCTCTCTTTCACTTAATTTTGCTGTAAGTCTCACTTGAGATGATTAAACACCACTAGTAGCAAGTGCTTAACTTCAGGACCTTTTAAAACAACCATTTTAACACTCAGATCTGGTTAAAAGCTCAAATTTCCTAGGGAGGGCTCAGAATGTTGCCTTGCTTTGAGACTCTAGTGAAAAGGCAAACCTGCTGCTTTCCTTTCAAAACGTGCCAAGTTAAATCACAGATGCACAGGAATTTATCTGCAGGACACCATTTGGGTGCTTTTCCTGTGACAGACAGGAAAGGAACCCAAGTGAGAAGTTGGCCAAATAAATATTCCCTGACAGGTTTCTCAGACCCGACTCTCCAAAATCTGTTTTTTTTGTGTGGGCACGAGGAGCTGCTGGGCACAGGAACATCCTGGGAGGCCCCACCACCAAGGATTAAACCTCTCTCCTCTGAAAACATCTCCCTTCTTCCCAAAGGTCCATTTTCACCAGGTTTTAAATAGACAATAAAAGCATCAGTGGGATTATTTCGATTTCTTTCATGTCCAATAAATCTCAGCATTGTGAAGTCTAATTTATTGAGCATTATCTTACCTTTCTCCAACAGCAACACAGACAATCCTTCAAATGAATTTTTTTTTCTATGCAGGCATCTATCACTGATGATAAAAAATGACCAATAACTGAAAATCCCATAGCTGAAAAAAACCTCATGCTTCGTTCTCCAGGATAAATCAGGGAATGCTGCTGCTGGACATTTGGTTTGAGAGGAACTAAAGTGTTATTTTGCAATCAGGAATTGTGTTTAACCCTTTGTAACTACATCCCTATGCTGCCCAGGGCTGCTGCTCCTACAAGAACAAGGTTTGGGATTGAGTTGCAGCCTGGCAGGGATTTCTGGGATGGTCCCACCCCAGCCCTGCTCAACCAGGAGCAGCTTCAGGAGGTTGCCCAGGGCTGTGACCAGTTGGATATTAAATATCTCCAAGGACAGGGATACCACAATATCTCTGGATGATTTGTTCTAGTATCAAACCAACCTCAAAATATAAAAAAATATTTAAAATATAAAAATATTGCAAATATAAAAATATTTAAAATATAAAAATATTGCAAACATAAATAATATAATAATATAATATAAAAATAGGTTAAAAAATAAGTGGGTTTTTTT
>JANRGV010000018.1:1734838-1756318 GCA_024734035.1 Alethe castanea
TGACCCCCTGGAGAAAACTGCTTTTGACCTGAGGCCTTGGAGAAGGCTTCCAAATTTGAGTGATGGAGTTAAAATCAGGGGCGTGTAGTTAAATAGAAGTGTGTGATTTCACATGGTGAAGGGTTTTAAATTTGAGGTTTTTATAGTACAGTGATAGGTGTGGGACAAGATGGAGGATTTTGGGTGGTGTCTCTTTGGGTGCTCATTTTTTTCTTCATGGTTTCAGGCAGTAGTTTCTGGTTGATCAGTCAGTGTCACACTGAGGGTCATGGGAATTTGGTTATTGGGTTAAAAGGATAAGCAATATAGGTGTTAATTCTCTATTAGACTGTTTAGCTTTAAGAGACCTTGTAGCAGCTGGATCTTTGCTTCTAGCAGGTAGCTGGAAGTGTTGCTGAACTTCCTGTACTTTAGATAAGATCTAATGAACAACCAAGCCCGAACATGAGAAAATCCGTTTCCATCGCGTATTGGTTAATCCTGGCTTTAAGTGAAGGCAGAAGAGACTGACACAAACCACTGATTAAGTGCTGCAAAACCCCCGCTGGTGTTGCAGTTTTGGGATTGTGCAGGGTTTGAGGTGCGCTCACCGATGACGCTGAGCTCTGCGCTGGCCAAGATGACGCCGTGCCGGTTCTCCGCCACGCACTGGTACATCCCCGCGTCCGACAGGCTCACGTTGGGAATGGTGAGAGAGCCCTGCTCCAGCTGCACCCTGCCCTGGGGGAACAGCAGAACACACTCCAAAACGGGCAAGGAGACGCCTCCTCAGAGTGCACCCCCCGAGGCTGCCGTGCTGTGGCTCATGGCAAGGTGGGCAAAACGAAGTAGCGGTAACGGGAGGGATTTGCATGGCCCAATTTATCTGTCTGCCAGCCAGATTTGTGTCAGGCTTGAGACTAAATGGTAAAACCAATATAGGAGTTGGTAAATGCAATTTAAATTAGAGGACTTTCCCTTGACCCCTCATTGATTTAATACCCAAAGCATTTAGATTAATATCCCTTTCAAGGAGATAAGCTTGAAGCAAGAAATGCACTTCTGTTCCACAGTGGCACATCACAGCCACCCCATCCTCAGAACCATTTAAAACAATGGCATTTCCATGGAATCACAGAGTCATTAAGGCTGGAAAAGACCTCCAGGATTAGTGTCCAACCTTTGCCCAAACACCACCATAGCAACTGAACTACTGCATACACAGCTTTTTCTTGGACACCTCCAGGGATGGGCACTCCACACCTCTCTGGGCAGCTCCGATGGAGAAATTCCCCCCCTTCCATGGAGAAATTCCTCCTGATGTCCAAGCTGACCCTCCCCTGGCACAGCTTGAGGTCATTTTGGGTGTATATGGCAATGCAGGCTGCTTGCCACCTCAGCCAGCACAGACAGAAACACTTAACATCATCTGCAGTTTGCTGAAAACAATGCAAATGCTAATAATTTAATGATGCTTTACTTCATATCAGCCACTAACGTGATTGAAGAACAAGACCATCTGCCAGTGACCAGCGTGAAGCAACCAGAATTAGTGTGTGGAGTGAAAGACCAGGCTGTCATTTGTCAGCCTGAGGATATGGAGCTCAAGTTATCAATTCTAATAAATACAGCAAAGTGTTCCCTCCCTCCCCAGGAGTTTGACATTTAAAAAAAAAATAAAAATTCTAAAATAAAGAGCTATTGGTTTTTTCCTTGGCCTCAGGGCAGAAATTTAATGTTTGTGCAATTTTTATCAGGGTTTGATCAAATTGGGGCTGCCATGTCCTTTCACACTAAGTGAAGGGGAAAAAGTGCTGGCTCCTGTGAGATCAAAGCTCTGGGGACTTGGCTGAGTTTGTGGTGACAAGGTGGGATCATGGGCTGGGTGATGACCCTCCAGGAGAGGCTGGGAAGATGTGCTGATGGGAGAGGTGTAATTCCACAACTCCTGCACAGGGACACAGCTCAGCAGGAGGAGTGGGAACACCATGAAACACCAGCAGGAGCACCGAGGTTTCATTAACACTTGAAGTTCACCTAAACATCGTAAATTAAAATAATTACTTTGGGGTGATCATTCTCTGGTGGCAGATTCCAAAACCCCATTCAGCCATTCCTCCTTCTTCTTCCCAGCCTTAGGTTTGCATCATGGATCCTTCATTTTGGGATGAGGAGCTCTGAGTGCAGAGCTGTGGTGTGTCCCTGGGAGCAGCTCCTGGAGCTGTAGGGAGGCACGGGAAGGAATGGGGGATTTTCTGTGAGGGTGGGGTACCCAGAGCAGCTATGGATCCCTGGAAGTGCCCAAGGCCAGGCTGGACAAGGCTTGGAGCAGCCTGGGATAGTGGAAGGTGGCACAGGTTGGAACAAGATTGTTGGATCCCAGAAACCTGGGTTTTTTGAGCTTTCTGTGCTTTCTGGCACTCACCCCCAGGAGAACACTGCTTTTGACCTGAGGCCTTGGAAACGGCTTCCAAATTTGAGTGATGGAGTTAAAATCAGGGGCGTGTAGTTAAACAGAAGTGTGTGATTTCACATGGTGAAGGGTTTTAAATTTGAGGTTTTTATAGTATAGTAATAGGTGTGGGACAAGATGGAGGATTTTGGGTAATGTCTCTTTGGGTGTTCATCTTCCTTCTTCATTGTTTCAGGCCGTAATTTCTGGTTGGACAGTCAGGGTCATGGGAATTTAGTTATTGGGTTAAAAGTATAAATAATACAGGTGTTAATTCTCTATTGGACTGTTTGGGTTTAAGAGACCTTGTAGCAGCTGGATCTGTCTCCATTGTGCTCGCTTTTAGTTGGTGGCTGGAGGTGCTGCTGAACTTTCTGTACTTTCGATAAGATTTAATGAACAACCAACCCTGAACACGAGAAATCAGTTTTCTTCATGTATTTGTTAATCCTGGCTCTGAGTGAAGGCAGAAAAGACTCCAGACAAACCACTAATGAAGTGGTGCAAAAAACACCCACCGCTGTTACACACGATGACCCTGAAGGTCCCTTCCAACCCCAACCGCGACTCCGCGATTCCAGAGCGCCTCCACCCTCGCCATCCCCAAACCAACACAAGCAGCCAGAGGCCCGGCAGAGCACCCCAGGGGCCGTCCCCAGGGGGCTCCAGCAGTGCCTACCTGTGGCAGCAGGGGCTCCCCGTCCTTGAGCCAGCGGTAGGAGGGCTTGGGGCGGCCGCTGGCGCGGCACTCCCAGGACACGCGCTCCTCGATGGCCGCGCGCACGTCGCCGATCCGCTGGGTCCAGCTGGGCTGGGCTGCAAGGCAAGCAGGGAGGGCAGCCTTGGGAGCTGTGGACACCACTGAAGCCCCAGGCTGAAAACTGCAAGGCTCGGAGACTTTTTCTCTTTCTCATGCTAGGGAAACTTTTCCCAGGCTGAGACAGTTTCTCTGCTCCGAGCCTGAGCCTTTCCCAGGATGAGAACATTTGGGAAAAACAGAAAGGAATTAAGAACAAGATTAGCACCTGGTGTTCACTGAAAAACAATTCTTACGGTCTGTGAGAAAGTTTTGTTTTCTTCTATTGTCCAATAGACTGCTGTCCTGTTTGCAGTTTGTGAACCACACTATAAATGTGGTTTGATTGTTCAATAAATTGCTTCTTTAGCCACACAGCTGGAGAAGTCTGTGTCGTTATTCTACACGACCCTAGCGCGTACAGTGAGGAGAGCAACAGCTCTGTGCTGCCAAAGGGCCCTTCCCTCCCTTGCCAGAACGTGCTCAAGCTGGACTTGATAACCTGAGCATTTCAGCTTTTATATTTTCATGTGTTTGTAATCCTGCAGCTCTTTAGTGTATCACTCCAAACTCCATATTCAGTGCTGGCTGCTGCTTTCCCATTCTGCTCAGACACAATTCCTCTCCAGGCTGGGAATCAAGGACACCTCACTGCCTCAGGCCTGAGAGATGGGAACAAAAGTGAATTGGGGGGAGCAAACTTGGGGTAAATGACTTCATTACCTGCAGCTGTAATTGGAAGATTAACCCCAAAATGCAAATGGACCAAACTTATAAAAGTGTGAAAACCTGTGATCCATCACCCATTTTGGGTGTAACCCCTGGGGAGCTTTGTTTGCCCTAAATGTATCTGGAGGCCCTTCAAAAAATAGAACAGCTTTTTATTCCCTTAATTCTGTCTGGCCTCTGTTTTTAGGTAGCCACAAAAAGGCATCATAAGCACTGCTAAAGATTGCTGTTCTTCCTTGAACCCAGTGCTGCTTTCTGAAGGTGGCACAGGCAAGATCAGAAGTTGCTTTTATTACTATTTTTTTTTTTTGTAAAAACCCTTAAAGAAAAAGAGTAGTTTCAGAAACCCTGTTCATCCTACAAAAACAAAGCAGTAGTTACACACTTGGTCCTTCAAATAGAGATTTTCCTCCTCAGGGTCTCTACAACTTGGGCTTCAAAGCTCTAAAATTTATCTTCTGACTTCAAAACTTGTAATTTAAAACTAGTTCTGCACTGAAGTTGAGGATATTCCAGTAACTCTGCATGGTTACAGGCACTGCTTCAGGTCCAGGCTCTCAGCCTTGTCTTGACTGTGGCCAGATCTCCATCTCATGCCACAGGAACAAAGAATCTTTGAACCAATAATTGTACTAATGACACTGAATAAACCTAGGAAGGCCACAAGCGGATACTGGAGAGAGATTTTGGTAGAATTTGGTGAAAATGAGCACTGGCAGTTTGCAGCCACTTATGAGATTGTATTTTTAACTGTGTTTCACATAATTTTATCAATTTGTGGTTTTTATTTTTTAATAGAGTTTAAGTTTAGCCAGATTCCACCAAATTCCACTAAAATTACCATGTGGTTTTGAAGACCACACAATACCTCAAACTTTCTTAAGAGTCACCTTTTGTCCAGATATAGCTGCAATATACAATCCTACCGATTTAAGATCTTATCGTTAATAGTATATTAATATATTACATCTATAATAGTTTTCAGAAAGTCCCATTAAACAAAAGTTCTGATTTTTTTAATGGGCATTTGCCCTGTTTTGACATAAGAGCATTGCCTTAGCAGGATGGTATTACCAGCAGAGGTCTCCAAGAACCTGACTAATACTTTTCCCCATGTAATCAGATAAAAGTAAAAATTAAGATTCTTCAAAGGCAGGTAACAACTTTACACATCTCCTTTGGAGAGGGACAGGGGGTCAGAGATGGGCTTAAAAGGATAAATTTCAAAATATCCCATCAAAAGGGCAAATCGGGATGATTATACCCAAAACAGGGGGATGCCTGTGATGATGGGATGCTGGAAACACAAATTCAGAGAGCTCAGGTTGTGTTTAACCCCACCCCTGGCACCCTGAACGTGCCTACAAAGCAGAGGTGAAGTGGAGAGTTTTTCCACAGCACCTCAGCTCCAAGGGACTTCCAAAAAAAAAAAAAACAAAAACCCTAAAAACCACAACAAAAGGTGAACTGAGCATCGTGGAAATGCAGAAGTAAAAGGAGAAGTGAGTGGTGTTTATTTCTCTGGCTGCCCCTCCTGCCCCTGTAATATTTTAAGCTTGTTTATTGTCTGTATCTAAAGAGAGAGGAAAGGGAAAACCTTTAAATGTAGGAAGATGAAAGTCAGTTCTGTCATCTGGAGTAAGAACTTGAACAATTCCATCAAGCTGACAATTGCAACGGGTTCAGTGGCTCAAGGACATTTGCAAATTACTCATGAATTTACATATTTACTATTCTAACAGCATCTAGCTCATCATTTTGAAGGGAATTTTACGATCCCATGAAAGGAGCTCTATAAAACCCACACACATCCATTTGCCTTTTTTATTTTTGCTGCGCTGTTTTACAGATTTCCCACATGAAAACAAAACTTAAAAAAAAAAAAAAAACCCAGACAAAACAACTGGAATTAATCTGCAAATCAAGAAAAGCCATGAATGGTAAGCAGTGCTCTATCACCTAAGTGTGTGCTGTGGAAAAACACAGATAACTCCCGTGGAGAGGAGGACAGAAAATTCTGAATTGATCCTCATTTCATCCAGACTCCCCAAATAAAGGAAATAATTTTCCCCAAATAAGAGAATTTCTCTCCAAAAGGCATTTTTTGGGGTAATCTGTGGGTTTCTCATCCCAACTCCTGCCCTGAGTGCTGAGATTGAAACGTGCAGTGCTGGAAGCTGCCACTCCCAAATTCACATCACCCTTTGGTGCAGCACCCACGAGCCACACCCCACCCTAACCCCCTCCAATTTTAATTTCCATGCTTAAATTTTCAATTCCAAAGCCGTTTATGGTGCAGACAACTCCAGAAGGAGCAGCACAGGTCAAAAAATCATCTCAGTGAGAAGCTCTGAGTCGTTTGTTTGGCAGGAGTTCGTTCTCTGCTGCTCTTTGGGAGCTTTTTCTAATTAGGTCAAGCTCTCCTCTCAACAGTTCAGTGCAGGGAGAAGCTCTTGGATTCATCTTGGGAAATACTCAGGGGTTGGCTCACGCTGCAAATATGTGTGAGCCACCAAAGGAGAGTGGCCACAACCTAATGGAATTTGACAGGAGCCCACTGGGGATCAGACCAAGGGAACACGACACGAGATTTCAGGCATGATAATTAAAATAATTCAAATAAGGGGATGAAACCAGCTCCTCTCTACAACATTTTCTGGTGTAGCGACGTTCTTGGAGATAATGACAAGATTTAATTTGTGACTGGGGTAGAAAAAAGTCCTTTGGATCATTTCGGGAGCGCTGAACAAAGAGAAATTATTTTACAGGGAATATTTTGGCCCTGCTTGGAGTACTTAAGATAGTACTGGCCTTGGAAACATCCTGGAGGAAAAATCTGGAAGCTGATTAAGAATTCATCTGAGTTGCAAGCAAAATTCATATGCTAAATCTATAAAGTGAAAGAAAAAGCTTAGAGATATAAGCACAGCTCTTACATAAGGATTGCTTTAAAGAAAAATCTCCCCCTCCTAGGAGATGAGAGCTGTCTGGAGTTTGGACTCAGGGGGACAGAAGAAAAGTGATGAAAATAGTGAGAAAAAAACCTGTTTACCTTTGATCACCTTTCAGCCTTCACCAACACAAAGTGGGACAGTTAAAATCAAGTGAATAGGAAAATATGCTCAAATATATTCTTACTTCTCTAAGACAAAAAATCCAAGGGCAGCCTGTCCTTCACTATAATAATTTAAAAGGCAAAAATAGAAACTGGAAATCATGTCCTAAAAGATATTTGAAAATGAAATGACGTGGCAGGTGATGATGCATCACCTCAGAAATGAGTAACAAACCCCCATAAGAGAGGGAGAAATATGAGAAATAAACCTGTAGGACTCTGCAATCATCTGTGAGTTCAAAACAAGCAAAAAGACTCAAGCAAATGAGGTGCTAATACATATCCAGAATCCAATTCTCGGCTGGTGTGTATTGATTTCAGTGTTCCTAAGCCAATTTCTAGCAGCTGATGACCTGGTGCAGGCTGTGTAATTCATCATTAATGGCAGATGAAAGGCTGAATGACTTGTCCATTACCATCTCTATTCTAAGGAGATTGAGACTGAGCCCAGGATCAGAGCAGTCTGAAGACCTAAAGAAAGCCAAGTGTAAGAAGTAAAAAAAAATAAAAAAAAAAGAAAAGACAACTAGATGGGAAAAATAGATGAGTAATTGGAAATAGAGTGCAGCCAGTGTGTAAGGCTTGTGCAGATAAATACACACATCATCCTGCCCTGAATGGGCACAAACCCTCAGATCCTGATTTGTTTCCTTCCCGAAGATCACAGGGATGTGAAGCCAGACCTCAAGTTACCACTTTTCCACTCTCTTGCTTTCCTTCCTCCTGACCTCTACTGCCAATTCAGGACTGTTTGAAATCCATACAACCTAAAGGTGTGCAAATCCTGCACCAAACCAATCTGCTGGAACCTTGTACCCAAAGAATTCCCATCTGGCTGAGTCTTTGGAAACTCTGCAAGGCTGACCCTACTGACCCAGCCTGGGATATTTGGCACCCAGATATTAAACACTAGAGGAAAAGAAACAGAGGGAAATCTGGAGGAGTTAACTCAGCTGATGAAAACACTTCAGTTGTCCCTTCCCCTCCTTTACCTCCTGTTCCATGAGCTGTTCTGCACCATTACAGGATTTTTCTCCCCAGTTTTTGTGGGCTGTGGGTGTTGCAGGCACATCCACAGGGACCCATCCTCATGGGTTTATTATTCATTTATTATTTTTCATGCTGCCTCTGAACTGCATCTGCTCAGGGGTGCAAGGGAGGTTCTGTATTCTGTAAGCAGCCTTCATATCTCATTTCTATTTGTGTTTCACCCTATTTGTATTTTTGCTTCTGCTGCTGGAGAGATGTTTCTCCAAGCAACAATGATAATAATACGGGACTTGCTCTGAATCTCCAAAAATTGGATTTGTCTGTAGGCAGGGTTCCAGCAATGAGAACACGTCTGTGCTCTGTGCAGAAAGTTGTTCTGGGTGCAAGACTTCCCCTGGGCAGCAAAGAATTCAAAACTCAGAGTTATTCCTCCCTGTACTGACTTTTACCTGTGTAAAAGGTGATAACAGGGTTTTCTAGTGAGTGATGTGAAAGATAATTTATAATAATATAGTAATAATAACACACTTGTCCTATTTACAGGAATTTTCTTGTATTTTTATCAGTCCAGAAACTCACTTTATTCACATTTTCAGCAAATTATTTGTGATTTAGGACCTAAACTGAGCAGACATACAACTGCCTGATTTTCACTTGTGCAAATTTCCTTTTACACCTCTGACCATAATGAGGAGCATAATCTGATTTACACCTGAGGCTGTTTTACAGAGTGGCATAAAGTGGCTTTTGCCCAAACAAAACACAGGCCAGCTGATGAAAGGGGGAATCTTTTCACTGCAAAACTAAGGAGCCTCACAAATTCCTGGTGGGACTTGGATTTGAGAAGGATTTAATCTGAAAAGGGGCCCAGGCAATTCAATGGGTTCTGCTGAATATCTCAGAAAATGCTGCACAGAGCTGTAATTAGTGACAGGGAAGTCTGTCTGTCTGCTGATGCAGATGCTGCTGTGCTGACACTTTTGGAAAACATTTGAGCTGCAATTTTCTCCTCCTTTCCTGGGCTTGCCAGAGCAGGAGAGGATGGGAGATGCTGGAGCAGCACAGGTGATGCTGAGTCAGCACCTGCATCCCTGCTGGCTCAGACTGAGCTGGTTTGGAGCTGGGATGTTTTCCAGCATGGATCTGACTGGAAAGCCAGGGACAAAATCCACGGTTTGTGTCTAAATCCTGGCAAACAAACGTCCCCAGTGGTGGTGCAGCTCCTCAGCCCTCCCCAGTGCTGCCATTCCCAGCCCCACTGAACAAATTTTTATTTGGATCACTTCAACCAGCAGCTAGTTTTCATGTTTTCTGTTATCCAGGCTAAATATTTGGTTGGGAAGGGGGATCTCAAGATGTTGCATTGACTCATCAGAGTCAATACAGGGAAGCAGAGCTCAAGGAGGTCAAACCCAGGGATGAGCAGCCTTGGGGTCACCAATATCAACAAAAGAAGATTGGGCTGAAACAGCATCTAAACTTACAATGAATTAAACATCAATAATAAATAAGCATCTCCTTGATGCTGGTTTTATGAACAAAAAGGCAATTTCTTTTTAAATTAGCTGGTTAAGGTAATCTGTTTACTGTACTTCTGCCAGGAAAAAAAATAATTGTTGGCATTGCTGTTTGCTCAGGATATAAATCTCAGCCCTGCAGAGGGTTAGCAAATGTAAAATTTATGAGCAGCCAGATTAAAAATACAATCAGGTCAATGGGAGTGCATCCCAAAACACACAGCTGAGAGGGTGGAGGGGGCTCACTGCAGGGAGGAACTGGAGAAAGTGGGAGAACACTGGGAGGAACTGGGAGAGCACTGGTCCAGAGAACACTCAGGATTCAGCTGGCACAGGGAACAAGTGCCAGGCAGCACCAGCAGCTGGAATTGCTAAAAGCTGGAAAAGAAGAAGCTGTGCAGTCTAAATTGATAAATCAGGATCAGGGAATATCCTGAGTCGGAGGAAACCCACAAGGATCAAGTGCTGGCCCTGCATGGATAACCCCAAGAATCCCACCTGGTGCCTTTGCCAGGAATTAACCTGAGGCAGAGACAGCAGGGAGAACAAAAGATTCTGCAAGGAAATGTGTCATTGAGAGTTCCATCAGCCAAGGAAACAGAAGTAAGAGCTGTAATTGCATTAGCAGGAACATGTTTCCATGGGAAGGTCGATCCATCGGGGGGACTGAGCCCTGGAACAAATGTTTGTGGAGAGCAGTGAAACACAGCCTGGTGCAGGGGCTCAGGGCACAGAGAATGCACCAAGAATGGGTCCTGCACGTTTAATTAACCTTTTCTGCTGCAACGAGGATGTCAAACAACTCCAGTGTCACTGATATGCTAACAGAGCAGAAAATAAACACTGATACAAGAGTGGAACACAGCAGAAGTCAACCTGCCCTGACAGCTTCCATGAGCACAGAGAAGCTGACAATGCTGGGTTATCTACAGTGAGCAGGCAAATCTGAATTTCTTTTTGTTCTCTTCTCTTATTTTATGCCATGCACAAAGGCTGATAGCTGGGTTTAAATGGGGGAGTGCTGTTAGAGCCTCACTGAAATAACTCTTCTCAGCTTAAAAAAAACCCCAATTATTAAGGAAAATTATGTTATTGTCCCCAACTATTTGTAGAAAAGTTTACAAGAAGTTACCTTCCCCTAAAAAATTTTGCTGCCATGCAAAATTCCAGAGCACAGAGTACAGAATGCAAGTTGTTTCTTTTTTAAGGGATCTATTTTCAGTACTGGCTGCAAAACACAAGTTATTCTAAAAAACCAACTAGTTCCCTGGAAAACCATCATCCTGAGGACAACAAGGATGATATTTTAGTGAATTATCTTTAAAACCTGCAACAGGGGAGGTGTCTGGCTGGGAATTCCTCCGCTCCCAGGGAAGAGATGGAAAAACTTCCCAGCATGCCAGACTGAGAGCAGGACACTCCTCTTCCCAAAAAAACCTCGAGTTTCTCTGCTGAAATGCCACCATGGGTGTGAAAAGCAGCACGAGCCACAGTGGCAGCTTTTGTGTAGGATCCAGAGCAGTAAATTCATTACAGCAATGAGATTATAACTCAATATATGCCGTGGTGGGAGTGTTCCAAAGGCTCCATTTGCTGCTTTCCAAGGAAGGCAGCTTTGGCCGTGGGTAGAGCAAAAAAAAAAAAAAAATAAAACAGTACAACTGATGAGTTTTTAATTTACTCCCCACATGGGAAAAATCAGGAGAAACACACAGCACAGAAAAAGGAATCTTTATATCATCTAATTAAAAAAATTACAACCCGTTCGAATCAACCCTGGGTTCTTTCCTTAACATGAAAGATTTCACTTTGTTCTTGCTCTTTCACTGCTTTTTAATGTTTTCTCATTTTATACTTCCCTCAGTTTTAAAAGGAGAAATGTTCATTTGAAATGGAAGCCCCCAAAGTTCTGATTTCTAAAGGAAATGTCTTTCAGAAATATTTTCAATTTGAAAACATCTCTACTTTTTTTTTTTTTTTTTAAAGTTACATTACCCACCAAATTCAATTCAGTTTTGCCAGAAGGGTTGGTTCCCAAACTCTTTTTCTGTGGCAAAATTATTATAAATCAAAAACCATTCTCCTCATCTCTGGAGTTCAACCCAATCTTCCCTGCTGACAGGAGCTGGGCCCTCAGGAGCATTTGGGGGAGAAAACTCTGAATTTTTGTCCATATTTTCTATAAAGAACAACAGCATGGGGTGGGAAGAGGGCAGCAACAAAACCAGGATTTTTTTGATGCTGTGGAGGTCTCTGCACACCTTTGGGGGATTTGGAACCTGCAGTTTCTCCTTTCCAAAACATCTCAAACAGAGCCTGGGTACCAAACCCAGCCCCTTGTGCCCCTAAATCCCCTCCCTGCAGCCCTCACTCAGCTCCACACAGGTAAAGCCACACTTTGAGTTTGCTTCCTGGGGCTGCTCCCAGCAGGAATTTGGGGATGAGCACCAGGATCAGAGGGATTAATGCATCCTCTATTTAACAGAGCAGCCCCAGGAAGCTGCAATTTGACATTTGACAGTGCCTGGCTCAAGGATTCTGGTTTCAGTGAGGGTTTCAGAGAGGGAAGGGCAGGTGCAGAAAGCCTTTGAGGGGAGAGGGCTCTGCCCTGGCAGGGTTAAATCCCAACTCTCCCCATTGCTCAATCACTGATCCTCTTCAAAGCAGGTCTTAATTGGTTATGAGCAATTAACATTTATCCAGGAAAGCTGGGGCAGCCCATACATCATAAATCCCAAGCTGCAACATGAGAATGCTTCCCCAGATTTCCTGCCTTACCCTCCCAGCCACAAGAAGGCAAAAAACCCCTTTCCAAGCATTTCCAGCACGTTTCCCTGCCAATGTCCTTCTGGGGATGTGTTTTGTTCCAGCTGCTCCGATTCTCAATTAACATGCACCATCCAGCCAGGTTTTATTCCAAATTACACCCTTCTCGAGATGTGCCATTTGAAAATAAAGTCATTTCAGAAACCTCCTTGCAAAATTCCGTCCTCACAAAAATACTGACTGCACATTGCGCTGGCTGTGACAAAGCCCTGCTCACCATAAAACGTCAGCTGCCCTCGTGCCACGTTCCTCCCTCTCACATTTTCAGCCACGCACTCGTAGAGCCCGGCATCCTCCTGCTGGAAGTTGGGGATTTCCAGGAGCCCGCTCGAGCGGTGCCGCCGCGCCTTCCGCGGGATCTGCTTCCCATCCGCCCTCCTCCAGCTGATGGTGGGCACTGGGCTGGGAGGAAAACAGAGCAAAGTGAGACTGGAACAGTCCTGGAGGGCCTGCTCAGTGTGAGGAGCCTGGCAAGAGGATCTCTGTTATGGGTGGGTTATGTGTAACGTGAACATAAATACATTTATCGCGGTGTATAAGCAGGAGATGTTTTATTATTAAAATGCTGTTTTGACCCTTTGGGGTTCTGCTGTAAAAACACATCCATTTTAGGGTGGGGAGGCCCTGGCAGGGTTTGTCCAGAGAAGCTGTGGCTGCTCTAAAAGCGTCCAAGGCCAGGTTGGACAGGGCTGGAGCAGCCTGGGATGGTGGGAGGTGTCCCTGCCATGGCAGGGGTGGCACTGGGTGGGATTTAAGGTCCCTTCCGACCCAAACCATCCACTTTGTGATGGTTTTCCTACCAGTCCCAAATTTTGGAAGTGTTGCCAGTGTTTACTCCAACAACAAGAGTCCCCAAGCCCTGTGGCTGCCACAGAAACTGGGCACAAGTCACTCCTGCTGAGGGAAGTGGGTCATTAGGAACTGCTGCAAACTCCACAAATCCAGCACCACAAACATGAGGAGCTGCAGGAACAATAATTAACAATAATAACGGGTCCAAACTTACTTGCCCAAGGCAAAGCACTCCAGTTTCACCGTGGTTCCTTTCGCAGATGGAACCGTTTCTGGGAACTGCACTTCTATTTTGGGCTCATACTCTCCCATCACCCCTGGGAACATAAAGGAGATGCTAAGGCTTGGTTGAATTTCAGCAGCAAATTCACAAGTGTTCCCCTGCTAGCACAGAGCTGCTCTATCTATACATCATTACTTGCCCAATTAATCCATTCATTTTAAACATGGCCTGTTCCTAACAGCCGTGGAGTGTGGGCTCTTTTCCCATTTACTGCCAGAGGAGAAGCTGAACCAACTCTCCACACCATCTGCCAAAGATTAAAATCTCTTCATGGCTCTGTTACTTTCTGCTTTTGAATATGCAGGGGTTTTGCAGGTAACTTGTGAAATAAGGGGAGCAATAATCAGGGAGGTTCAGCATCTTCTAGAAATGAAACACGGAGCAAACAGCCATTAAGAAAAAACTTTTAAGACCCCTGGTGTTACCAGAGATATTTCTCTTCACTTCCAGGATTTCAATGCACAGAGATCATCTACTCCTCAAGAAATTTCTTTATTTTTTACTGCCCCAGTAAATCACGGAGCGTGGCAGCCTCTTCATGAAATTGTGTTTAAAAATTTGTGCACATAAAAAGGCCATTATACCCCTGACAAATGGCTCCATTTCCAGCCACTGCACTGTCTTAAACCCAGCACATATAATCCCACCAACAGTGATTATCAGCTAATTGATGATTGCAGTTCAAACCTCAACAGTGCAGCACGTCCTGGACGGTGGCCAGGGAGGACAGGAGCTGGGTCAGCCCTGAGGAATCCCAAAAATACAGAAATGAGCCAGCAGGAGCCTGCAGGGACACTGGGGCACATCAGAGCTGCTCATGCTGGCCTGTGATTGCTGACTGCTCTTGTTTTTCACACTGGATGCAAGAAAATCCTGGTTTCTCCTTTAATTTTCCAGTGATAAAGCTGGAAATGCTCAGTGTGAGGCCTACACCATATCTACCTCTGCTTGCTGACCTGAATGTTCTCTGTTCTGATGCAACAGAAGGTTATGTCACCTTTCTTCCAACACATTAATTTATAATAAATAATTTATAATTACATTTAGAATTATGTATAATATCATATATAAAATATAATATAGATAATAGATAATAGATAATAGATAATAGATAATAGATATAGACAACAGATACAGATAATGGACTATATATTAAAATTATTTATACTATATAAAACATAGTATTAATATTGTCTATTATCTATTATATAATATAAAATATAAAATATAAAATATAAAATATAAAATATAAAATATAAAATATAAAATATAAAATATAAAATATAAAATATATAATTATATATATAATCCTATAAATTTGAAATAAATTATAGTAGAGGCTGCACAGCCTCAGTTGTCAAAATTAAATGCATTTATTAAAAATATGGATACTCTTCCTCATATTCATGTCCTGCCCAGCACATGAAACAGGAAATCTGGGATTCTGTGGTGACATTCCAGCATTTACAAACCAAACAAGAATTATGTGGCACATCACTCACTGGCCCCCTGCATGTCAACACTGAACCCTCCAAAAGCTCAAAATCCTGTTTTCCCAACTGGGACCTGCCAAATCTTTGCAATCTTGTCGAAATTTCTCCAAAATCTGTTCTAAATATTTGTTGGGTGAGCTTTAGTCAAGCCAAGAACCGCCCTGTGGTCTCCCCAGCAGCAGCTGATAGAACTGGTGGAGATCTTTTCCTCCTTCTCTTCAGTCCCTTTTTATTTATTCCCATTTCTTCGCCTTGGGCTGGGTGTGGAGAGCTGAAATCCCAGTGGGGTGGGAATGATTCCCTGGGGCTGTGGGACAGCAGCTCCAGCCACCACCACTGCCCTCAGCCCTCACAGCCTCACTGAGAACTCCAACCACCAGAAAATCGGGATTTGTACCTGGAAAAATCAGGATTTGTACCTGGAGAAATCACAAGGCTCCTGCTGCAAGGACACCCTGCCTATCCCCATAAATATGTACAGGCCATGAAGTGAGTCCTGCTGTCTCCTCTTTACAGGAGCAACACCAGAGCAGCTGAGACATTTCCATCCTGAATCCAAGAGCATTTCCATGCAGAAAATCCTCATTTTCCCCTCTGTTCCTGGGTGATTTAACATCTGTGCAGGTGGCAGGGATGGAGGAGGAAATAAAGAACTAAACCAGACCCTGGGCTGTGGCTTGGAGAACACTCCCAGGGTCACGGCACATCAGATGCTCCATGTGTTGGCATTTCAGAGGCTCCTGTATCTTTCTTCCAATTTCAAGGCTTAAAAACATTCTTTGGGATTAAAGTCCCAGGAATTCAGGAGGAGGTTAATTTGTCTGAAGGTTTGATCTGCATTTCCTGACACCTGTGAAATGCTACAGTTTAATTGGCCCATACAGCTGCTGCTGATGGCAATTTCATTCCAGGACTATCTTGGTCCTTTCTCACTGTTACTGTTTCACTCCTGCTATGAAAAATCCCAAATTTTACAGAGAAATAGGGAAGTACTGCAGGAGCAGCAGCTCTCAACACCTGGATGCTCCCAGCAGGTTTTGGAGAGGGATGGGACAGCCACAGCTGTGCCAGAGCCTCCCCACCCTCACAGGGAGGAAATAGGATTGGGATCTCTCCCTGCCCCAGCAGTTTAAAGTCATTTCCCCTTGTTCTAGGGTTTGCAAAAAAAAAAAAAAAAAAAAAAAAAAAAAAAAAAAAAAAAAAAATCATCCATCCCATTGTTGGAATATTTAAAAATATGATTTCAGCACTGCAATTGTTAGCATGAGGCAAATTTAAGCATTGCCCTTTGTCATCCAAGCCATGACTCCCTGTGGTGGACTCAGAGGGACAGATTTGCTGCTGCTGTGTTTGTAGGAACACAGAACTCCCTGCAAGGGAGGCAGATACAGAGCAGAGCTGGAAAAGCAGCAGCTCCACCCTTCCCAGTCCAGCTGTGACAATTCCTCATCACCAGCAGCATCTCCCACTCCATCCCAGGGACTGTGTGAACCTGATGGGCAGGAGGTGCAGCAAGAGCCTGCATTTTCCAAGCAAGGAATTTTTGTCAAATCCCACGAGGTAACAGTGGATCTTCTTCCAGGAGAAGTTGCTAACATTGCATTTCTATTCCTGGAACAAATGTCCCAACTGTTAGCCTTTAAACAGAGACATTTTAATTAATTTTAATTGGAAATTAACATGCAAATGTATTTTTCTTATCTGCTCCAAAATGACGACGATACAGATCAATTGTCTGTATAAATTTAGAAATCCTCTTTTGCTTTCTTCTCCCCTTTTCTGTATTATTCCACAGACCACTAAAAATAGCACTAATTCTGCTGGGAAACACAGGCTGAGCTAACAGTTACCGAAACAACAAAGTGCCTTCGTTCACTTTTGGGCTGCACAAAATGAGAAAAAACTAGTATATCCAGACTCTAAAATCTATTTTGTTTCCTGTCTTTGGCCAACTCCCAGTGGGTTTTTCCTTTGTAATTATTGCCTGACTCCGAGAGTCGCGCCAGCAGCGCGAAGAGCAACTTCAGCTGTCCATGAGTTTAAACCACAGCTCCAGCATCACTGTGAGGGTAAAAAACCATGAGGGGGTAAAAAACCATGATGGGGGAAAAACCCTGAACTCCAACATAAACATCTCAGGGCGCTTTTTAATTTCTGGGTGACGCCCAGCCACGAAAAACGCGACAAAGGCAGGCGGGAGGGCCGTACCGTCGTTCCTGAGCACGAGGGGCGTGGGTGGCCCCAGCACCCGGCTGTTGGTCACCGTGTTGGTCACCACGCAGGTGTAGTTGCCCACGTCCGAGCTCTCCACCTTGGCGATGTACAGGTTGCCCGTTTCCTGCGACACGAAGCGCCGGCTGTCCTGGTGCACGAAGCTGGGGTACTCGTTGAAGATCCAGGCGTAGGTGAGCTCTGCAAGCACAGGGGAGTGGCTGTGAGCAGGGGGAGTGCAGAGAGCACGGCCATGGAACGGGCCCCACGCTGCTGAGGCTCTTCTGGTTCTTACCAAAAAACCTTCTCTGTGTTCTCTCCTGCCATTTGGGTTTTTACCTGGTTTTTTTTCATATATTTTCTGATACCGTTTTGGTTTTTACCTTTTTTCTTTCCCATATTCTCTGATGCCATTTTGGTTTTTACCTTTTTATCTTTCCTATGTTCTCTGGCACCATGTTGGTTTTCACCTTTTTACCTTCTCTATATTCTCTGAGATTCCATTTTGGTTTTCACCTTTTTTCTTTCCTATATTCTCTAGCGCCATTTTGATTTTTACCTTTTTATCATCTCTATATTCTCTGATGTCATTTTGTTTTTTTACCTTTTTATCATCTCTATATTCTCTGATGCTCTTTCGGTTTTAACCTTTTTTTTTCTTTCCTATATTCTCTGATGCTCTTTTGGTTTTTACCTTTTTACCGTCTCTGTATTCTCTGATGCCATTTTGGTTTTTATCTTTTTATCCTCTCTATATGCTCTGATTCCATTTTGGTTTTTACCTTTTTACCTTCTCTATATTCTCTGACACCATCTTGGTTTTAATCTTTTTTTTCTTTCCTATCTTCTCTGATGCCATTTTGGTTTTTACCTTTATTTCTTTCCTACATTCTCTGTATTCTTTACACACCTATTTGTAGCTTTTTATCATAGCTTAGCCTCTATGTTTTCCTAGGCAGAAAGACAAAACAAATTCCAGGATCCCTATGCTGTCCTGGTTCTCCTTAGAAACCAAGGCTGAAAATGGCTTTTTGAGACATATTTTTGTAAACAGGGCCTGGATCTTGTCTGAGGGGGGAGAATTTAGAAGGGACCAGAACTGGGGGGATTAATTAACTGGGCAGGTTCCTAATTGAGGCGTTCTTGTCAGATATGCTAATTTGCAGAATCCATAAAAACTGTACATAAATCATGAGCAGGGTGCATCCTCAGCCTTTTCCACCTGATGAAGTTGTGCACTTAAGGATCCTGACATAAAGGTGCCCCTTTTATCACCCCAACTGTGTCTGGCTCATATTTTTAGGACCAGAGAAAAAGGCATCACTACAAATGCAAATTTCCAGCTGTGACACTTCCGAGCCCGCGCAGGGATCTGATATTCCTGCTACTCCTCCAACTTCCTCCAGAATAAAATGCATTTCACAGGAATCTCACCTTTTTGTCATGAACATTCCAGCCTGCCCGTGGCTTTCCTTTCGTCCTCCCTAATTAATTTTTTTTCCCCCTTAAAGCCAGTTGTGAGGAGGATCTGCCTAGTCGTGTTATCACCCACTGGATGCTTTATTCCTCGGGAATTTCTGACTCAGCAGAAAACTGAACACTGAATTAAGCAGCTGTAATCTTCTCTGTGACTAATTAGACAGGGCTCTGTGCTTTATAAGGCGCCTTTGGAAGTTATTTGAGCTATAAAGAAGAAGTGAGAGGTGTTGCAGAGGCTGTGAGTGAGGTTAATGCAGCCTAACCCTGTTATATCTGCCTGAGCCAAATGCCCAAACACACTCAAAGAGCCTGAAGTGGATACAAGACTGCTGCAGTTTTCTAAGGGAACACTAATTATGCTAAAAATCATATTCTTATTTTAATACTCTAATGATTCCTGGCTGTAATTGACCTCAACTACCATTAGGTACTTTGGAAAATATACTCTGCCCTCACGTCCCACTGCTCCCAGCCAGAAGAGGCTGAATGCAGACTTTTGGCCTTTATTTATTTGTTTGTAACAACAGGACTCGAGAATGCCTGCTTAGACTTTTAGGAAGAGATGATAATTCTGTTTATGGGGGAATATCTAATCATCATATTTACACATGTGCATCACATTAGAAGGAACCTCATGCTGATGTCAAGAGGATACTCAGAGCAAACAAGGTACCCCTTCTCAGCCAGCTCATTATTTTCTGCAAGTAGTTAAGTTTGTTGTTCTGTTTTGTTTTTTTTTTAAATTTACTCTCAGTGAACAATTATCTTGCTTCTCCAGAAGCAGCCAGCACCAGGCAAATAAACACCCCTGCCCTGGGATGCACAGAGGTGGTGAAATTGGAGTGACTCTTCACACACAAGGTTTGCAGCAGAGCCCTCCTGAGCTCTGCAATTCTGCACTGACTGTGGGAATGGAGAACTGACCACAGAAAACAAGGGAGGGAATTTCTGGATCAACCCCTGTCCCTCCCCTCCTCCCCCAGGAGGTCTCGTGGGTATAATTACACCCCAGAAGCAGCTCCTGCTTTTCTCTGCGAGCCAGTATCACTTTAATTGCTAAACCCCTCTAATTTCCAGGTTAAATATTTCCATTGTAGTCTATGGTTCTGTGCTTGTGGGCTAATGATCCCTCTGGCTTAAGCAGTTCTCATCTCTCTGCTGGTGAGAGCCATCGAGAGCCCTTGTGTGCTGGCATTTTCAAGACTTTCCAACCCTATAATCATTGCAGGAGCTTTTCCAGGGCTCTGCCTCAGTGAAAAAGTCTGGGATAATTCTGTCACTGGAGCTGGGGGCCAGGCTGGGAGCCCTGGGTGAGCAGGGCACAGGAGCAGGAGGTCTGACCAAAGGCAGGAACAAATGGGGGAGCTGGGATCCCTCCAAAAAGGTGGAAGGAACTAAAGGAGACCCATTCCTAGAAGGCAGAACATCAAAACCTCCCACAAAGCCACCTTCAAACTGTTAAATTAGCTGCATAAAATTGAGGAGCACAGCAAAGATCTGAGGGTGCAGCTCTACCTTCCTATCAATGCCAGAGAGATCCAGCTGCACAAATGACACAGAGTTGGATATTAGGAGCAGTCCATTACTGCTATATAATATTTAAAGATCTTTAAAACAGATTGCTATATTATATTTAAATATCTTTAAAATAGATTGCTATATTACATTTAGGGGTTGGAAGCCCATGGTAAGTGGGAGGCTGTGCAAGAGGAGGAGGTCTGACCAAAGGCAGAAACAAATGGGTGAGCTGGGATCCCTCCAAAATGAGGAAGCCAGTGCAGGGGGGAACTAAAGTACACCCATTTCTAGAGGGAAAAAAATTGAAATCTCCCTCAAATTTGAAACTCTGTTAATTTGGCTGCATAAATTTGAAGAGCACAGCAAAGATCTGAGGGTGCAGCTCTGCCTTCCTATCAATGCCAGAGAGATCCAGCTGCACAAATGACACAGAGTTGGATATTAGGAGCAGTCCATTATTGCTCTATAATATTTAAATTCTCTCTCTCTCTCCCTCTCAAGCACCATGGGACTCATGGAATATCGAGCCCACGGACTGGAGCATCCCTAAGTGCAGCTGCTTGTGTACCAACATGTAAATAAATGCTGCCTCCAACTGCCTTTGATTTCCTGAGAGATCCTGGTGCAATATTTATGGCTCCTCCAGCTTGACGGGCTCCTTTTGATAAGGTCTCCCTCCCTAATTGCTCTGGAAGTGACAGGCAGCTCACATGGCACAGGCAATTTGTAGCTCCTGTGCACACAGACACTGCAAACACAGCCCCAGGTGGCTCCTGCTGATGGAGACTTCCCAGAGTCACCAACAGGGAGCTTGGAGTGCAAGGAATCAGCAGCAACAGGCAATCCGTGCTTCCCTAATCACAAATTAGGCTCTGATTCCTTCAGGAATTCATTACAAACCTCTCCTGCCTAATTTGGGGCCCTTTTCATGCGATTTTTGTCCATTTCCCCACGCTTTTCATCTCCCCTCTAAAGCAGATTCAAGCAGCTCTCTCAAACATAGAATATTACTCAATTTCTGACCTGCATTTGCTGTTTTTAAAGGAAAGGAGAAGTTCCACGAGCTGCAATCCCACTGAGCACCTGCCTGCACAGACCCAGGACACGTAATCTTATTTTTCTTCATTTCCTTTATCTACTCTATGTTGAAAACTGCACAAAAATTCTGAGTTATTATTAACTCAGGCCTGTGATTTGCCAAAATATTTTTTTGCATGTCTTGAGACATGCATATATTTTACCTCTGCCTTTAAGTAGAAGAAACTCTTCCTGATTTTTTTTTTTTTTTTAAGTCTCTTCC
>JANRGV010000018.1:1764730-1781528 GCA_024734035.1 Alethe castanea
TGCCAGGGATCCAGGGGCAGCCACAGCTGCTCTGGGCACCTGTGCCAGGGCTCCCCACCCTCCCAGGGAACAATTCCTGCTCAATATCCCATCCAGCCCTGCCCTCTGGCTCCTGGAGCCCCTTTAGGCCCTGCAAGGGGCTCTGAGTTTCCCTGGAGCCTTCTCCAGGTGAACACCCCCCCTCTCCCAGCCTGGCTCCAGAACAGAGCAGCCCCAGTCCGTGGCCTCCTGAGGACAAAAGCACTGAGCCCAAAGGCCCTGGGTTCCCAGCACAGGTACCTCTGTGCCTCTGTGCCTCTGTGCCCGTCCCTGCCTGGCACTGCTGCTCACAAACCCTGAATCCCCTCATGCTGCCAGTGCCTCTCGGTGCCTTTGGCATCACTCCCTGTTCACCCACCCACCCTCAACTCCTGCAGCCACTGACCTCAGCGAGTTTTCAAAGCAGCTCGGGAATTACAGATTAAAGCACTTCATTTTAATGAGATGCTGATTAACCTATTTATTTTGCACGGGGTCCAGCGATAACATGGGGCGGGCTCCTGCATGGGCGAGTCAGACAAGAAAGAGCCTTTGATCCACTGCCTTTGAGGCCACTCCTGCTTCACACTTCTCCTGCTGCCTAGGCACAGATCTGCCTCTCCAGGTGTGGAAGTTCAAAAATAAACCAGGAAGCCAGAGCTCCCAGCACAGGGAGGGTGAGGGAAAGAGGCAGAACCAGCCCGTGCTCTGAAAATGGGAGCTTTGGCATCAAGGGGCAGCTGAGGCAAGAGCCAGGGCAGAGAGGGAGATTGCACAGGGTGCCCAGAGCAGCTGTGGCTGCCCCTGGATCCCTGGAGTGCCCAAGGCCAGGCTGGACACTGGGGCTGGAGCAGCTGGGACAATGGGAGTGTCCCTGCCATGGCACGGGTGGCACTGGGTGGTCCATTTCCATAATTTCCATTTCCATTTCTATTCCCACCCAAACCAGTCTGTGATTCAATGGCTGATCTCACAGGGTTGTGAAAATATAAAGCAGGAGAGCTTTGGGTTCTGGTATCCAAATTCTAGAACTCATCCTAAGACAGGCTGAGGTACCTAAATGAGTCTCAACAAAAAAGTCACAGAAACTCTTTGATGCCCCTCCAGTGCCCAAACCCATTTCTGTCACTCCATCACTGGGCACTGCCCAGTTCATGCTGGGCCATGATGAGGCCTCTGGTGTTCTGCACCAAAACCAAAGCCCAGTTTGAGCTACACTCAGACTTTTAGGATTTTTGCCTGTTTTCTCCTGTCCACTCAAACACCAGCAGCAGCTCATCATGCTGTTACCAGGCCCCAGTGCCACATTCCCAGGGCAATATTTACTCTTCAATGAAATCTTCTGTGAAGTTTCAGGGTAGAATGGTCAACACAAGACCATTGCTGGGCTTTTGATTAAACAAGCTGCAGAAATAATGAGGGAACACCCTTCACATGCAGGGTAATTACCTCAGAAAAATCCTAACAACGAAGGCAGGTTTCTGCCAGACCTTTAGGAAGAAACAGAGAAGGCAAACAAGAAAGGAGAGGAAAAGAGCTGGGACTTCTAACAGACAAAGGGGTCATCAGTATGGCAGGACTGGCCTCGGGGGTTGGGAATCCGCTGCTGCGAGCGCGGAAAACGCGCAGAAGCAAATGTTTGATTTGCATTTATTCCGCTTCCCAGCCCAGCCGCTTCCCGAGCTGCAGATGAACATTTATTTTCCAAATCTCCAGCACTCAGCATGCACTTCATCAGAGGAGGCCATCACATCATTATGCTGCTTAACAGAATGTACCAGCACAAGGCAGTGACCTGACAAACAGCAGCTCCCCGCCGCACGGAGCACGCTTTCCATTTCCATTTGGGGTCTGGGGGGGAGCTCAGATCCATGTGCTTGAATTTCCAGCTCATTTCCAAGCAGAAATTGGGACAATGCACGGCAATGCCCAAATTGTTCTGTGAGAGCTGTACACAGCCCATTTGTTGATGCTGAAAGGACTTGTTCATCATTTGGACTCATTTTCGGGATGAATTTCCTGTAACATTTGAACAGTAGGAATGCTCTTTATTGGGCATCATTAACAAGAAAAAATAAAAAGAAAGCCTCAACAACTAATGTATGTAGGCCAACATAACTTCACTCTTAGCTGACAGCTCCTCAAAAATGGATATTTCCTAGTGGCAAAGTGTTGGAGTGAACTACAGCTGAAAGGTTAATGGTCTGGATGCTGATCAGCATCTTCTTAATAAAGTCACAATTTTTAAGCCCAAGACAACTAGTGACACAATGGCTGGCAGGAAATAATTCCCTTCTCATTTACTATTTTTCTTCTCCCAAATCTCAGCACCTGGCCAGGATGATTTTTTTCAGGCTTCTACTATTCCAGTGAATACCATCATCAGCAAACCAACAGCAATTCTCAGTTTGAATAATTCTGCTTTTTTAAATAATTTTTTTTTCAGATTTCATTTTCAGTACACATTTGAAAATAAAAAAAAAAATAAATAAGGTGCATTTTTCCCCACAATTAGTCCTATGTTTCAGCAGTGGTCATTAAAGCCATCAGGGACTTTTTGCAAGGATGATGAAGTTGGGTTCGCTGCCCTAATCAGATTCTAAAATAAGTAATTGCATTTTCTCCTCTTATTACCACTCACACTTCCAAAGAGCTGGATTATTTTTCACTTTGAAGCTGGAGAGTGCTTTCCTGTGGCCCTACAGTGTTGAACACTTGCAGGGTTACCCTGGGGGACTGGAAGGAGCTGATCCCTACAGCTCTGCTTTGCCCTGGGGACAGGGGCTGCCCAGGCAATTCCCAATGAACAGCAGCTCCCCCTGACACCTGAAATTCCTCCTGAGCCTCCCTCTGCCCAGAGCTGAGCTGGAGAAAGCTCTGGGGCTGTGCAGTGGCTGCTACAGACCCGAGGGCTTTGGGCAGAGCTGGCTGATGGAAATGTGATGATCACCAAAAAGCATCTCACAGGGCTCTGAAAGTATAAAGCAGGAGAGCTTTGTGTTCTTGTATCCAAATTCTAGAACTCATCCTAAGACGGGCTGAGGTGCCTAAATGAGTCTCAACAAAAAAAGTCACAGTAACTCTTTGATGCCCTTCCAATGTCCAAACCCATTTCTGTCACTCCATCACTGCTACAGACCCAAGAGCTTCGGGCAGAGCTGGCTGATGGAAACGTGATGATCACCAAAAAGCATTAATTTGCAATTGGAATGTTCAAAACTAATTTCTAACCTTGGGAGGGAGGAAAAGTAAAGGCAAATGTTGGCACAGAGCAGGTTAATTCCTGCAGAACAAGCGCTCTGAATTAACCTGTTTTGAGTTTCCTGTAAACACTTTGTGTGCAGGCCAGGGAACAACAAGCCCAGTGACACAGCCCAGGCAGTTCAGGCTAACTGTGAGAGCTGTGGTAGTGTCACTGCAGACTAATTGTGGCTCTGGCTGCAATTAGAATAATTTTCTGCCTGCAGTAGAGCAGGTCATGGATGGTGTCACAGGGGAAGTCCTCTCTCACCCAAATGATTGAGGGAAATTATTGTCAGAAATGTTCTCACCTCCTGGTCAGCACACAAGGCGCTGTCCCTCTTATTGAAACAAAGCTAGAAATAACACCAGCACCTTCTGGAAATTTAGTTCTTTGTATCAGCAGCAAATAAACTCTGACCAAACCTTCTCCTGAACCACCTGAACAACCATTCCCTTCTCACTGCTCACACCCCCACCAGCTGCTCCATCTCCACACAAGGAGGAGATTTCTTACGGCAAAACAGAGAACTCAGCCACAACAGAGCAGGGCTTTACTGAGGAGACAAATGTGCACAATTCCTGCACCCCTGGGTCCCTCTGGGGCTCCTGCCTTGGAGGAATGGGAGGCAGCACTGCTGGGCAGGGAATGGGCAGTGCCAGGGGGTCAGTCCTGCTGGAAGGGACCCAGAGGGACACAGCCCATGGGCAGCTCTGCCAGCTGAGCCCAGGAGCTCCTCAAGCCTCTCCTGTCTCCTCAATAAGCTCAGCCTAACAGCACATGGTCCACCAGGCAATCCCCATCCAGCTGATGAGGCTGGACAGAGCTCAAAGCAGGATTGCAAATCTCTTTAAAAGGGACACAGAAGATGCTCTGTGGTTCTGAAAGAGGAGCAGCACCCCCATGAAGGAGCCAGCTGCAGTGGGGTCCTGCTGGGGAGGGACACACACATGGGGCTTGTTGGGCACACCAAGGGCATCCAGCAGCAATTCTGACAGAGCCACCCCCTCCCCAACACATTTTGAACAGAACAGTGCAACACACACGCTCAGAAGCCACAAGTTGGCACATTTAAAATGAGTTTGTGCTGAACTGAAATAATTGTTTGGTATTTTCTATTTGAAGCAAATAGCACCCTGTGAGATCTGGACATATCCTGAGTCCCAGGACACAAAATATAGTGCCAGTAGTGTTTCAAAAAGAGAAAATAATGAAAAAATGATGCACAAAAGTGGCTCTTTCAGCAACCTTCAACGTTTTAGCAGGAGCCACACCCAGGCCACAAAACAAAAAGGCTGCACAAGAAGATCTTGGTCAGGTCTTCAGGATATGAAGACATTGCTTTAGTTTCCATGAATTCATCTCCGAAGTTTATACTCAGATTAACAAAGTGGATTTCTCTGCATTTATCCCCCACTGGAGCCTCCCCAGTCACCAGCACGACCCTCTCCTCGCTTCAAACTTCCTGAAAACCCCGAGAATTCTGTTCCCTGGGGATGGAACCCCCCCCAGTTCGTTGCCAGGCACTGAAGAGGAGAGAAGGCAAGCTCCGTACCTCCAGCGTGGGGCGGGGGCCCGCAGAGCAGCACCATGCCCTGGCCCTGGCGCACCGACACCGTGCTCCTCGTCCTCGTCTTGAAGTTCTCAAGGTCTGCCAGGAGAGAAAGAAAAGGTCAAAGGGTGGCCAGAGGCTTCTCCTCACGAGGAGCACGAAAGGAAAATGATGAAATGTTGCATTTTAGGCTGTAGGTGAAGCAATGGAGAAGCAAAAGAGAAAGAGTGTGGGAGTCAGTGAGTCAGGGGTTTCTCTGAATTCTTCAGAGAGAAATCAGAGTGCAGGGATTGAATGAAAGCCTGTGGATGGGTTGAAGTACATTAAGCCACTCACACATAAAGTAGGCATTTAAGCAAAAGTTAGTAAGTTTTAGGGTGAGCTCTAATGCTTTTAGTAAGTGAAAGGTTTCAAATGCCAAAGTTGCAGTGAGAGTTCTAGTGAAGGTTGAAAAACATGTCAATGTTTTCAGTAGAGGCTCCAGGACAATGGTTGTAGACAGTATTTAGACATAATAGAGCTGCAGTAAGAATATTGCTGACATTTTTCAGATAGAACAAGATAGGGTGTATGTGCAGTCTGTACATAACCTAGGGTGCTAAGGAACTGGAATTCTAATGGGTTAAGGAGTGGTGGTCTGAGTTTGCATCTCAGCTTGTTGGGAAAATCCTATATGAGAGTTTGTATTGGGGAGAGTTGGTGCTTATTGCCACTGCTTGCCATCGCTTTTGCTTTTGCCATTGCTTTTTGCCATTGCCTTTTGAGACTGATGTGCTTTGTAATAAATAACCTTTTTAACTATTAGCTCCTTCGCTTATTTAAGATAACCCAACGAAGTTGGTGCAAGAGCACGGGAGGTTAATAACCTCACAAAAGAGCTTTATTTAAAGAAACACCACACTTATATAGGGTAGTTTGTGAAAAACAAAATAGAAGAGACTCATTGGTCCAAGAAGGCAACACCTTTTTGAAAACATGCTTTCTGCAAAACATCACATCCCTCACACACCCTGCAGGTGAATAAATGGTTATAATTTCATGTCCTTGTGCAGCCTGAGAAACGCAAGGCTTCATGGCTGCTTTTTCCCTGGTTCCCAGCAGCATCCAACAACAATGAAATAAATCAAATATCAGCTTGGAGGGTGGGCTGCAGGGATGTGGGTGGGATGTGAGGCAGCAGGAGGCTGAGGAGCATCAACAGGAGGATCAGGAAATGCTGGGAATGGGGAGAAGCTGCTGATTTACCCACAGCAGAGCACACAGCTGGAGAAAACCCCAGCACCTGTAATGCTGGGGGAGGTTGGTTGTATGAATTTAGGAAGGATTACTGCCTCAAATCAGCAATTCCATCCCAAGCCAGGCTGTTTCCCCCCTGGAGCCCAGGTGTGGAGACCCTTCCCTCCCCACAAGGAAGCCTCTTGCACCAGCTGCTTGTCAAGCCACAGAGCGCTTTAATTAAATTAAATTCCTCCTTCCACCTCTCTTTTTTCCCTCTCCTCAGGGCCCATGCACTGCAGAAATACAGAAACTCCCTCTGCTGTCCTGGCACACTGAATTCAGGAGGATTGCAGTGAGGTGAGGAGGTGACTCTGAGCTCAGCAGTGGCACCAGGATTTGTCACCAGCAGCTGCTTTGTGGGAGCACCAAGACAGGGAATCACTTTGGCAGCCTCTGATCCTTAACAATTCCCTGCATTTCAATTTTCAGGTTTTTTCCCCTTGTTTCCAGTGTAGCTGAGCCTTGGTTTGGCAATTACAAACCTGTTGTCAGTGCAGTTGGGAACCAGAGAAAACACAGAGGTGATAAATATTTATCAGCAGGAACTGCTAGGAACCTCATTATAGGGTTACAAGGATGGAAAACTGAGCCTTGATTTTTATCCTCTCTTAAAAATGTTTTCTGCACACATACTTAAAAAAAATTAAATTAATAAAATCCCAAGTTGTCACTGCTTCATTTCCCTTTTTAGAAAATAAACCTTTAGGGGCCTTTTTCTCTTTCTCTTCTGGCTTAGGACAAAAGGAAAACAGAAAAGAAACCCATTAGAGAGATATAATTTTTCATTCTTAAATTCTGTAAAATTTACAGTTTTTAATTTATTTTTTTTTTTTTTTTTACAGGAACCACTGTAACATTTCTGTGGCCACCTGCCAGTGCCCAGATTTTTATGTATTTTGACTGCACATGGGCACAAGTCTGGATCCCATCCTCTCTGAGGACAGCTGCAGGACCACTAACAGCCTAAAGCCCAAATAATGCCTGCAGGAATAAATGTGCTATTTTTCACATCAGTATTGACAAGAAAAGGATTGCTACCAGGAAAGGCAGACTCTGCTTGGATGAACATCTAGGAAATGCTGCAAGAATGGTCAAAATCAGCAAATAAAGCAGAGCATTCATCACCAGTGCTTGTACTGCAAACCATCAGGAGCCAGCTCTGAAAAGCCTCATGCAAGCTTCAAATCTGGCTCTGAGTTAAATAACAAGATTAAGATTATTATAAGAAAGGCTAATGCCTCGTCAAAGCCATCAGGATGATTGTGCCTGTGCTTTCTGAAGGCCACAGATTTATTTTACACCACCTAAATTGGAATGAACAATAATATAATGAAGATTTTATTAGTGAGGAGCTTCATTTGGGATCCACCTTGCAATCTTTGAATTGCAGAGTGGGTGGTTCAGCTTTGTGGTGACAACACTATCACTTTGTCCTCAAACCTAAAAACCCTGGGTAGCAGAAGAGGATTTTTGTTTTTATTTGCCCATTAAAAAACCCCCAACCCAACAAACAAACTCACAGACCCAATCAGATTAAAAGGAAAAACTGAGGAAGAAAATTATGAACACTTGCAATTCTGGAGATCAGTGTGCTGCCAACAATTCTCACAATACCAAACCAAGGACTCCAAAGAGCACAGAAAAATATTTTGTGAGCTCCAGTAACCCCAGCATTAGAGAAGGATTAGTAATTAGCAATTAGTAATGATTTCAAGAGGAGAATACAACAGGGGGGTGTAATAGGAATGCAGAGAGGTTACTGTGAATACAGCTACTCACACCTTATTTAATGAATGAGTTAAAGTGCCTTTTCAACACTTTCTGGAGAGTATCAATTCTAAATCAAGCTGAACAGACCCACAGAAGCAGAAAGCTGCATGTATTATTTAATTTCAGCTGGTTGTATTTAAAAGCAGCTGCATGACTTTGGGAAAGTCACTTCACTTCGGTGACAAAGTTTGCACATCTCTGAGGACGAGTGCTTCAGCTGTGTCCCTCAGGAGAGGTTTAATTAGCCAATATTTGCACAGAACCTTGACATCTGCTTCTGAAACGCACTGGAGTGCAATGCACACACCAACACCCAGCCCTTAATGGGGACTTGAATGCTTTGGCTGGAATAATGAGATTTTTCTGTCGCCCCCATTAAAACTCTGCCTTAATGTTCAGTGCCACAACTTCAGCAGGTACTGGGAAGTGATGCCAGGCTGACACAGATCCCCAAAAATGCTCCAAAGCCCAGGAGGTGCCAGCAGCAGCTGTCAGCCCACCAGCTTCTCACTCTGGGCAGGGTTTTATTGCATGGAATGACCCATTAGGGGGTTTAATAAAAGCTTGAGCAATCTGAAATGATCCACAGCCCCTCAGGACTGGGTAGTTTGTCTCAGTAAATGGCATTTGGAAACTTTAATCAAACTCACGTGGCTTTGCACAGCAACAATTACCCAAGTTGTCCAGAGTAATGAAAAATTTCCTCAAATTTTGCCTATAAAAATCAGTCTTTATAGCAAAGACGATTCAATTATAAGCAAAACAAAAGGAACTGCAGCCTGTTCTCCTTTCTTAGGACTTACTTGGGTTTGAGCTTTATGAAATGTGGTAATTCTTTCTCTGAGTGACTCGTAGGCAAACAAAGTTTTAAAGAAATATTTTCCAGATGGCATCGAGGGATGAGCACACAAACAAGGTCACATCAGCTCCTGCTGCTGGGGTCAGTGCAAAATTTGGCCTCAGATTTCTGTATTTACAGCCCTCATCATTCCCTCCTCCACTGATTGTCCTGTGGTGAGACTTCTACCCCAGCAGAGCAGCTACACAGCCCCCCTTGGCTCCCATTACTGGCTGCAACAAAACCAGAAATAATGGAAATAACAGAAAAAATGGAAATACCAGAAATAATGGAAATATCAGAAATAATGGAAATACCAGAACTCCTGAACTCAGCATGCCCTGGAAGCTGGCTGGAACACAAAGACCTCCCTCAGGAGCCTGCCAGGCTCAGGGCACTGGGGATGTGACAGAGATCCCTATTTTCTGTGAAAGCTGAGCTCTGTTTTGCTGGCTTTGGTTGCCTGAGGAGCCTTTCCATGCTTTGCTTTGATTGTTTTCCACACGTGCCTATTTTTAGAACACAAAACGCTTCGTAATTACTCCGGTGCTGCAATTAGGAGAGACCCCTCTGTGCAGGAGCTATTAAAAACCACCCAAAAAATATGATAGAAAATGAGATGAAGAGTCAGTGATGCAATCTGGTGGTGGCAGGTGTCTGCATGTCCTTTAGAAAGCCAATTTCTGTGACTGTATCATGTGGGAGGCAGCTCTGCTGTGCGGAGCCTTGAATGACACGTTGTCAAAAACTCACATTAGTGAGCCCTTTGTCATTACAGTTCAGCTTTTGGTTTTTTTTCCTAATGATTAGAAAAGCAGTGTCAGTGCTGTTTTCACCTATTATTCCTATTTAACTGGTATGAAACGATTTCTGCTTTTACTACATTCCAACAAAAATGTACACACATCAATCACTGCTTTATACATCAATGGGCTTTAATTGCCAAAGAAAAACGAGGCTAATAGGCTTGGAAAAATAAAAAAAAATTAGTGGATTTTACTTAAAAATCTTTCCCTGGAGAGTTTTTTAAAGCAGGTTTGATGGAACATCATTGATATGACTCAACTGAGTTGATGTTAACAGCTAGGAGCCTCCAGAGCACAGGAGCTGCATCCCCAGGGATCATAATTCCCACAAAATGAGATATCCAATGAGCCTGGACAGAGAGAAAACAGAGTTTCTGCCCAGGAGCAGCACGGGGAGGGACAAGGGTGGGTGATACCCACAGAGCTGCATCCAACTGGGAATTACTGGGAATTAGCACTGCCATAGTGCCATTCCTACTAAAAATAGGTTTTGGGTTAGGACACTGCTGCTTCACTTAGATGAGCAGCAAATCAGCACTTCAGGAGTTCTTTTAGCTTGTTTGTATTTTATGGGGGGTTGTGGTTGGTATTTCACCCTTGAGACTTGGATGTACTTTGAGCACAGGAAAACAGAACAGTTAAAAATGAATCTGGTAATTTAGGAACTGATAAATTAGAAAGCTAACACACATTCATTGGCAATTTTGGATATTCTGGAGTGGACAAAACACCACCTTTACTAATATTAAATGAACTTTAAAGCACCCATAAAATAGGAAATAATGATATAGGTAAGGTGTGAGTACATTTTTTATATGTGAAATCCCCTTGGGTACCCAGACACAGCCAAGACACCCAAAGCCAATTTTAAAGCATGACTTAAAGAGATTTACAGATCATAATGGGCTTTGCCTTCTCAAACTCCTTCTATAATTTTAAGATAATCCCAGCAATCTAAAATTTAGGGTGATGTTTAAGGTCATATCCAGTCCTTGAATTGAAGACAATGAGATTATTCCTTTTATTAAAGAGCACATGACTCATCCCAATGGAATCTGATTAGGCTGGCAATGACATCTCCAACAAAAAACTGATGGAAGTGTTGGTCAAATCCTCCTGGCTCAGACAGAGCAAAGAACCTTCTCCTCAGGGATATTCCAAATTATTCTCATCATGTTTGCACAAGTCTCCACATCCAAAAGATGCCAGGTTCATGTCCTGGACAAAACTCACAACCTGGACAGGGGAGGCATTGGATGATAATCCCACTCCACTGGCTGTTGGCTACAAATGGTGGGAATTTAAACATATATTAAAAATAAAAGAATATAACTGTAAAACCAGTCTTGGAGAGGGGATATCAGTGCACCTCAATCCATTTGGGATGTGGTTGGAAGCAGCCACAGGAAGGAAGGCTGGAAGCTCCTGACTGGCACCCACAACAAACGAGATTTGCCTGCTGATATTTCCCCCACCACCCCCAAACACCTGATTTTCAGAGCTGGCTTTTCTGCCATCCCTTTCACACAGAAATGAAGTTCTTCAGGCTGTGTCCTTGCTGGTGTGGCAGGACCACACAGAGAGCTGTGTGGGTTGGAATAAAACCCCTTTGATACTGAGCTTAATAGAATTTTAGTTTAAGAGCTGGTGTTCTAATGAATAATTTCGAGAGTCACTGATTTGAGAAATAGTTTACAAGTCTGGGGATGAAAGCTTTCTCATTTGACCTTTAGAGCAGAAATTTCACTGGGATTTCTACTTGGCCAAGGAGAAAAGAAAGGAAAAAGAAGTTTTAGAGGTAAACATCTTGGCATTTCCCCCACCCCTATCCCTGTTGGAAAATATTTTTTCCTTGGATTTTATTGCTGAGGGCATTAACAGTTGCCTGGGCAACTTTACCACTCACACTTCTGACCTCTCTATCATCTTGGACATCTCTATCTGTGTTCTCAGAATCCAAAACTGGATTTTCCCAAGTCTTTCTGACCCCCCTCTGTTAAAGCCAGTCTGATTTCTGAGCCCACATGGCTGAAATTCCCCCTCACTGGGGTTTGGTCCTTGCTTCCAAAGAGGCTGCAGGCAGCCCCAGGGCTTTCCTGCCCTCCTTCACACACTGCTCTCACAGGGAAACACAAATCCCTGCAAGGCACCCATTTTTCTTTTCCAAAAATCAAACCACTCTTCTCTATGATATTATGAAAAAAAGAAATCCTCTTTGTCTTCATGTTCCACTTCACAAAAACTGCCTGTTTGCCTTCTTTCGACAGGAAATATTTCAAACATTTATTTTGAAGCAGCTCCTCTGCTTGAGACAAAATGCTGAGGACTCTGAAAATTTTATTACTTTAATCTAGAAAATCTGGGCAGACATTTCCCCTTGGGTTGACTCGAATGGGGTTATTTCACTCTCAGAAGTTTTTTATCTTTCCCTAGATGAAAAAAAAAATTAAAAAATAATAAAAAAAGCTCTGTTTGCACTTTCTTCAGCACAGATGACTTTGCAGTGGGCAGGGAGCAGAACATCCATGGGCACAGGAGGTGCTGTGTCCCTCTTCCAGGGGGTGTCTGAGCACTGCAGGTGTTCCCTTCTGCACCTCCCCACTCTGGGCAGTGACAGGAATGCAAATTCAGACCCAAAATAATCTAAAATGCAATCACTGAGTCACAGAATTCATGAAAGCCCATCCAGTCCCATGGGCAGGGACACCTCCCACTGTCCCAGGCTGCTCCCAGTGTCCAGCCTGGCCTGGGACACTGCCAGGGACCCAGGGGCAGACACAGATTTTCTGGATAACATGACTCAATTTTCCAGATTTTCTGGATAACATGACTCAAGCTCACTCAGGAAGTTTCAAATTTTCAAAGGAGATTTTCCCTTTACTTGATAAAAACCCAACCAAACCCCACCCCTCAGAGACCCTGATCCCCAGAGGTGTCTGGAGGTTCAGCCTCCCTGTGCAAATGCACATTTTGGTGCTCAGCAGCATCTCAGAGTGCTGATATTTTTCCATTCTGTTCCTCTCTCAGGCCTGATGAATAATGAAATGCCACTCATGTTTGCTGCAGACAGGGAAACCAACACGGGACAACTCTGCACAAACACATTTAAAGCTCCTCCATCCTCCACATCCTCCTGGCTTTGCTTTCCAGAGGGAAAGAAAAAACAAAATAAAGATAAAGCAGCCACTGGGATAAAGTTGTCCTGCACTGCTCTTGCATCCCATCAACAGAAACAGGAATTTTCCTGCAGAATCCACCTCTGCCAAGTCTGTGCTTGGGTCCTGGAACTGCTATTTCCACCCATTTAGAGAAAATACTGATTTGCATTGATATAGAGCCCCTGAGGATCATAATTATTTCTTCAGCTAGGTCAAGAGCATTATTTCATTCACAGACCAGGAGGTTTAGAGGCAAAAGGGGAGGTGTCACAAGAAGTTTCCTAATAACAGAGCAAATACCAAAACCTCCTGATTTCTTGTCCTGTTCTCCAGCCACTGGCCACACAAACCAAGAAAACTGATTGGAAAATGCCATGAAAACATAACCCTACAGCTCTGCAGATGTTTACTGCTCTAAAAAGAGTTTTTACAAGATCTTTGGGGGTTCATTTAAAAAAAAAAACAAAACACCTACATCACGATTTAGTTTTTAAGAATAAAGCCCCTAGATATAAAAAAAATAATATCTGCATCTTGAATATATATATATATATTCATATTAAAGGCAAAATGAATAAATATGAAGAGAGATGGGGAACAATGCCAAGGCTGTGCCTTGCTTTTCCCCGAATTTCTGAAGCAGAAGAACTGTGGTGTTGTGGGTGACCTGTGACCCTCAGCTGGCTCCAACACCTCCCTGCCCTCCCCAGAGCTCCTTCCAGACAGAAACCAAAATAACTTCCCAAATAACTGCAGGCTTAGGAGATTCCCAGCTTTAGGACAACGTGCACTGATCATTTCCACTGCTTTAAGTAATGATGGATTCAGCTTATTTATAACCCTGGGTGGGGAAACAAAGCAGGTAAAAATCCTCCATTTCTGCTCTGACTTAAGGGTCCTTCAATCCCAGATGAAAGTAAAGTAGGTTATAGATCCATCCTCTGCTGCAAACTCCCTCTTGGTCCTATTCATCAAAAAAAAAAAAAAAAAGGAAAAGAAAAAGGGAAAAAAGAGGAGCTTATGTGAGGCTTAGCCTAGTTTTCCACCCATCAGGGACTGTGGGGAAGGAGCAGAGGTTGGGAGCTCATCTCTCACAGTGAAGTGCCCTGTGCAGGGTCAGCCAGGATTTCAGCAAAGAGAAACACTGGGATGTGGGAACAAATGGGAAAATGCAAATGAATGTGCTCATTCCTGAGCTAAGATCACACCAGCCCAGTCCTGGGGGGACAGGCAGCTGGAGGGGCTGGCTGGGGTGAGGCAGCAAGGCTGGGAGGGACAGAAATGGCATTTTCATTGAAAAGGCACCGGGGGAGGAATCTGGGATTTTACACTTGGCAGGAAACCCCAGAATTTAAAGGTTTGTGTCTGTGCAGAACTGGGGGCACCCCAGCTGGGCTGTGCCCTGCTCTCACAACCTGACAGCTCCAGGAAAACAGGGATGGCACATCCCAGGGGAAAACTGGGAAAATGGGGTCTCTGCAGGGGCAGAACTGCACATCCCAGCTCCAAAATGCTGTTTATTTGCAGGGTTTCAGGCCACAACAAAACCCTTCAAATGGATGCATAGAGGCTTCAGTGAATAAGAGTGAGATTCTGGGGGGTGCAGGGGAAATTGGGTCATGTTAAGAAAACTAATTTCTGAGGATGTAAGAAAAACGAAGAAAATGTAATGATTTAAAGCAGATTTGTGGGCCTAGGTCTAAGCAAGCTGCAGTGGCTGGGAGTGTCAGCTATGAATTGTGCCTGTGCAAGGGAGGCAGTGCTGATGAAAATGCCTGGAAAAAGGGAATGAAACCATAGGAAAAGCTGGGGATTTGAAGTCCAGGTTCTGGGGAAAAAAAAAAAAAAACCGACAAAAAAAACCCAACAAAAAACCCAAACAAAACCCAGAAGGGCCATTTTTTTCCTCCATAGGAGAACTCCAGAGCGAGGAAGGAGCCAGGAAAATGTGCAGGGCTGGGTTTCTGCTCCTCACAAAGTAAAACCTGGGAGAAATCAACCTCCCAAAAGGAGGATGAGCAGAGCTAGGCACAACAACCATCCCAGCTGCCTCCCAAAAAACCTGCCCTGGCTCCTGAATTTCCAGCCCAAACCCTCTGGATCCTGCATTTCCATCCCAAACCCTCTGGATTCTGAATTTCCAGCCCAAACCCTCTGGATCCTGCATTTCCAGCCCAAAATCTCTGGCTCCTGCATTTCCATCCCAAACCCTCTGGATTCTGCATTTCCAGCCCAAAATCTCTGGCTCCTGCATTTCCAGAAGGTTTAAAACACATCATCTCTTATCAACCCCCAGATTTTACTGATCCCTGTGGAAATTCTTCCATTTGTGTGCTGAACACACAGATCAACCCCTGGGATTGTGGGTTTGTTTGGAATTCAGTAAATCCCTCCCCCCTAGATGTTTTCATTATTAATTGTTTTTGAAAGAGTGACTTCCTTGACAATTCAGTCACCAGAAGATAAAAAGATAAAATGAATGCTCTCGAGGGCAATGAGGGTTCACCAGTAAAGACTTTGAGCAGCCATTACAATGTGTTCCTTAGCAACTAACAGTGAAAATTATGGGATTTACTCGTGTAAAAGATATAACAGCAAACATTCTGGCGATGGGAATATTGGAAAAAACCTCCTTTCAGTAGGATGTTGGGAGCAATTTTCTCTTTCTACCACCACAGTGAAATTATTTTGGGATGGTAGGTCAAAGCCCCAAAGGATTCTCATTGCAACCACATTATTACTGGATTTTCTGCCACTCTTTGCACTGTGCAGTACTGGGTCCTGGCTGCTAGTTCATGTTGAACAATTATTTTTGAAGGAAAAAAAAATCTTCTATAAAATGAATTCTTTTAATAAAATGTGTGTGGGGAACAGTTTTTAGAAACAACAGCATGATTCCCTTCATTTCAGAGGATGTTCATGGTAACAAGGAAGAAAGCAAAGAGATTCAAGGGGAACTCCTTCCTGGGAAATGGCCCTGGGCTGGGAAGGGGATTTCAGAGAGGGCTCTGAGCACAGAGCAAGGGAAGGACATCAGCCATCCCCCCTCATGGGCTGCCACAAATAAACCCCCTGAAAAGTGGATCCCATTTCTCTAACAGCTCCTGTTTCACAGACATTGCTTTCAGGCAGTTTTTCTAACAACAGGGGGCAAAACTATGATATGACTGAAAACCAGCTCTGATTCAAACTTGATTTTCCTCTTTGGATGCCCATTTCCAGATCAACAGCATGTGACAAACATCAGTGCTGATGGGAAAGGCAGCAGCTCCTGCACAGCTCCTCTCCCTCTCCCTGAGGGTTTATTTCCAAACCAGCACGCTGCAGCTTTGTGAGTTTTCAGGTTAAACTGCAAATCCTGCTGAGGAGTTTAGGGCCAAATTGAGTCAAGTTATCACAGCAGGGAGAGAATGTTTCATCTGTGAGCACTGGGGACGGCTCCATGGGAGGGGAGAGGGGTCATCTGCTGGGAGAGGCTTGGTCCTGTGCTTGGGATGGTTCAGCTGCTGCTGGTGGAGGTGGGGATGGAGCAAACACAGCCTGGACACCCCTGGGTGGGGGAGATGTCTAAAACTGTCTGGCTTCAAAGCTTTGGCAGTAAAACATGAACTGCAGCCTCAGCAAGGTAAAATAAATTTAAAGTTGTCTCTAATTAGAGATGCTGCCCTGTAGGAGCTGGTAAATCAGCAGGAATTGTCCTGCCTGATCCCATCAACAACTTGGGGATCCCTTAGCAGGGAGTTAGAAAAGAAGGGAATCCTTGTGCTGTCCCATTTCCTCTGAGCCCACTTGCACAGTGCTGCCCTTGTGGGACAGGCTGGGAGATCAGCAGCAGCAGAGACCACCAAATGAAACAAAATCTGAATTCACAGCTCTCCAAATGCACAGCCCTGAGAGGGCTCTGCAACGGCTGGGCAGAACAGGAGCTTCTCCAGGGGGGAATTAGAGAAGAATTTCCCATCTTTTCCATTTTGATCTGATGGTGTGGGTATAAATAAATAAATAAATTTTAAAAAATACAAAATAAGAAATAAATAATAAGTAAGAAATAAATAATAAATAATAAATAATAAATAATAAATAATAAATAATAAATAATAAATAATAAATAATAAATAAATCAGACACTGGGGTTGG
>JANRGV010000018.1:1781628-1798371 GCA_024734035.1 Alethe castanea
GGGGTTGGAAACCACCCCCAGGATCAAATCCAACCTTTGAGCAAACACCAGGGCCACTAAACCCCATCAGGAAGTGCCACATCTGCTCACTGGCTGAGCAATTCCAGGGATGGTGACTCCACCACTGCCCTGGGCAGCCTTTTCCAATTTAACCACACTTTAGTAAAGACATTTTTCCTGATATCCCCCCTGGCACAACTTGAGGCAACTTGTCATGTCATTTGTTCCCTCAAAGAGATCGACCCTCACCTTCCACCAGCTCCTTCCAGGGAATTTTAGAGAGCGACTGAGTGACTCCCAGCCCCTGTGAATGTTCCATTCTGTTCCATTCTGTACAATATTCTGTGGTCAGCAGGAATAATTTGGCAAGGACACTCTGGGAGCTCATCCTGTCCTGCCAAGGGGAGGGGAGCTGAGCAGGCAGAACCAGCAGCAAATTCATCACTTTGGGAGGGGTTTGGGCCAACTCTGGAGCCACCAGAAATCAATGGGAGCTTTATCTCCATCCTCAAGGGGAGCAGGATCAGGGGCACAGCAAACTTTGATCACAGTTCTGAAGGGTGGGCTCACCCCAAAGTGCCACCTCCAGGGTTATTTCCCAACACAAACCATAGCACAGGGAATAAAATCACCAGGCTAAACCCCAGCCCCTAAAATAAAAAGCACATCACTTAATCTAGTTCAGCTGTGTTTCCTTAGATCTTTGTGGAAAAGCCATTATTAGATCCCTACTCAAGAGTTTAAAGCTTTTTTATTTTCTGAAAGCCTGTGTTGCTGTAAGCACAGGGCTTAGGGTATCATTAATCCATATTCTGTTACTGTGGCACAGCAGATTCCTCACTCAGTGAAAATATGTTCAATTTCAGAGACAACTAACATGGGCAAAAATAAATAAAAAAGGGGGGAGGAGAAAGGGAAAAAGAAGGAGGAAGAAAAAAGAGAAAAAGGACAAATCTGAAATGAAAAGGACATAACAAAAGCAAGTTTTTGAGGGAAATATTAGCACTTTTATCATAATGAGTTTGTAACCTAAATACATATTTCAAGGATGAAATTGCTGACCCTGTCTGCCCTCCCCAGGAGGCTGAATGGCTCAATCGCAGTTTAATCTTCCCTGAAATGGCTACAGAAGAATAACACAGCCCTTGAAGAACAACACACATTACTGATGCCCCAAGATTCACAATTTAACTCTTCAAAGGAGGGGGAAAAAAACCCCTCAAATCCCAACCATCGTTCTCAAAACACCCAGCAGTCATTTCCTCAGAAATAAAAATGAGATAAAACAAAAACCACACAACACATGATGAGGCTGGAAAAGAAGGGATTGCTCAGATGAAGGGTGAAGCTTCACAGGGCCATTTTTATTGTTTCTTAGAGGCAGAGCCTTTGTAATAAACTTAAATCATTCTGTATTTCCTAATTCAGCTAATTCTCATTGCAATCCTTTTGATTAGAGAAGACAAAAAATTGTTCTGTCAAAGCCCACCTTGACAAACATTAGGGTTCTTTAATCCAAATGTTTCTAAGCTGATAATGCTGTTTTAGCCAACTAAAATATAATCTAGGGGTCAAAAATGTGTCCATTTATCTGAGTTCCCCACCATTACTGGAAAAGCACAAGCTTTGTTTTTAAATCCAGTCTTTTCAGGTAGGAACCAGTCAGAGCAGATGTGGGAGAAGAGGATGAGTTTGCACTCAGGTACGTGGGGAGACAGAGGACCTGACTTCACCCTCTGTATTATTCCTCATTACAAATCATCCCTCTTAAAGTGTCTGAACCTGTTATTGCCATTTTTATCTTCTCATTTCTGTAGCTGGAGCACATCAGCCTCTCTCCCCAGTCAGTCAAAAGCACTTTTCATTTCACCATTCCCCACTGCTGAGAGCTCCCTGCCTGGGAAGGCTCTGCCTTGAGCTCCTGCACACTCCTGCAAGGATCTTCCTGCTGGAATTCCTGCACACCCCTCCCAGTTCAACAGCCCAGGGAATCACACAGGTGAGGGATGAACCAGCCCCTGTATTTATTCTCTGCCTCCATCTTCACAACCACAAGAGCAAAAACATGGCTCGTGGTCCTGTGTCATCATTTGCCCACTCTCACAGACTTTATGTTCCAAAGGGGTTTGCATATAATGTTAATTAACACCAAAGTCCTACCTTTCTTATCCTCAGCTTTTGATGAGAAACTGCAACTCTGCTTTAACCCAAAATAAACACAGAGCTGCCTGTTCTCCCCTTTTACCCTCAGAGTGCCCACACCTGATTCACCACTGAAACCAGGACTTGTGGAATCTGCCACTGTGAATTGTGGAGATTTATGCTCCTCTTGAACATTTTGAAGCTTTAATTCTTCAAGGAAAGGTAAAAACCAAGGGTGAGATCTCATTTGCTAGGCAACCTCTTCCTCAAGAAACAAGGCATTTTACCTGTATGCTCCTCTTGAACATTTTCAAACTTCAATTCCCCAAGGGAAGGACAAGATCCCATTTGCCAGATCCTTTGCTAGATAACCTCATCCTCAAGAAATAAGGCATTTTACCCCATATAACCCACACAATTCCAGCTAAATAATGATAATTCAAGATCTGTATTCCTCATTCTCATTTCCCCTCTTCCTCACAGAACACCTCATAACCCACCAGGAAAAGCTGGGAAAACACACCCAGCTCCCAGTTTTCCCAGCACACTCCTTACTTACAAGCAAACTGCAGCTTTGCCTCTCTGCTGACGATGGTGCCGAAGGGGTTTGTTGCTACACACTGGTACATTCCAGCATCCTGGCTTTTATTGGGATTATTGATCAGCAGGCTGCCCTCCAGCAGGCTGTAGCGGTAATCCATGCCCACGTCAATACTGCTCCCATTTAACTTCCACCTGCAGCACAGAATGCCAAAGTTAAACTCTGCTCGTGCTCTTGGGTCTTTGAAAACACAGCGTGAAGTGAGCAAAGGAAGATTTAGAACGGCTCTGGCTACTTATTAAAAATAAAACAAAATAAAAAAGACAGTGCAAAAATGCAAATTTCCTGAGTGGTATTGAAATATTCCAGTGTTTAACTGAAAGAGCAATATCCTTGACATATATTTCAGTCTCTGAAATGATTAATGCTTCTGGAGTTGCTGGTGCTGCTGCTCTTTGGAATTAATCACTTGGCAAGGGGAAGTCCCTGAGACAGGATATCTAACCTACTCAAGCCCACTGAGGATATTTTTTTTTTCCCCCCTCTCCCGACTTGCTGGTTTTTTGTTGATAAATTTAAGAAAATTCCCTCCCTGCAGATGTTATCACAAAGTTGGGCACTGAGGAATTCCAGCCCTGGATGGAGTGAGGAGGGGAACAGGGGACACAGCCCCTCCTGAGTGCACAGAGAAACTCTGAGATGTGTTTGCACCGTGAGCCCGTGGATTTGATGGCCTGGAATAGCTGGCTGTGGCAGGGACAGCAGGAGGCAGGGCCTGGTGGCTCTGACTGGTTTCAGAGTGGCATTTACTGTGAGCAGAGCAGCACCAAGGATTTACAGCAGCAACAGCCCTGCAGGAGGACAGCACCTTCCTCCAAGGCAGCTACTAAAGCTGAAAAGAATGAGGAGTTTTGTCCTTTTTTATGGAAAAGGATGGTTAACCTGGGAGCCAGGACTATTTATAATCCTTTTGTAAACTTTTAGAACTCCTGCCCAAATTTTGCAATACCTGGGGATTTCCTGGTGTCCATTCCCTCTGTTCCTAATGCTCCAGGATCACAGAACATCCTGAGCTGGAAGGGACCCACGAGGACCATCAAAGTCCAACTCCTGGCCAGGACACCCCAAATCCCACCCTGGGCATCCCTGGGAGGGTTTTCCAAACACTCCTGGAGCTCTGGCAGCCTTGGGGCTGTGCCCATTCTCTGGGGAGCCTGGGCATCCTCTGGGGGAAGAACCTTTCCCTAAAATCCACCCTAAACCTCCCTGCACAGCTCCAGCCCTTCCCTGGATCCCATCCCTGGTCACAGAGGAGACACCAGAGCTGCCCCTTGGGATATTTTGGGGTCAGCACTGTGGCAGCCTCCAGGGACATCCAGGAGAAAGGCTCACATGTGATGGTTCTGAGAGCAGGAAAACATTGAACAAACCCAATGGTTGGTCTGGGGTTTCCTTTCACTTCACAGCTCAGCTTCACTTTCTTCTCCTCCGAGTCCAAGGGGAAGATGAGGCTGTTGGGCTCCTGCAGGAAAACCGGCCCGTGCAGGGCGTTGTCATCTGCATGGGACAGGGAGAACAGGACAGGTCACTCATGGAGCCTCCATCTTCCAGGCTTCAACACAAAACAGAGTCTCAGCAGTGAGAAGCTGTGTGTTTCACCTTGGAAAAGATCTGGTGACACTTCATTTAGTTTATAACAGCAGATTTTAATTTTTTTTTCCAAAAGGCATCGAACCTCACTCTACACTTGTGCCCTTCAGAGCATTAAAAACTCACAGTAGATATAAGTAGAAGAGGGAAAATAGATATAGGTAGAAGAGGGAAAATATTTTGGCAAAACAACCTTCAGGGAGCTCAGGAGTCATTTCCCAGCAATCCAGAACTCTGAGGTTGGGGATTCCTGATGGGAGCCTCCCTCGTGCTGACTTTCCTTCTTCATTTTAAAAACACACTTTGATTTTTTTTGAGCTGTTAACTCCTTCCTATTTCCTTTCCTCTCTCCTCAACCACTTTCTGCTTTCACCTTCTCAGTTTATCCTCTCTCAGACCTGGAGCTCAGGCCCGTCCCTGAGGTGCAGCTCTTTCCCTTTGCAGCCAGCACAGAATTTCAGGAAATTCACTGACACTGCACAAAACACCCACAGAATGTTCCAGCTAAATTCACTGCTCTCCATCCTGTTTGTATCAGACACTTTTATCTCCACAGTGGCTGTTCAGAACACAAAAGAAACCAACTTTTCCTGCCTGAAAAGATCAGCTCTCTTGATTCCACCAAGACTTTTCCTCTCATCAGTGTCAGTGTCTGCTGCTCCTCCAAGTTCAGTGCAAGTAAGGACATGGTGGAAGTGCCCATAGTCAGAAAGTCTTTCAGCTGACTGGAAGGAGCCTTGATTTAACATCTTAAAATAATTTTCCAATCTTTTGCTGCCCTGTCTTTACAGCAGACTCTGTTCTTTCAGTGTGTAGGGATGGGAACACGGAATTCACTTTAGTCAGGCTGCTGGAAGCCCAGTGGATGGGGATACAGAAAATTTGTGGCTATAGGAGGTCAGGGGAAAATAAATAAATATAAAGATGATGGGATGTACAAAAAATACAGGGAAAAACTGAACAGAAGATGATGGATCTTCTAGATGGAAGGAAGGTGAGAATGAACAGGAATAAACCTCGTATTCCTTGACACTGGGAAATCAGCTGGATTTACTAAGGACAGAACAACAGCCCTTCACTCCAGGGAGAGCAAATTCTGTCATCTCCACAAAAGTATTTCAAAGACTCTGCCAGGGAGATTAGAAAGGAATCACCTCTCCCCCACCACAACAGAGAATGCACCCAGCTCACAGTCACAGGCCTTGTACTTATCTTTATTTTTAATTACATGCTAACGATACCTGGCTGAAACTCATCTATTATTCAAAACACATCTCTCATTGTCTCTAGCTTTAAATTGCACCTGTGTGCTACTCATGGTGCTGGTGGGAAAAGATAGTAATAGCCATAAAGCATAAGGGACTGGATTATGGATCCAGACTTGTCCCTGAGCAGTCTCATTCACCCTAAGAAAGAACACCATAGCCTGGCCCATAAAGATTATAGCTCTGAGAACTCTCTGAGTGGCTTTGAAAGCAGGAGATTTAAAATCTATTTGAATGTATCCAGTGTTGTCATTGGAAAATGCAGAAGTGCTCGGGTCCTGTGTAAGAGTTGCCTCAAATCCCAGGAACTCTGGGACCCAGACTCTGATGGTGGCACGAGCCAGAGCATCCCAGCTAATCCAGTTAGGGATCTGCTGGCTCAGGGATGTGCTGGATTGCCTGTCACCTGCCTCACAGCCCTCCCTGGGCTGTCATCTGCTGTTATTTCAATTAGAGACTGTCAATTTATATCTCATCACACCAAAGGGCACACTCTGGTCCTCCTCCCATCACAGGAAAGCACAGCTTGCATTAAAAGTGGAACAGTTCATCCACTTGAGGTGGGAAACAGGAACAAATCTGAGGGTCCAAAAGTGTCCCCACCTGTCCAGGACATCACCTGTCTGCAAGGGTTAATGGAACTGGGCCACACCAGGCAGTGGGAGCTACATGTGCAAGAACCACCACATTAATTAGTAATTAATTAGTGAGCCATTTACAATTTAAAAAACATAGACTCAAGATACAGAACTAAAAGTAGAAATAGTCACAAGTAGGTGAAAATGCTGGATGTCTAAGTAACTCAATTTACCCAAGCTGAAGTAGAAGCTCATGAAAGATCAAATGAAAACACTTTTAAATATTCCACCTGCTGCTGACACTGTTCAACATTTAGCTTTTATATGGAAAAGAACCAAAAACAAAAAAACAAAAACAAAACCACAAACAAACAAAACAACAAAAAACAAAAAAGAAAAGCTTTCCCTTCCTTTGGGCAGCAAGAGTAAAAATCCTGGTGTGATTTTCAAGCAGAGGGAGCTGGGCAAGGCAGGGAGAAGCTCTGAGAGCAGCTGCAGAACAGAGGAGCAGGAAAAACCTCCCAGCACTGGCTAGATAAAATTATTTTGAGTGCCTTTCTTCTTCCTCTTATTGCTGCCTGTGTATAACCAAGATAAGCAAGTCCAAACTATTTAATCTTCAGCCTGTGGAGTTGCTTTGCTACAGCCTTAATGTGTGATTGAAATCACTGCAGCCCAGATCCCACCACAGGGTGATAAGGGCTGAGCCACAGCACCTGCCACAGGAGGAGGATTTGCTTCACAGAGCTCTGAAGAGTCACTAAGAAATAAAACAAGCTGCCATCTAGATTCTTGCAGACAGGAAACTACAAGTGCCTACACCAGAAAGAGCCCATTTTTGCCTAAATTGTGTTACTCAGATGTTCACTGCCAGCACAGCCAAAGGCATTTGCTCTGCTGAAGTGTCTGCTTTTGTGGGAGCAAAGTTTTGCTATTTGGATAACTCTGAAATACAAATTCTACGCTTTCTTTCACAAATTCCAAGCGGTAAGTTTATTTCTGTCGCAGTAATGTCCAGGGACTTGCACTCCAAGAGTGATAACACGTTTTTGGCTTATCACTGGTGAACACTACGAGCAGCTCAATCCACAGAAACCACTGAGGCCAGGAGGAAGCTCTCTGCTGTGCTTGGAGGCTTTTTCCCTCACCTTTCTCATCAGATTGTGTCTAATAGACTCCTTTTTGGTCATTTCATAAAAAAAGAACAAGAAGCAGAGCATATCTGTGTGCACACACCTGGAACCTCAGTTATTTTACCACTTCCCCTTTACACCATTCAACAGCTGCTCACACATTTCCCAGTGTCCCAGGACAATAAAATAAATAAAATAAATAACCTTCCCAGCCAAACTAACTGGTGAGACACTCCCAGGAGCAGATTTTATTTTTCTGAGTTACATTTCTTTTGAAGAGCCCAAAATGAGTTAACCCAGAATGAACACGAGCCGCGCTCAGCTTAAGACAACCTGCAAACAAGATTGGGTTCCAAAAAGCATTTTTCCCCCTCCTTGTCAGATAAAACAAATGTACTCCTGCTCTGGGTCTGCCTCCTCTGACAGAAGTGTGTTTCTTGCAGAAAGAGGCAGGAGCTAGGAAATTTCAGTCGATTTCACAATAAAAGGAGCATTTTAACCACAGGAGGAGGTGTGTGTCCATATGGTGTTGGATGGAAAGTGATAGATCATTTAGAAGAACATTCTGCTCGATATATATTTTTCCCCCTAGTGAATCACAAAGCCTATTAAAAAAAGCCAGATTAATTGGAATACATTCCAAATGAAGAGTATATTTGCTGTGTCCCTCCAGTACCCCAAAGCTGAGAGCCAGCACATGCAGTTGGATGCTAAATGCTGTCATCATCCCCTGCTTTTGAGGAATAGAAACATGAGGAATGTTAGCCGAGGTTAATTCACACCAAACAGGTGGAACCACTCCTATTCTCTCTGAACATTAAGCCTGGTGACAGATACTGGTACCTAAATAGAACTGCTTTAATTTCCATTGAAAGTTATGGCCAATTTGAGAGAAAGTTTAATTGAATATTCCACACTGTAGGGAAAGATAATAACTGAACTGAACAGAGAATTCTTGGAGTATATCCAGGATAAATGAGAAAAATCCTTTCCTTGTTTGCTGCCGAGGGAATTGCTCCCTGCTCTGTGTGCTGGGCTGTTTTTATACAGTGCTACAAGCCAGTATTTCTTCGAGACAAAACTGCACCTTGGGAAGAGCAGCTCTTCAGAGAAGTGGGAAGTGGAATGGATAGGACAGCTCAAGGGCAGGGCTGATGAGCACAGCTCTTCAAGGTGAGCAGCTGCACTCCATCCTCCTCAGCTGCAAAGGCTCCACTGCATGCCTCACTCCTGAAATTTTTTGCCTGTCACTTCTGTTAACATCGACTGCACTTGGCTTCGGAATTAAAACAAAGAATATTTTACACCATATAGTCTTACTATGATTAATTCTGTAGACTTCTCAGTGAGCAATGCCCACTAAAGGTGCTTCCTGTTCAAATAAAGAAAAAAGGATAAAACCCAGATATTTTTAAAGTATATGAAGTAGTGTTTTTCAGGGAAGGGCCTCGTAGCTCTGCATCTTTGGGGACAGCCCCTTGATATGAGACTGGGCTTCTTTGTGGCATCCACAGGTGCTGTGAGCACTGGTACTGTGAGCTGTCTCCTCTCTCCCTCTGCTGTTCTCTCTCTTCTCCTGCTGTGCCCTTTTCCCTGCTCCCCTCTTTTCTCTGCTCTCCCCTTTCCTCCTCTCTCTCCTTTTCTCTGCTCTCCTTTTCTCTGCTGTCCCCTCTTGCCTTCCCTGTCCCAGCTCATGCTGTCCCATCCTGGAGCACAGCCCTGCCTGAGAGGTGACATCTGACACAAAGGTGTTTGACACCTGAGCTCCAAAGCAGTGTCAGAAACTCCTCAGAGACACAAAAACCCAGGAGACAGGGAGGAATAAATCTCCCCTCTGGTAAAGGCAGGAGTGGCAGAGCTCCAGCACTGGAGATGGATTCAGCAGTGCTCTGACAACTCTGTTTAGGAGTGACCCGGGGCTCTGCAGAGCCTGGATTAAAGGCAGGGTTAAACACAGCAGGGAGCTGGGAGGGAGATGGGATCCAGCAGGGTGGGAATGCCAGGAGCCAGCCCAGCACCCCAGTGCCAGCAGCAGCTCCAGCCTGGAGCTCCCTGAGCATGTCCCAGCCTCTGCCATTTAAATCCTGCTTGATCAATGAGAGCAAATGCCAGCAAGTCAGCTGGTTTCACATCAAATCTGCCTCCTGGTCACACACACACAATGTGGATATTCATGTGGGGATATCACCCATACAAATGTGGATATCACACACAAATGTGGATATTCATGTGTGGGTATCACACACACAAACGTGGATATCACACACAAATGTGGATATTCATGTGGGGATATCACACACACAAATGTGGATATCACAGACACAAATGTGAATATCACACATACAAAAATGTGGATATTATCACAGACACACAAATGTGGATATAAGACATACAAATGTGGATATTCCTATGTGGATATCACACACACACAAATGTGGTTATTCATATGTGGATATCACACAAAATGTGGATATTCCTGTGTGGATATCACATACACAAATTGTGGATATTCATATGTGGACATCACACACACAAATGTGAATATCACACACAAATCTGGATATTCCTATGTGAACATCACACACAAATGTGGATATTCATGTGTGGATATCACACACAAATGTGGATATTCATGTGTGGATATCACACACAAATGTGGATATTCCCTGTGCCTCCTCTCCTGGCTCCAGACATCCAGGAGAGCCATTCCCACCACAGCATAAGCAGGACCTGTCCTCCAACACAACCCTTGTTTAACAGAATGCAATTTGTGTTCTTTTAGCAACTCAACAGCCTGATAATCATCACACACGTCCCCTTCAGTATCCCACAAAAGCACATTGCTCCAGTACTGCAGAAAATCACTAATTTCCTCACCATACAGCCTCTTGCCTGAATCACCAGAGCCAACAGCAGGAAAACAAACAGAGGAACTCACAGTGCCCTGTTGAGGACGATACCAGCCCACAACAGAGCTGTGAGTAAGTATAAAACAATAGTACAAATCAGATTAATACTGTGCTAAGGGTGCTGCCACCAGTGCTGGGTGTTCTTGCACAGAGCTGTTTGGGAATAGAAGTGTTTCCAAGGCCTGTGCTAATTATCTTGATTTATTAGTAAGATGTGAGGTGCTGATATAATTGCTGTCTGCCAAGAACACACATCATTACTGTAAAACTTTCAGCTGTCTTGAGTATGACAGGGACTGTAAAGTGGATATATTAAAAAAGCAGAAGTAGTTAGTTACATGTGCATATTTTAAAGCCACATATTTCCTTTCCACAATACCTCCCTGAAATTCAATTGATTTAAATCTTTGATGCAATCAGGAAGGTGTGCAAAAGCCAGGTTAACAAATGCCATCCTCCCCACCCCAGCAGCAGACAGGCAAAGTTATGAAACACTCTTAGTGAAAAAAAAAGCCTCTTTCCTTTAAAATCATGAAACCTTAGAAAAGACAAGTGCCTGGGGGAATAACCTGTAATCTCTGTCTCATCTATTGCTGGAAAAACAAAGACAACTCTGGCAATGTGTGCAGGCTCTGGATTGATTGAGGAGCCAAACCCTGCAGAAAGCTTCAAGGTGAAAGGAGCTCCTCTGGTGCTTGGCTCCAAGGTGAAGCCTCTTTGCTCTCTGCACGTTTAAGTACATCAGCCACTGTCAGAAGGAAAGCTGATCCCTGCCAACTCTTTATCCAGCTATTTACAGAGAGGTTTAGGCCATGGATTCCCTTCTCAAATGTTTGTGAATAAGCAGATGGAATTACCAGGGCCTGGAAGGGGAAGGAATGATCAGCCTGGCACACTCAGAGCCCAGCACCTGTCACTGGATTTGCACCATGGAGAAGGAAAATGCCCGTGGGGTGGTCCAGCCTCCCAAGGGGCACTGGAAATCTGCCTGCTCTGGGTCACACAAGCTGCAATCAGGGCAAGCAAACAATTCCCAATTCTCCTGGGTACCCTGGAATCCATCAGGCACAGAACCTTCGAACCAGGCACAAAGCAGAGAATAAAACTCCTGTTTGTTAACTCAGAGGACACATTTCTCCTTGGCTGTTTTGGCAATTCTGGAACGTTTCCATGTCCCTGACACAACGCTGCAACAGGACATGTGTGACTAAATTTCATCACCTCCACCTGATGGAGGTTTGTTTTCTCCCTGTTTTGGGGGAAAAAAACCCAACAAACCAAGAAGAATTAAACTCTAAACACATTCATTTCTGTCACAGAGCACTAGCACAGGCAAACTTTAAATATCTGCCCCATTACAAATACAACCCTCTGCAATTTTCTTCCTATTTCTAAATTGGTCAGCCCTTGCCTTGAGTAGAAAGTACAATAGAAGAAGTACAATAGTAGAAAGGACAATATTTCAATATAAGAAATTAAAAGGTAACTGAAAGAATGGTGAGAAAGGGAAACCTCATGTTTATCTTGTTATAAATTTATATTTTTGGGGCAAAATTTTTAGCATCAGCTTCCAGTGGTCTGATGCAAGACTAATGGCATCCTGAGATTTAAAAAATAATCAAGATATCTAGGAAAAGAGAAGAAGTTCTGCTTTGTAGTTACACAGAGAGGTGAATCCAAGCCCTTCTTTGCCAGGCACTGCACACCCCAGTGCTGGGCAGGAAAACCTCCCTCACTTTCACTGCTGCTGGAGCCAGAAAGTGTTTAATCCTGTAAACAGGATCCAAGGCTGTAATCTCCAGGTGCTTCTGTCCCATAAATGGATTTAAGGCATTGCAAGTCTGCTGTTGGGCTGGCAGCTCAGCTGCTCTGACTCTCTGTAACTTTGTTGGGATTGCTCCAATTCAGGGCACATTTGAGGAGCTGCCCTTCAATTTTTTATCTTATTGTTTTCCAAATTGTTTCTGCAGCCCTCAGCAGAGCAGGAACAAAAGCCAATCCCAGTATCCAGTGGGAAATTCGGGAACACAGAGGGTTCCTGCTGTGGCTCTGGAGGCTGGGACACACCAGCACTGGCCACCCCACCATGGGTTCTCCCCAGCCCTAAAAATCACTATTTATCCCCAATTTTTCTGCTGGGTCACCCCTGCAGAGTGACCAGACCCTCCATGCAAACACAGACACACAAACTCCAGATCCCACACAAACTCAGCCTTAAAATTAACACCACTAAATGCCAGACTGAGGGAGGCTTAAACAAAGTTCTCAGAGTTCAATCAGCAAAACATCAAAGAGCAGCCAGGAGCACAATTTGTACAATCTGCCCATGGATAACATGGATCCCTTTAATTTTTTAAAATGTTATGAACTTTCAAGCAACACAGCAGGGAAAAGATATCAGTAATAGCTGTCAAAACCCTGACTTGTGACTCCTTACACTGCAATTTAGCACTCTCCATGCCTGCTCAGATGGATGGCATTTGTGAGGAGAGCCTTTCTTCCCTCTGCTGTCACACGAGCAGGTGAAGCTTTCAAACACTCCTTGTTTGTTGGAATTATTAATCATACTAATACATAATTCATCATATTAATATGATGCTATATGCATTATATATACAGCAATCACAGGATGGGGCTGCAGGTACAGTGGTCTTAGAGCTTTAATTCCATCAGTGTCATCAGCCTCATTTTACAGAGTGAGACATAGGAGATGGTAAAAGCTCTCCCTGTGATAACAGCCCAAATTCTCTTTGTTGCAAAGTCTTTTAACAACTTTCTAGCCAATACCATAATGTTAAAAGCTGACAAGTGTTTGCTCAGGCCAATTAATCAAGCTACATGTACATCTTGCTTTGAACAGTGCCTGCTTGAATAGTTTAAAACAATTGATAAAGGTTCATTATTAAACTTATGTATTTTTACTATCTTAACATTTTCTTAAGGCCTCTCTCCACACAGCTCACAGCCCTGTTGTTTCTTGTCCCTGCATCTTCAGCATTTTTGCATTTCTCCAAACTGAGATTTGCTTTCACACAGCTTTCTGAGAGTTTTCTACCTTCTCCATTTCCCACACTCGCTCACCTCTAAGGAGCAGCACTCTGGATACCCCAGAGACAGAATACACCTCCAGTGGTCCATCTCAAACCCCCCTGTCCAGCTCAGCTTGGGGAAGAGAAATTCCTTTTTGTGGTGTGTCAGTAAGAGGAGAAAGAAGAGTAATGCAGCACAAGGAAATGTGCCAGGGCAAGTTTGGGTGGGATATGAGGGAAAAGATCTTCACTGGACAGGTGGTCAGGTGTTGGAAGAGGCTCTGGGGGAAGGGCTGGAGTCACCATCCCTGGAAGTGTCCACAGGGGTGTGGATGTGACATTTGGGGACAGGGCCGAGCTGGGATTGGCAGTGCTGGGGAATGGCTGCACTGGGTGCTCTCAGAGGGCTTTTCCAACCAACCTCAACAATTCCATGATGCTGTGGCATGCAAGAGACTCAATTCCCCAACAGAGCCTTTCCCAAGGGTCAAATTTAATTTTTCTTTACATATGAAGACTTTGTTCCTCACCTAGAAAGCACTGAGGTGCAACATTATGCAAAATGCAAATCCAATATTGATGAGGAGAGTGAGTCAAGAGTTAAATTGAGGGGGATTGTGAGTATTTTCTTCATCTGATCAAGGCCCATTACTTTATAATTAAACCCCTAATTTATTTCATGGTTTGACAAGAAATGATGGTTTACTGTGTTGATGTGATCAACATGAGATGAAATAAATAAATTACTTGCTATGCCAAGCCAATATAATGCCAAAGCCTTATAGAAGTCATAGATCAGAACTATGGTGCAAAATGAATGTTACTCCTGCCTGTGCTTTAGTATAAGAAGCCAAAAATATCAGAAAGATGCCAAAAGAGGAGCTGACTTGACTTGGGAGTAATGGCAGGCAAGCAGAGTTGTAGTGGTTTGTTTTTCTCTTTTGGTAAATTACAACTCAGAAGTTAAAAGCAAGAAAATTAACGAAAATCATGTAATTTCATTCTAGAGCAGAGAAGGCTTAATGGGTAATCGAAATAATGTGCACTGCTTCAGCAATTTTTTCATTACAATTGCAAAAAAAATAATGGCTTTCTGTGTTTCGAAAATTAAGGATTATCCTGGATTGAGAACACACTATGAAAAACCTAATTTTTTTTTTTCAGAAGCCTCAAAGACAAATAAGAATTTCTGTAAGCAGCCTTTTATCTTGGACAGAGAGCTTGGGCTTTAACTTTTCTCCAACAAGAGAAGTGAGAAATGTGCAGGCACGGTGATTAAACAGGGAATAACTCGTTAAGGATCACTCTTCTGTCTGGGTTTTTGAACTTTTCTCTAAACTTTTCCTCTGCTCTTTACTCAGCACAAACATCCCCTTGGCTTCTCCCCAGTAAGCAAAAGCCTGCTGGTTCCTGCTGCAGCAGCTTTACTTTGTTTACCTCTAGAAGAGAATTAAAAGCATTTTCCCAGTAAAGAACAAATGTTTACAGTGCAGAGTGAGTGTTTGCACTGTGCAGTAACGCAGGGAATACATCCCTTAAATATTTCTGTAATCCCACAGATGATTTTTCATCTTGCTGGGCTTAGTCAATGAGCACACAGTGAGCTCCTGCTTGAACAAAGTGAGTTTTCCCTCTTGAAGGAGCTGTGAGCACATGACCCACAGCCCACAATGTTCCCTGTATCCCATACAGGGACCAGCAGTTTGCCTGGAAAAACTCATTTCCCCCCAAACCCCCCCTGCAGCTCCCACCTCCTCTCCTACAGCTACTCCAACTTCCAATTCACAAAAGCAGAACCTCTTTGGAACCAAAATAAATACTAATCTTATATTCAATGTACCCTGACAGCAAATAAGTTTGCTGTGCTTACTTCAGCATGAATAAAAAGCCCGCGAGGAGACTCCTCCATAAGAGTATATTTACAAGTTCCATTACCCACTGGAGAGATTGATGTAATAAACCCATAATAAAAAGCCTCGTGTTATGGATTTCTCTAATGTTTCTTATCAAACAGCCTGTATTATCTTGGCTTGTGTACTCAATTTAAAATAGGTTTGCAGTAAGTGCCTGAGAGCTGGAGGTCATTTTCCCAGGTTTCCTGACACGCTGGGACGTGCAGTGTCTTTTCCTGCCCTGGGAGCTAAAAGCAGTTTGGAGCTCGGTGGAGAACATTTCCAGAGCAGGCAGGTGATGAATCCAGGGGAAAAGGAGTGGGAATGCATCACCTGAGCTGCTGTTCACACCTCCCAGCCTCAGCAGAGCTCCTGGGGCTCAGGACCCTGCACAGTTCATTTTTCTGACTAAACAGAGGAGCGCACTTGTTCCTCAGGAGATGAAACTCGTCCACAGGAATTGTTTTGGCACCAATTGTCACCTCATTTGTATTTCATCCTGGCTGGCAGCAACACAGCCCAGGTGTTCTCTGGGACCTGCTGCCTACCTGGGGGCTGCTGCAGTCCCTTCAGCTTTTAGGTAAAAACAGCCCAAAATTGGTTCAACAGCTGCGGTGGTTGGAGGTGGAAGCAATAGCTGAACACTTGGACCTATTTATTTCTTCCCTGGCACAGGATTTAGCTAATAACCATTAGCTGCTAATTAGGATTCAAAGCAATTTTCCTTAGGAACTGTTTCAAATCATCACAACACAATTATGCAACGCATTTGCCTCGTTTATTAAATCTTTAAAAGACATTGTTGTTTTAATTTTCAGTTCTTAACCTCTCACTCTGCAGTGTCCTCACTCTGCTCCGTGGACCTGCATGAGAACAGCAATTTTCTGTCCATCTCCCTTCCCCTGACACCCTTTTTGTTAAAGCCCTGAATGAACCCTTCAGCCCCTGTAAAATTCATCCCCTAAAACCACACAGTTTTTTTTCCAAATTCAATGAATGCAGGATGTGCATCCATTGATGCCAGACATGAGGAAACCATGAGGAATTCTAGAGTTTCTGTGCCAATCACTTATTGACACTTCCCACCAACAATGTAATCAATTTTTGATTCCATTAACCACCCAATAGTAGCAACAAAAGTTCATAACTCCAAGGCCTTCTTCCACACAAAAGAATAAACCAGTGTTTTTCTGGGAACAATTAAAATTTTACAAAACAAGCTGCTCAAAATATTGGTTTCAAATAAAAGCAGAGATGCATTTGGCAAAGATGTAATGGAGAAGTTGGGTATTAAAGTGAAATCAAGCCCCTTTAATTAATTTTAGGAGATCAGCAATCTCATTGTGACAAGGGTGAAGGGCACTCAGAGGTGAGCAGGGAGTTTGCCAGTTTAAAAATTTAAAAACAGGGAGCTTATTGTACATCAACTGATGTGTTAGACAGATGGACAGACAACCTCCTGTAGCCACTAGGAAGAACTTTCCATCCCTTGGGACCACATCAAAAACGTCTTCAAAATCGAAGGGACACATTGGAAATGAAATAAAATATAAAAATAAATAAATAAATAAATAAATATTATAATAGATAATAAAAGAAGCAAT